>CM053595.1:31583729-31603191 GCA_028646575.1 Pseudocheirus occidentalis | reverse complement strand
CAGGTCAATTAGGGCAATAAGCCCAAGGCATGTTGACAAACATACAAACCCAAATGCTCCCTAGAGATCATTTCTTCTTAAGACTGCTGATGCTCACTGCCATCAGACTTGATTGTTAGGAGTATGGGTAAGAGCGTCAATGGGGCAGCTAGGTGAAACAGTAGACAGAGTGCCAGGTCTGGAGTCAGAAATACTGAGTTCAAATCTGGCCTCGGACACTTACTAGCTGTGTGATCCTGGGCAAGTCACATAACCCTGTTTGCCTCAGTTTTCTCATCTGAAAAAAAAATGGGCTGGAAAAAAGGAAATGGCCAACCACTCTAGGATCTCTACCAAGAAAACCCCAAATGGGGTTACAAAGAGTTGGACACAACTGAAATGATTGAACAAGAAGAAGAGCGTAGACTTTTCCCAATCTATTTACAAAGCTGATTCAAATTGTCTGAATCCCCAGTGCATTTATGGCAAGCACTTGGCCCTGGGAGGACCAGACCCCTTAGCATTCATCTCCCTTGCAAGCCTCTTCTTACTCCATCATGGAAGGTTCTTTGGTTTCCAATATATGGTCTGTTAAAATCCAGGGCATGGACATCTCAATAGGGAACTGGATTCGACGGCCCATTGTTAACTCCAGGAAGAATTCTCGGAACCAGAGCTGGGAGAGGTCACAGCACTGCTGTAGGGCTTCTAAAAGGCACGAGTGAGAGAAGCTAGAATTAGTCACCACATAGAGGCCTGCAGGAGCAGGCACCAGTCTGGAGTGCTCCTTGGGGATTTGGTGCAGGTGGTCACATGTGAGATCATCGAGTGATCTCACAGGGCTACTGCCAGGCTCAAATGGATCCGTGCAAATCATGAATGGCTGTAACAGTGTCAATTAATCATCCTCATCACTGACATTGTTACTGGGTTACTGCTTCTGCAGCTCATGGTAGCCAAGAGTTTGCTGAAGATGGAAAGGACAAAAATGTTGGTGGAAATATTGGGGAATAAATATTACATGGTAGAGTAATCTTACCCAGCTCTGTTTCTCAATCCCTAAAATGAACTCTCTGCTTGCACCAGATGCGTCTCTTTAATGCTTCCCTTGTCTCCAACTCATGTTAATTCCTTAATGTGTGTCTCTCTCTCACTCACCTGAAAAGTTGCTTTTCTGCTTTCTGATATAAATTCTATTCTTAGAGCAGCTAGGTAGCACAGTGGATAGAGTGCCGGACCTGGAATCAGGAGGACCTGAGTTCAAATCTGACCTCATATACTTCCTAGCTGTGTGACCCTGGGCAAGTCACTTAATCACAATTGCCTTAAAAAAAATTCTGTTCTTGTTTCAAGACCTTGCTCAAGTCCCACCTCTTTCAGGAAGCCTGCCCTTGACTACTCCAAACTAAACTGATTTCCTTTGTCTTAAACCTACAACATTTAATGATCTGTATTATACCTACACACACCTTGGTATTTATCATTTGTTAGAATGTAAGCACTTGTAGACAGGGATTATTTCATTCTTTGTCTTAGTTTCCTTCATACCTAGTATAGCACCTAGAACATAACAGTGCTTAATAAATGCTTGACCAGCTGATTGCTTTGTCCTACTCCCTAGTTGTTTAATGTGTATCAATCTAGTGTGTCCAATAGACTTATTCAATATTGTAATTCTTTTGTATTCCCCATAGTGCCTTGCATAGTGCTGGGTGCATAGTAGGAACTCAGTATACACTATCAGACAGACTGAATGATCAGTCTATAGAATCATAGTCTATGCTAACTTACATTTGGAAAACAGTTTCATACTAACTTCAGAGGGCAATGAAGCCATGACTGAGTCTTAGAGCAATCCTGATTGCATGAATCATTCAGGATTTCTTTAAGTTACACATGGCATCATGTTGTCCACATCCCTGGGGACCCACTCTTCCTTCATCTCATCCTGTCCAACCTAGACAAAACCCAACACACAGGGAAGAAAAGATGAGAAAACTGGTAGAAATGCCTTGGGATCCTGTCTTGTTGCGAGCTAAGTATTACTAATTAATGGATCTTAAGTAGCTAACTTGACAGATGTGGTAATAGGAAGAAAAAAGTTATGTTAGTTTTATTCCCTGGGGACATAGAAGTTTATGTAAATTCCTCCCTTGAGAGTTATGAGCCAAGCCAGCCACAAACATCTGCTGGAAGAAATTCTGCTAAATCAGGAAGAAAAGAAGCCAGACAGATCCCAGTTTCCCTAACCTCCCACATCACACTATAAACATGCTCCATAGGGAATTGAGCAATTATGGGAACAAGAGGGTCAGTCTGGCTAGCACGCTCTTCCCCTCACCTCACCCTCTTCTGATGTGGAATTGGGAATCAAGGCTCACCACTGATGTTGAGCAGATGAGTGAAGAAGAAGGATTGTTTGTGGAACTCCTCAATGGCGAGAACAATTGGTCCATCAAGGCTACTCCTCAAGGTCTTCTTGGAGCCACTTTTGTCTGCAATAAGGGACTCCAGCATGGTCCTTACCATGTATAGCTTGAAAGGACAAAGAGACGCTGGAGAGTTAGGGGATGGGTGCTTTTATCCTAATAATAATACCCAAAGTAGTAATACTACTAGTAATACCCAATAGTTCTGCAACATGATAGGATGGCATTTGAATCATCAGCAAAAGAACTGACCACATACAGTCTATCTTTAGTGTCAAGTATTTTCCACTCAATTTCTATTCTTTGAGACAAATTGCCATCTATATGCGATGTGGAAGTATATTCAAAACATCCTTTTTAGTTCAAGTGAAAATGTGAAGAAACACTATTTTTCCAGCCTAGAACTTTTTTCTAGAATTTTCCCTTTAGGAAAGCATGGAATAAAGATATTGAGGCTTCAGAAAGATGGAGTAAGAGGGGTAAACAAATTCAAAACAAACAAACAAATAAATCACACTTTTTTCTATTCAAGATAATTGTATTAAGATGATGTTTCATTCTAAAGGGATGAGGGTATTGATCACAGGGAGGTCCCCTTTAACCACTCTAGGAGGACATTTGAGGATGGTCAAAGAAGGAAGTGAGTAGTTACTGAGTGACTATTCTATTTGATACAGTAGAGTATTAACCCCAAACTGCATTTTAACGTATTTTTTGTCATTCAGGATTTCTATAAATGTTACTTCATATTATCTTGTGGTAGAGATGTCCAAGGGCACAGTAAGATAATGTCAGTTTGGACATTTCTCTCTAAGCTAGAAGGGGCTGAATTTAGAATAATGTTAATAAAACTAGTTTCTGGTAGAATTCTGTGTGATACACATAGTACAGTATTTGTACTAACATTTTTTTCTCCAACAATCTATACGAAGAAATGCTAGTAGTATTTCTTGCCCTAGAGCCAGCTTGGTTGGTCAGTGGATAGTACATTGGGCCTGGAGTCAGGAAGACGTGTTCAAATGCAGTCTCAGACACTAGCTGTGTGACCCTGGGCAAGTCACTTAATCTCCGCTTACCTTAATCTGCTGGAGAAGAAAATGGCTAGTATCCTTGCCAAGAAAACTCCATGGACAGTACTGGTGTGGTATGGTTCATGGGGTCACAAAAACATGACAACAACACAAGCCTTCCCTTATTTTAGGGAGTTGACTGTAACTGCCTATTTTGGTTGCATGTTTTACAATCAAGCCAACATGCTCTCTTTCTTTTTTCTGTGAGGTTTTGGAAACTGAGCCAAGGAATATACTGACAAGGAACATTTACTTGCTAAAGGCTGTTTTATTGATGTATATTGGAACTAATATGCCATATCTTTCTGAAGCCACAAAGGGACTCAGCACTCCCTAAGTCCAAGATGCCCAGCAGCATGGATTTACTGGAACTCATACCAACTATGAGGTTGCCTAAACAACTTTTAAGACTCGAGCCTTTATGCTGCAATGGTCCCCAAAGAAATTTGCTGTGGTAAGCCTTGGATCCATCAAAGCAAAAGGAGATGGCCCAATAAAAAAACAATTATTACAATGCTGTTGAAATTGCTGCTGCCTGTAAATAGGACAAGACAGAGAGTCACTGAAACGTCTCATCTCGATAGCAGTCTGTCCCATAGTGCTGGTTTTCCCAGGATTCCCCTAAGCACCTCTGCTTGCTAGAATCCATGCTTAATAGCCCACTCCTTAACCACACCACATAATGAGAATAATCACATAATAAAGGGCTTTTGAGCCATGAACCTCTTTGGCAGTCTGGTGAAGCCTACGTACCACTTCTCGGAATTTATTTTTTAATTCATAAATGAAGTAAGTACTAGATTTCTGTTAGAGGTTAGGGAAAATAAAGAGGCAATTTTTTCCTAGACCCTTTGAAATCTACCCATGGAACCCTTGGGGATCTGCAGACTCCAGGTTAGGAACCCTTGCTAGAATATAAATGACAGTAAAATGGGGACGTGCAAATGCTTACCTAAGAAACACTTTGTGATTTATGGCTGATGAGAAATTGAGAAAAGATGGAGGCTAGCACGAGGCTGGTTAGCACTGAAGATAGATGCTTATAGACCTTTCCTATTCCCTACTACTCACAACTTTTCCATAATAATAGTTAATATTTATATAGAGCTGACTATGTCTCAAGTATGATACTAAGTGATTTCCAAATATTGACTCATTTGATCCTCACAACAACCCTGGCAGGTGGGTACTATTAACACCCCCATTTTACAGATGAGGAAACTGAGGCAAACTGTTTCACCTCTCCATATGTCTCTCAACATCTCCCTCGTCTTTTCTCCAGCATGTTTTCTTACCCTGTCTTTCCTCTTCTTCTTTTATCTTTCTCTCCTGCCCATCTCTTAGGCCTGCCATTAGTACCCAGGTACTCAGCTTAATGCCCTATGGCATCCAGAGCTGAGAAGGTCATTGACTCCTGGTGTGAAAAGAAGTACTTGGAGCTGGCTGTGGTCTAGAGGACTGATCCCTGGGCTTAGAGTCAAGAAACCAGGGTTTGATCCTTGCTATGTGTCCATTTCTCAGAAACTCTATAAAAAGATGATCTCTGGGGTCCTTTCAGGTTCTAAAATCCCATTACACTAAGTGAACTACTTCCCTCTTACATAGGAGGACATTAGGGGGAAAAAAAGTGTCTCAATGAATTCTTTTTCCTGTGAGCCTTTTGGAAAAGTTTTTTTCTCAGGTTCCCAAGAGTTCTTTGGGATCTGTTTCCCCTCCCCATCCATCTGTCAGGTTATGGGAAATTACACCCATTTGTGGGTTCTTAGAAAGATTTTATTTCTTTTTTTCCCCTGTCATTTACCTGACTCTCCTATTCCAATTAAATATTTTGCTATTAGGAGGAGAGTGTGAGGAGGAAAGGTTCTTCCAAACAATAAATTATGTTGTATAGAAAGCAGGAAATACTCGTGTCAATTAATCTGAGAGACATGAAAACATGGGAAATTAAAACACGGGAAATTACTCGGCAGTGATGATATTCAAATTCTGAGAAGAGGTAGGGAGACTCCTTACTGACTTGACTTGTGACTGGCCAACTTGTTTCTTTACTCTGGGTCTCAATTCCCTCATCTGTATAAGGATGGATTAGGTAACCTCTAAAGTGCCTTTCAGAGAATCTGTGATTCTGTGATAATGGGATGATTCTACAAAGCTCTAAGGAGTGCCTTGGACTGACTAAAATTACCATTACAATTGATAGTATTTCACCTGAATAGAGAGAAATGGTAACAAGAGTAGATAGTACAATACACTGCTTTTCAAAGAGTTTTCATGTATATTACCTCACTTGTACCATGCAAGAACCCTGTAAGGCAGGTGAGGAATCATCATCATATCATTTCTGTGTCACAGATAAGGAGCCAGAGGCACCAAAATCACACAACCAATTGGCATTGTATCTGAAATTAGAACTCTAGTCTCTTGAAGCACAATCCAGTACTCTTTTCCACGACAGCAGCACAAGGTGGCACGACAAGACCAGAGCAGCCGTTTTTTTTCTCTGACTTCTTGTTGGTTTGGGTCTACAGCCTCTGAGCTAAACTATCTGATGTGCTGCGCCTAGTGCCTCTTACCTGAGTGCTAGAGGGCCCAACAGCTCGCCGGGGAACCTTGATGTCAAAGCCACCCTTTGGGTCCTTTTCTCCTCTCAGGCAAGGGTCATTGGGTGGTTCTCGACCTCCCTCCCAGTCACAGATTGTTTTCCGAATAGCCTGTAGGACACTGGAGCAGGAAGTGACATAAAATCAGAGCCGGTGTCCAAGAGAGGAAATTAATCTAAACTTACATGGAAGGAAATAACTTGGGTAGAAGACGATATGAGGGTCATAGAAATAAAGCTAGCAGGAGTTGTAGAAGCCATCTAATGCAGTCCCTTCATTTTACAGATGAGAAAACTGGGGCCCAAGGTAACAGAGGTAGACAGCATCAGAGGCAGGATTCACACTTGGGTCCTCTGATTCCAGAGCTCTTTCTTCTGTATCACCTGATCAGTTAGGGTGCCTTTAGCTTGGGTATTTTTTCATTTTGGGTAGAAGAGAAACCTCTCTTTTCAGGCCTTTCTGGCTAAACTCCTTCCTCTGTTATCGGATGAAGGTGGCCCAGCTCCCATAAAAGGGAAACACAGCTGGCTTGTCCAAGCATTGCATCACATGGGACATTGCTAAGGAATCAGTCAGGACAGTGTGCTAATAAAGGGTGTTCTATTTCCTCTCTGGATCGTAGTTAACACTTTGACCACTAGGAATCTCATGGGAAAGGGAGAGCCCAGGTCTTCATTTGAAGCCATCACTAACCTGATGAGGACATTCTTCTTCTTCCTCACAGCCTGCCTCAAGGGCTCTCTCAGGGTCACCTGGGCAAAGTCCTGCAGGGCGGCATAGATGGTGTTCCTGATGGCCTGGTTAAAGACGCTCTCCATTCTGCCCATGAGCACCTGTAGACCTTTGATCATAGCAATCACCTGGGCCAAGAACAAATTTGAGAGTCAATCACAACTAGCCTTCCTAGAGCACATTCATTTGCCTTTGATTAGAATCAAAAGGTAAAGTGAGAAGGGATGTTCAATCAAATTCAGTCTTCTCATTTTACAGATGAAGACCTGAGATATTGGGAAGTTGAGTGACTTGTCCGAGGTCATATGGGTAGACAAATGGCAGAGCTGGTAATCTAACCCAGATCCCTTAACTCAAAGACCACAGTGTCATGTTGCATTTTGGGAGGGGGGGGCAGTCCTATAATTTCATTTTGTAGTGAAATCCTAGTGAGGAGACTCCCTCTACTACTGTAAAATCAAAAACTATTCTGCAAATTAGAATTTTGGAGACTTGCCTGGAACTCTAAGAGGCAATGTGACTTGCCCACAGTCACACAGCTACTATATGTCAGATGTAGGACTTGAACACAGGTCTTCCTGGTTCTGAGGCTGGCCCTCCATCCACTTGACCACACTGCCTCCCTAGGGCACCCTAACCTGACCAACAGTGAGCATTGTCCTTCCCTGATTCTTAACAGAAAGCTCGGGTCAAAGCACAGCAGAGCAGACCTGGATTAATCCCCAAATTGCACTCGTTCTTTGTGTTTCTCAAGGGAGTCCTCAAATCTTTTGGAGTCAAACAGAAGTCATTTTTCTTGGCCTTTGTTCCCCTTGCGGCTGTGATGTATCCCTTGTGTCTCTACAATGACAGCTGCTGACCCACATTCATCTTCCTAAAGCACTTTCTAACCATGATGTCCTTGAGGTCAGTAGGACAAGGATTATTACAATTTCATTTTTACTTATTAATTTTTTTTTTGCTTTAAGGAGAATGGAAGGGAATGAGAGAAAGAAGGTCAAATGCATGACCAAGGTCACACAATGACTTAGTAAAGCTGGGATGAGAATGTAATAATCCTGACCCCCAATTCTGAGTTTTGTCTTCTGGGTGATAAAAATAATTCCCACTTACACAGTGATTTAATGTTAACAAAGTTCCTTCCTTACAATGACTTGTGAGGCATCCCTTGTCCTAATAGAGAGATAGGGGACAATGGAGGAGGAATATGGTAAATACAATCAGACAAAGTCTGTGTGTCCACTGGTCTCCCTTTAATGTTTTTCTTTGTTACAAGAAGGGTTCAGTGGTAGGGCCAGGGGGAGGGAAATGGCCATAGGACAAGATGCTACCCATTTCCTCACTGTGGAGAGGAACTGCCAAATCAGAAAAGTGCATACACCAGTAGACAGAAAAGGGTTTTGTTCCACTGTTTTTGTCACGTAGGAAGGTTCAATGGGGAAGGGGACAAGGGAAGGAAATGACTGTAATTTAGAGATAAAAATCATTAATTAAACATTTTTAAAGCATCAGTATAACTGGAAAAAGCCAACAAAACAACAACAGAAGAAGATCTCTCTAATTATAGGCTGCTGTGTTTTGTTCTTTGTTCTTGAAGAGGACCATGACATCAAGAAGGTGATGCCATGACTTGCAAGTGAATTGGATTTAAGTGAGGGAGGGCTGTGCAAAGTCACCAGCCTCACTTTCTCCTCCAGAGCCATCTGGGTCTGGATGTCCAAGATACAAGATACAGGGAGGAGAGAGAAGAGGCTCCTAGCCTTGGCATTCCATCTCAACCCATGCAGTTCACAAAATTAGGAAAAGTTCACAGAACTGCAAGGACTTACACTAAGCCTTGAAGGAAAGGCAGACCTTAGACAAGGGGAGCAAAGAGAGGAGGGCATGTCAGGGAGCTGGGGAAGCAAAAATAGCCAGCTGGCAGTTTTGGAAAGAGGTAGGAACTCGCCTGGTAAAGTGGATTGTTTGTATAGTGGGGATAAAGTGAAACAACTGACTGGGACCTAGTTGTGTGACCCTAAAAAAAAAAAAAAATCCTTTCATGCCTCAGTTTCCCCATCTGTAAAAGGGGTTGTATTAGATTACTTCTGAAGCCTTTTTAACTTCTAACATTTTGGAAATTCTCTATCTCTCTTTCTTAGTGCCCTAGTTAATTCTAAAAGACTTTAAGTTACAGTTTCTAGGAACTGTGCCTAGACTGATAAAATCAGAGATGTGGTACACTGAGCCTCTCAAAAGTACACACTCTTCTGTTTTGGTCAGGACCCTCTGAGGTGCCACAGTGGACAGAGGGCCAGGCCTGCGATCTGCAAGACCTGAGTTCAAATTTGTACTCGGGTACTTACTGGCTGTATGACCCTGGAAAAGTCAATTAATCCTGTTTGCCTCACTTTCCTCATCTGTAAAATGAGCTGGAGAAGAAAATGGCAAACTACTCCAGTTATCTTTGCCAGGAAAACCCCAAATGAAGTTATGAAGAGTTTGACACAACTGAAAAGCAATCCGAACCCCTCCTTTTACAGATAAAGAATTGGGTCCCAGAGAAAGTGTAACTTGTCCAAGGTCCCTCCATAGGTAGAGCGAATGGCAGGGCCAGGATCTGAACCCAAATCCTGCATTCTGTCCATTGTATCACTCTGTCACCCTGAAAATTGTAGTTTTAGAGAGGTGCCTGGAGCTCTGAGAACTCAAGTGACTTGGGCAGGGTCGCACTGCCAACGTGTTTCAGAAAGGAGATTTGAACTCTGCCCATCCTTACTCAGGGCTCAGCTCTCTATTTTCTATCTCATGGGGCCTCAATGTAGACCTCAGTGGTGTTTCCCTGCAAGAGGCATTGTGGTCCAGTAGACACATCACTGGCTATAGCATCAAATGCCTTGGGTTTGAATCCCAGCTTAACTACTTACTGCCTGCAGGACCTTGGACAAGTAGCTTAGGTCTCAGTTTCCTCATTTGCAAAATGATAGGCAATCCTGAAGGATCCTTCCAGCTCTAACATCTGTGACACAAAGAGCTGATATCTGAGTTAACCCTCAAGACTTGTTGGCTGATTGATTAATTCTGATGGAATGAGAAGAGAGCAGTGATTCTGTAATCATCTCTACTCTCTGCCCTTCCCACCTCACCCTGACTCCCAAGGACCCCAACCAAAGAAGCCAGCATTCTAGAGCCACCTGGCTCTCCTGTGGACCCCAGCATTACCTCCAGCTCTGAGACTGGACAATATAACTTAGTTGTTTATGCCTCAGGCTTAATGAGTTTCAGATCCTTGCCTGGGAACAACTTTTGTTACAGGAAGGACCATAAAGGGAAAATAGGGATGCTAGGAGCCTGGGGGGGGGGGGGGAAGTGTACCATGAGGGCAAAAGATAGAAAAGGAAGGTTAACAAGAAATATTTGTAGGGGTGGCTAGGTGGTGCAGTGAATAGAACACCAGCCCTGGAGTCAGGAGGACCTGAATTTAAATCTGGCCTTAGACACTTAACATTTACTAGCTGTGTGACCTTGGGCAAGTCACTTAACCTCAATTGCCTCGCCTTCCCCCCTCCAAAAAAAAGAAAAAGAAAAAGAAATATTTGTAGATTGCCACTATGCACAAATGGGAGATAAACTCCAAAAGGTAGGCTGGGGCCATTCAGTGAAGGCCATAAGGTGCCACTAACATAGAAATTGTACTTTGGACCTTGGCCAGGATGCACCATTCTGAACGTTGCTGTCTAGCACAATCAGCTGGGAGCAGAGAAGGGAGATGCTCACCTCCACAAAGGCAAACTTTTCCTCACTAGTGTAGTTGTAGCGGGTGGCTCTCTCATACTCTTCTGCTGTGCCTGGGCAGTCCTTGTTGCAGAACTTGTCAGTGGGATGAACCAGCTTCCAGGAGTACTGGGAAGGGGGAGACCAAAGATGAACATGGGCTGTCATGAAAGGCTGGATGGGAGGGAAATGCTGTTCGCCTGGGGCTGGAGTCGAGGTCACTTACCACCTCCATGACATGGGCACTCCACTTGGAGAGCAGCTGAAGGCCCCGCAAAGCCAAATCGAAGAGCTCCCTGTACTCTTCATCTGACTTCTGGCTGTCTAGTCCAGAACCAGTCACCACCTGGAGAATGTCACCCAACAGGGCGGTCAGACCAATCTGTACATTCATTCCTCCCTCCCCAGACCCCCACTCTGCTCTCACTTCTAGCTTAGGTCTCTTTCCTAAGGAAACAGGCCTTTCTTCATTCATTTCTATTTGCCTCAGGGGTAAATGGGGAGAGCAACTTGACATATGTAGGGAACATTCAGGTGAGGAAACTTCCTCTACCAATGCATCTTTTCTGCAATTTATAATCTTTGAGAACTTCCTAGAGCAATGAGAGGTTAAGTGACTTGCCAGGATCATATAGCTAGCATGTGTCAAAGGCAGGACTTGAACCCTCATCTTCCTGACTCTAAGGTAAGTTATCTATCCACTAGGCTATGGTGGTTCTTAGCTTGGACAGCACTGCTGCTGAATGTTATAAACCCATTACAGAATCATAGCAAAGTAGAATAATAGACCCAGAATTCAAAGGGACCTCACAGGACATCTTGCCCAGCCATACCCTCCTCCATACAACCTTTCACTTTCTTACCTTTTCTTTCCTTCACCTGTACTGCCCTTTCTCCTTCTCTAGTCTATCCATCCTTCAAGGGCCAACTCAAGCCCCACACCTCTGTCAAACCTCCTCTGACCTCCATCACCACTGCTTACCTCACCCATCTGACACTTGCCGTGTGCTGCCTTGCATCAATTTTTCTGTTTGTTTTTTAACATGCCTTATCTCCCAAGACAGAATTATGTACAAGTTCTTTTCTGGCAGAAACTACGTGTTTTATATTTTTATCTGCTCCACCTCCCCAAAGAGCCTATGAAAGTCTCATACAGAAAGGAGGAACTTAATCACAACCTGATTAATTGTTGACTGAAAACCTGAATGAATCAAAACTTGGCATCAAAGTGCCAAGATAGTCTGAATACTCTCTATACTTGCAGGTCCTAATCGGTCATTTCTGTGGCTGGTTAGAAGGTGGTGCGATAGGAACATTATTGTAGATCTGAGCCTTGCGTGATCTGTTTGCTTCGTGGCCATAATGAAGTACCATCGTATACTGTTTGGGTTTTAGACTCAGGGTCAGTTAGACCTGAATTTAAATTCTGTCTCAGACACTGTAAGATCCTGGGCAAGTCAATTAACCTAACTGTGCCTCAATTTCCTCATCTGTACAAGGAGGTGGGTGGACTCAATGATCTCTAAGGTCCCTTCTCATTCTAAATCTACAATTCTATAACCCCATAACCTATGTGCTCCATGTCCAAAGCAGCCACCTTAAAAATGCAAGCCATATGTTGTACCCTTCTTTGCAGAGGCTCAAGGGGGAGGGGGATGACCATGGGGGCAGTTATGGCTAGAGGACACTGCACCTGCTCTCAGACTCCAGTAACATGTGAGTTAGTTTTGCTTACTTTTTCCTTTTTTTTCTGTTACAAGAGATGGCTCAGCTGAGTAGCAGAATATTCAGAAGTAAAGATGACATGGTAACTAAAGCTAGCAATAATTTTTGAATGCAAGTCACTGGCCACAATATGATGAGAGGATATAAATATTACTGAAGGAAAAACAACTCCAAATCTATGACCTATTGACAGCATATGTTTTTAGTCCCAGCCTATGTGGCTCAAAATAGATTCTAAAAGTCCCACTGAAACTCTCTTATTGTGGCCAAATATTAAAAACTTGGGGAAAAGCTTGTGGCATCTCCTTTTGTGCAAAGAATAGTGCAAAAATTCAAGAGTATGCTGGAATTAGCTTGAATTGGCCCCTGAGAGCTGACTGTTAAATTTTCTTGTAAGCATTTACACCTCAGAAATCCGCAGTGCTACAAATCAGGGCTTGATTTATCATTTTGTTGATGGTCTGGAAATGTTAATAATGCAGATTAAAGTTAAAAGTGTATCATAGTACTTTTTTTTTTCTTGGAGAGCCACTTGTTAAACATTGTTAAACAGCACTTGTTGCTGTTTAACATAAACATAAACATAAACTTGTTAAACAGCACACCTCTGATAGGCTCTGACCTCCTCCTCATTTAGTCATGTCCACAAGCTTTCAGAACTTTTTATCCCTTTCTCCTTTCTCTCTCCTACATTTTTCTCTCTCCCTCATTTTTTTCTTCTTCTCTGTTTCTTTCATTCTTCCTGCCTCTGTCTCTGTCACTTTCTTTTTCTGTCTCTGCCTCTCTGTCTCCCTCTCTCTCTCCTTCTCCTTCCCTTTCCTTTCCTTCTCAGGGGGCAGGGAACCTCTGCTGCCTCTTGGCCCCTTTCTCACCTTCCCACACCCAATCCCAGCAGCCCTGGGGCAGGGCTCACCTCACTGTTGCTATAGCGAGCGAGCTCAGAGATGAAGCGAATGTGGTCATCCCGGATCTGGACCATCTGCTCACAGATGTTGTACTGGGGGCTGATGCTGCTCTGTGTGCATGTCCACCTGGACAGAAAAGCATGGGGTCTGAGTAGGCACCCAGCATCACACTCACCGGTGGGGCAGAATCCTTCTGTTCAGAAGCCGCTCCTTTCGTATCCAACAGTCTGTCACTATGGCCCTCTTGGGGCTTTGGAACAAGCAAGGATCCATGAATGTGATTCATCTAAGTCAGCATGGCTGGGGGAGCCTGCTAAGCCAATTATGTGAAGGATCCACAGTGGAATGGGTCAGTCTTTCTGCTTCTTCTTCTCTGGGGCTTATGGAATCCTTAAGGAACTAGCTTCCACATCCATAGGACCATCTTCTCCTGACCACCACAATCCTCTTTCAGGCAACCCCTCTCCACTGTGTACTTACCTGACAGGTAGGAGGGGTGAGAACATGACTGACCCTTTCCTTGGCTACTCTCTAGGGCTCCTGGTGACTGTAGGAAGGCAGTGCAAGCTGCGCAATGTGCCAGTACCATTGTGCTACCCTCCCGGGGATGGATCTTTATTTGGGATGGGGGCCTGATTCGGCGATAGGTGGGTCAGAGTGGAGAAACTCCACACTTCACTAGCCCATCACTTACCCAGAATCACTACAGTAGAGCAACAGCACCTGACAAGATCCCACACTTGGCTACTGCTGCTGAACAGATGCTATGACTCTCCTTTGGTCCAGAAGCCCTCCAGAATTAGAAGTGAAACTCCTATCTCTTTATGAACACTGGGGAAGGTGAGGAATGATCCTGAATCCTAAGCCAGGGCTAGAGAGATCATCTGGCTTGGCCTCCTTGTTTGGCACAACATGTCAGCGTGTGGAGTAGAGGTCAAGTAACCTCTCTGGGTCTGGTTTTCTTTATCTGTGAAGTGAAGGTATCTAACCAGATGATTTCTAACATCCCTTTCAGCCTTCAATCTGCAGTCCTAATAATGGAGACCCAGAAAGAAAGACTTTGTCCAAAATCACCAAGTCAGTTCTTATCAGAGCTGGGACTAGAACTTGGGTCTCCTAATGCTGACCCATTTCTCACTAATCTAGAGGTAACTACAGCACCTGCCTTCACCCTTAACCTTCTCTCTGAGAACTCATGTACACTTGGGAAAAATGAGTCTGAAGTTCTCAACTTGGTGCCCATCTCAAAAAAACCTCCGCACACAATGTGATAACACAGTGGGCAACACTGGCTAGGAGAGGCGAAAGGCATCGGCGGCGGCATCATCATCATCATCATCATCATCATCACGATTATTATTGTCAGCCGTTTATACAGTGACGGAAGGTTTGCTTTTCATGTATTACCCCATTACAGAGACTCATCTGGCTTTACTTTGGCTGGGATAGGTCAATGTGATCTGACCATTCTTTGTGTATCTGCATCTCCCACAGTGCCTGGAATTTAGTAAGTACAATACATGTTTGTTGACTGATTGATTGACTGAGCTCTATCTCAGGTTGAAGGCCTAAGGCAGGCTGAATTCAAGGATGCTGTATCAGATTTCCTGGGATGCTTAAACTCCCAAATTAAGCACTGCTGACAACTGTGTCACATGGTACAAAATGGGGTGATTTTGTGAGATGGGCTAAGATGAGACAGTCAGACCCATTCCACGCGCAGTAAGGTCCTCACTACATCTATGGCTAGAGGCAACTCACTTGTGGTAACTATAGTTTCCAAAGCAAGAAATACTCCCAGTGTAATATCCTGCCTTCCTCTCTGAGTCCTGAGTGAAGAGGGGCCTTCTTTGCTTCTTGGGGACACCCAGAGAAGCGGGGAGTGGCACATCCCAACATCACAGACAGAGTGCTGTGGCCATGCTCTGAGCATGTTTCTACCCTGAGAACAAAGAGTGGGTAAAAAAGTGTCCAGAGCATCCCACCATGCACACCTGCACACTCACTCCTTGCCACTCACAGGCCATGAGCCCAGGAAGCACAACCTTGAAGGCCAGGTGCCAGGTGCTAAGGCTCGAATCCAGACCCCCACACACTCCCCAAGCCAGGGAGGGAGGAGGGATGGAAGCCCCTCCCTCGGCCTCCCTGCCAGGTGGGACCACACAGGAGCCAAGAGACATTATGGCACGCACTCACTTGGATTTGTTCTCCTCATAGTGAGCACTGGTCTTAATGTATCTGGCCAGTTCTATCTGCATATCGCCGAATAAGGGGACCACCTGCAGCTGCTGCAAAGGAAACAAAACACATCATAACAAATAAGAGTTGGAATGGGAAGATCCCAGAGGGATTTTCTATGATGGTAAAGGAGAAGAGAAGTGAGCGTTAAGACACATGTGGATCACTCCTGTGGAGATGACTCCATGTTCCCTCCTGTTGGAGGGAGGCAGGAACTATTTCATTTTTGCTTTTGTATCTAAGTACAGTTTAGCGTCTTATATACTAAGTACACATAGTAGGCACTTAATGTTTGTTGAATTAAATTGCTGGTTGAATACAGAGCTAACCTATGGAGGTGAGCCCAGAATCAATGTCTAGGGATCTTTCTTTTAGGCATTATAATCCCCAGTTTATAGATAAACAATCAAAGCCCAGGTAGCTTAAGTGGCCTGCCCAAAGTCATACAGCTAGTTAATGGGCTAGCCAGGTTTAGAAACGCAAGCCTGATCGCCAGACCAACGCTAGTTCCTCTATGCCACGATACCTCCCTCAAATTGGCAGAAAGACTCAGGAGGATTGCCAATATCCTCAAGAGCAAGTTGTTATTGCTTCATTTCGCTAATAGAAAGAAGTTAGAGACAGGAAAGAATGCAATTGGGATGAAATGATAAAGCTTTAGAATTTTTTTTCATGAGAACATAAAGGAATTTTAACTAAAAAATGATACTGGGACTCAGCATTCAAATCAATAAAGCATTAGAAGACATGCCTGTGGTGGTGTCTATTCCCTTTAAGATTCTTAAAAATGAGAGCCTAGTTTGACCATGAGAAAGGTCTGCCTGGAGACATGGGACTGGGTGAGATCATCCAATCCATTAAAGTCTTTTCAGCACTTTCTGATCCTACCTAATTCAACGTGAAATGTCAGTTTGGTTCTTCCCATAGTATAATGCAAAAAGCCCTAAACTTGGAGCCAGAAAGTCAGGGTTTAAGTCCCAACTCTCCCAATGACAAGCTACATGACCTTGGGTCAATCATTTCACCTCTGAGTCTTCTTCCTCACCTATAAAATATGGCTAACAATACCCATCCTACATAGATATGGAGTCTGTTCCAAATGAAAATTATGTGCAAAATATTTACAAATTGCTAAGTATAATAAGAACATAAGCTATCGTTCCCTTGTATGTTTTTTTTTCATAAGCAGTAGGTATTTACTATGTGGCTGAATGATTGTAGGAATAAATGGGAACTTGTTTAAGCAGAAAATGACCTTAGGAGATGCCTCCTTCAATGACTTTTTCTCAGTGACAGAGAGGGGATGTGGTGATTCAGAAAAAGATCACCGCTGCCTTCCCCATCAGACAGGACCATGGACTATGGCTTGAAAGCTTCTACACTGTATCTTCCAGGAACCCAAAAGCCTGAACCCAAATTCCATCCCGTTGCATTTCTCCAGCTTTCCCTGTGTGTGTAGATGGTAATGCTCTCATGTCTCTCTTGGTTCTCTTGGACACTTCTCTTTGGGGATAGGCAGCACTTCAGATGCTCCTAAGTAGACCCCCTTGGTGCTCTGAGTGGTACCCCCTGCAGCAGAAAGCCTGCACTTTAGTTTCTGCATAGCCATCTGACCTCACCCCAACAGCAGACACTAACCTTAAAGAACTTATCTATTTTGCTGAGGTTGATTCTCTTCTTGGCATCCAGTTTGTAAATGTTACTGACGTTTCCATCCATCAAGTAGAGGCCAAAGCCCATGACCTAGAAGAAGAATAGGGGAAAACCTGAGAAGCTGGGCCCAAGGCATCCCATGGTAGGATCCCTTTTAAAGTCATTCTCTCAAAAGAACACATTTTTAAAAAGCGTATTACTCATTTCAGCTTCAAATAAGGAAAGGAAGTAAAAGGTTGAGTTCTAATTTCACTTTTTAAAAAGGGCCTCAATTTCTCCTAAAGAGATACTGAATGTGTAAGATATTGTGTGAGGATAAGTTGGAAAAACTGGGTATATTTAGCCTGGAGAAGAGAGCCAGAAGAAAATGTAACTGTTGTCTTCCAATACAGAGTGTCCCAAAAGTCTTGGTGAAGAAACTGTGCCAAGATTTTTTCAAACGCTGCATTTGATGGTCTGTCATTTAGAAGTGGAATTAGTCTCATCTTAGAAGACCCAGAACCAATGAATGATTGGAAGTTCAATGAAAGTAGATTTCTGTTCACAATGATGTAAACCTTTCTAACAGGTCTAATCAACCATGGAAAGGGTGGCCTCACAAGGTACTGAATTTCTTTTATAAGGGTCTTCAAGTGAACCTGGTTGGTCATTTGCTGCAGGAGTTACAGAGAAGATGTGCACTCATGTAGGGGGTGAACTAGATTACTTCTCAAGTTCATGGGACCACAAATTCAGAGACAAAAGAGGGACTTTCCCTTCAAACTCTGATATGCTACAAGATGTCCCAGTGGCCCACTCCCAACATTGTTAGGTTTCAAAGAAGGCCTTTTTGCGACTCTTATTGGTCATTTTTCTAATAATCTCCTGGATGCTGTATTGCTTTTCTTTCCCATACTATAAATACCCTAAGGCTCTTCATAAGACCATTATGAAATAGAGGAGAAAATGGATAGAAAGGGGGAAAAAAACTACAGAAGGGCTCTCACCCCAGCCCCTCAAGGCAAAATTTTCCCTTGGTAGCGAAGACCATAAAAGTTCCCACTGAAAAATCTAAGGGAGAAGTTTGTCTCAATACAGGCTTAAATGGCCAGCATCTTTCTGTTCAGTTTATTGGTGAGGTGTCTCCACTTGGTGGTGGCACAGTGTAATACACCGGCATGGACACCGGGACAGATTTTTTTAATCCTTGTACCTGAAATAATGATGACTATAATGATGATGATGATGATGATAATGATGATGATGATGATGATAACTGACATTTATACAGCATTTACTATATCCCAGGCACTGTCTCAAGCACTTCACAATGATCTCACAACAACCCTAGGAAGTAGGTGATGCTATCATCTCCATTTTGCAGATGGGGAAACTGAGTCAAGCAGGTTAAGTGACTTGCTCAGGGTCAGGAAATTTGTAAATGGGGCCAGATTTGAAGTTGGGTCTCCCTGACTCCAGGCCCGGCACTCTGGCTGCTGTGCTGCCTAACTGGCCCATATGACTGATTTAAAGAGGGAAGATGGCAGAGATGCCTTAAAAAGGATTAAAGGCAATGAAGGGGGAAAGAGGGGGAAAGAGATATTGGTAAGGGAATGAATAATAATTTGACAGCAAAATCTCTGACTTCTTGAGCAACTGAGTTAAGAATTCAGTCTGGCTATTTCAAACAGCCAGGCCCTAGAAACACTCTAAGAGCACCATGGCCCTGGTGCCCCAGGCAGGAGGCCTTACTGTCCTGGGAAGGCCTTTCCTCATGCAGTTCAAATAGATTTGGGGAAGTGACCCATAAAGTCAAACTCTGCTATGGAAAACTTGGTGTAGAAAACTGAGACAGAGGAAAGGAGGAAGATCTCTCCAAAGGAGACCTCGAAGGAAAGGATTCCTGAAAAGAGAGTTATTCGGAAGAAGATGGAGGGCAGCACAACCAGAGTGAGAGTTTAAACAACAATGAAAATCCAGGTGAAATGAAATTTGGAGAAAGGAGAAAGGTGTCAAAAGGGAGATGAGAGGGTCTGTTTGGTTTTGGGAAGAGTAGTGGGGCTTGACCCAGAACTCCTTGTAAGGAGACTCCATTTATCAATGCAGGTTGGAACTTTATCTGAGAGAGACTCCCTGGGCATTGAGAGGTTAAAAGACATGCCAGAGGTCATACATCCAGGATGCATTAGAAGTAGCATGTGATCCTAGGTCTTCCTGACCCAGCCCTCTATTCACCATGCCATGCTGCCTTGAGAAAGAAGGAACAATGAAGTCAAACTGGAAATGGAGTGAGACAGAATGAATGTGAAGCAGCCGGAGGAATATGGGAAGACTTGTACAGATCTAAGGCAAAGAAAGTAGAACCAGGAGAACAATATACATAGTGACTACAATGATTA
>CM053595.1:31566302-31577944 GCA_028646575.1 Pseudocheirus occidentalis | reverse complement strand
ACACACACATAGGGGTGTGTGTGTGTGTATGTATGTGTGTGTATAATCCTACAAATGAAGAAACTGAAGCCTAGAGAAATTAAGTGAATTGCCTAAGACCACACAGACAGTAAGTGGTAGAGCCAAGATTTGAACCCAGATCCCCAGACTCCAAATTCAGTTCTCTTTCCACTGTACCAAGCTGCTTTCCTCACAATGACCCTATGTAGTATGTCACAAAAACATTTTACAAAGGAAATTGACTCTAACAGAGATCAAGTGACTTACATGGTCATATAGCTTTGAAGTATTTGAGATGGGATTTAAACCCAGATCTCCCCAGGACAGCATTCTCCCCATAATGCCACACTGTCCATGTGTCTGTGAAGGGCGAGCACTTCTTAGGCAGGTAGGATATGAGGTGGCAGGAACCTACAAACCCTTATCTTTACAATAAGAGATTCTTCCGAAGATACCTTAGTACCCTGTTCCACCTCCAGGCTGTGCCCTCACCTGAAAGTACATGAACTTCATCAGTTTGGTGACCTCTGGCTCCAGCACCTCCACCGTCTTCTCATAGATCTCCACACGATTTGGTTGCTCATTACATTTTACCTGTGAGGGGAGAAGAGTGATGGATGTTTTGGTGATAACATAGGGGTGTAAGACTCTGACTTGGCTGGGGACTGGAGGACCCTGCAGAAGACCGGCGGAGACATGCAAATAGCCACATCTAAGAATTTCAGCCCCTTCTGACCCTCCTCTCTCTGCCCTGACTCTGATCTGTGTGCATCTTCCCATCCCACCTGGAAGGCTTTTCTCGTCTATTCTTAGAACCACTCCCAATGCCCTTCCCCTTCTTTTTCTCCCCCAATGAAAACAGATGGACAGGGAACAGATTCTGGGCCAGGAAGAACACTCTATCCATCCTTCTGGGGGTGGGGCACACAGGGCAAAATGAGAGGTATGCTAGGAAATGTTTAACAAGCAGCTCTTGGAGACTTTTAAGTCTTATCTCCACTATCAACACTTTCTCCATCACTTTCTCAAATCTAGACAATCAACAAAACAATAAATCAAGTGCTAAACTGCAGAGGTTGCCAGTTTCCAAAATGTAAATGTACACATTAAAAATGTGACAACGGCCTCCCGAGAGCTAATTCAACCTGACTCTAATACATTCATGGCTCCCCACTATCCCACCCTAAGCTCACAAGAGACAGAGCTGAAATGGATGGTAGCAGTCAAGTTCAACCACACCTTTCCCCCAATAAGGAAACTGAGACCCTGATAGAAATGAACTGACTTGATGAAGGTTACCTTAATGATAAACAGTAAAGTCATGATAAGAACCCAAATGTTGCAACTCCAAATAGTGTTTCCTCTATTCCATCATACTGCCTGCAATAAGTAAACCAGAGGAAAACCCTATCCCATATACAGAATTGGGCACACTAGGAAGGCACCCTTGATAGGGACCAAAAAAAAAATCCATTTAATTATCATGATCTCTGTGAACCACAGGCATTTATTTGATATGTCAAGACAGACTGGAGGCATGGCTAAGGAGCTAGCCTCAGAGTTAGGACTCCCTAGGCTTGTCCTGTCTGACACACACTGGTTGTGACTGTGGGCAAATCACTTAACCTTCAGTGCTCCCACTCAAATTGCTAAGGCCTGAGGTTGCGGACTGGAGTCAATTTTCATTGGCAGGGGGTTCCTCAAGCAGAAGGTCTACACTAATGAAATCTGGAACAAAAATTTTATAAAGTCAAGTCACTTATGTTATAGTCGCATCCGGGGACATGTACAATAGAAAGAGCACTAAATCTAGAGTCAAAAAATCTGAGTTCAAATCCTGGCACCAGTAACCTTGGTCAAATCACGTCCTCTCTCCAAGATGCATTTTCCTCACCTCTAAAAAGAGGGGGTTGCACCAGCTGATTTCAAAGGCTTCTGCAGCCTCTAAATCCAGTGACCTTCTTTGTAAACTTCTGTGAATTCTTCTCCTATCTGAGGAAGAGAGTCTGTCCTGATAGATGACTCTTTCTTGGTGTAACATATCAGGCAACAGCATCCACTGAAGGGAGAGGAGAGGGAGATGACAGATTCCAGGAAGTTTCTTACCTGGGGGATGGCCCTCGAGCAGCTTCTCCACGTGTAGAGCATGACTGCATATTCATGCCCTTCCTCCAACATTTCATTCTGAAACAGAGATAAATGTCTATGTTTCTGGGACTCCAGACAATAGTGAGAAACAGTTCCTGCTCCCCCAGAGTTTAAAAGAAACCCCCAAATCCCTATTCAGAACCCCAACTACTCCCACAATGAATACTAATTTCCACACAAATGTTCCAACAAATTCAGCACAAATAAGAAAACTACAGTGAGTGAATCATCCCTTTTCCTGGTCATCTCTACATCATGGCTTCCTGGCCATCAGGTCATCATCTCTACCTCCTTCCTCCTAGAACCTTAGACTCCACCCCCAAGAACACCCTTAGGCTCTGACAGGTAATATTTCACTTACTTGACTTAGATTCAGGGCTCCTCCATCTCACTTCCTAGCCTTTTCAAAGCTATGACTTCTGGGTGGCTACGAGCCTTTTCATACCCAGACAAATTCATATCCCCTTTGTATGTTATCTTCCCCCGGTAGAATGTAAGCCTTTTGAGGTCAGGGGTTATTTGGCTTACTTATATTTGTATCTCCAGAACTGTCTAACACAAAGTAAGTGCTTAATAAATATATTCTTTCTTTCTCTCTCTCTCTCTCTCTCTCTATCCCATTCATCCTTCCATCCATCTATCCAATTATCTATCCATCCACCTATCATCCATCTCTCTCTTCTATCTATCCATCTATCTATTCTCTCTCATTTATCCAACTATCTATCCACATACCTACCTATCATCTATCTATCTATCTATCTATCTATCTATCTATCTATCTATCTACCTATCTATCTGTCTATCTACCTACCTGCCTACCTACTTTTTACTCCCTCTCTATCCCATTCATCTGGCTATCTATCCACATACCTACCTACCATCTATCCATCCATCCATCCATCCATCTATTCATCCATCCATCTATCTCATTCATCCAACTATCTATCTATTTACCCATCTACCTATCTTCTTTCTATCTATCTATCTATCTATCTATCTATCTATCATCTATCTATCTATCATCTATCTATCTATCCCATTTATCTAACTATCCAACTATCTATCTATCTATCTATCTGTCAATCTATCAATTTATCCATCCATTTATCCTGCTAAGCCACACTTGCATCTGAAAAAGTAAGATTACATAGATTATCTGTAATAATAAAAAGGGGCTGTGGAATGTTATAGTGTACAGAGGGTTGGCAAGTTCAGTATCTGACACATATTGACTGTGTGATCTTAGTCAAGTCACTTAACTTCTTAGTGTGTCAGACAGCTCTCTAAGCTGCAGAACACTGGAAGTTGGGCGAAAGCTATGTCAATAAAATCACAGGTCTGGCGAATAAAATCCACAAAATGCACTTATTTCATCAGATATTAGCTATCAATCCTCTTTATACCAATTTACCTACCTACTGCCTCCCATCTCTGGTTCTTCTGACTTTCTGGACTTCAACCTCATGCCTCAGCTGCAATCTCACTGTGGAACCTCTCTCAGTACCTGGGGCCTCCTCACCCTGGAGTTTCCATCTTCCATGTGAGTCCCCTTCTCCCAGTGATGAGTTCTTCACAGGTCTTTCATTTTGGGGAGCAGCTCGGGTGAACCAAACTTCATTCCCCTCCCATTTCTGCTTCTGACTTTCCAAACTTCAGTTCTATGCCTTAAAAAAACAGTCTCACCCTGGAACCTCCTTTAGCACCTGGGACTTCCTCATTCTGGAGCATCTACCTACTCCTAGCCCTTCTCATCCTGAAACAATCCTCTGCCATATTGGCCTTCTTTTCACACTGGTGAGTTCGTCCTGGGGGGAAAGGGGTAGCTCCATTTGGGAGGGGCCCTAGGACAGCAAACCTTCATCTCCCTTCCAGCTAAAGTCAGCTTTTGACTTTATAGATTTCGATGTCATACCCTTGCAGGAAAGTCTTCCCTCCCCCCTCCCTTTTACGTTTTGTCTTCCCCCACTAGAATGTAAGATCTCTGAAAGCAGGAAATGGCTTCATTTTGCTGTATTTGTATTCTCAGTACTTAACAAAGTGGCTAGAATAATTGCTTAATAAACACTTGTTGACTGTCTACCTATCAATGTAGATGCATACAGCTAATTGTAGGGGTTGGTAGTGGTTAGGTTTTCTGAACAGTTCTACCTTTTAGAGCAAATACTGTCTAGAATCAAATGTTCAGTTCCTAAATTAGGTGCTTAAAAAAATAAAGGAAGGAAAGAAAAAGGGAAGGGAAGGAAGGAAGGAAGGAAGGAAAGAAGAAAAGAAGGAAAGAAAGGGAGGGAGAAAAGGAGAAAAACCAAAAGGCTTTGCTCTAAGACCACAGAAGAGCAGCTGGCAGAATAAGACACAGCCAGCAGGCATCCTTCTACCATCTGCCCCCAGAGTTTACATCAGAAAAGGGAACCTACAAAGACAGAGGTACTTTTTCCACTCAATAGCACTTGGCCCTTCCCCCCACCCCCTCACTCCCCTAGCAGGGTGGGTGCTGGCCATGTCTAGGCTGGGATTGTTGGGAGGAGGCTCTGGAGTTTCTATGTGTGTAAAGGAGGAGGAGGTATTTCTTTGGTGCTAGAACCCGCCTACGCTAATTGTTTTGCTTCATTGAATACAAGGATGACAGGACACTCATTTTCTTCTGAATGGCAACACATTCTGATTTCTGACGCTGAAAGTTCCCAAGGACTCTCCAGGCCCTTTGATTATTTAGGTCATAGTCTGAGCCCTTGGCTATTCTCAACAGGGCACTTTGTCATGGGCTAAAGGGACCTAAAGGTCCCTTTCTAGTGCTGAAATTCCAGAATTCTCTGAGATATGTGCAATATTCTTTAGGGAGTACATGACATCATTTATGTTTCAGAATCAGCTATAGAAAACGTTTCCAGTTCTGGCTTTGAGGGTCCACCCTCCTAAAACAAGGCTCAACTGATTGACATTCATACTTCATGCAGCACCTTCTTCCTCCTTCTCCTCCCCCTTGCTCAGGCAGCTATCCCTGTTTCCCTGTTCCCAAAGGGCAAGAAAAGCAAACTTTCATCAGTCCATTCTACTCATTCCAAGCAGCCATGATGAAAGCTTTGATAAAACTGAGGTCCATTTCACTTTTGAACTATTTCATTCGTCCATGGTGTCTTCCCCCGGCCCCCTCCCCCTAAGAGTAAGTGAATAAGAAACCTGTGATGTCAAAGCACAATACAAATCCATGGTCCTGTAGAAAAGTCAGATAATTTACAAACTTCCTGGCGGGGAGGGAAGAGGAAGGAAATAGATATTTATTAAGTACCCACTATATGCCAGGCACTTTGCTAAGCACTTTAATAATATTATCTCATTTTCTCACTACAACCTGGTGAGGCGGGTGCTTTATGACCCCCATTTTACAATTCGAGAAACCGAGGCAGACAGAGGCTAAACGAATTGTCCTGGGTCACACAAGTAGTGAAAGAAATGATTTATTTCTCTCTTATATTAATAACCAGTTACTGAGATTACAGTTTTCCCTTTCTATTTTCTCATTCAGAAATAATCCACTGTAGATTACACAGTCTCTGAAGGACACTGCTGATAGAAGAGACTGCTCCACTCCTCATGGTCCATGCTTGGGTGGGATCCCACTCAATTAGAAAACCTTACAAAGAGAATCTGGTCTAGGTGAATTCCAACCCATTGTCTAGATTGCCTGAGGCAGGGTGCTCTGGGCAGAGATAAGTATGAGTGATGTAACCAGAATCATGTCCCTGAGCCCCTCATTAGAATAAATGCACCTCTCATTAAAATATTCATTTAATTGTTGACCAATAGGACTTGATTTCCATCTATCAGGAACACCCACTCTTCCAAGAAAAAGTGTTGATCGGCCTCTAATTGTCTTTGGTTTACAGAGAAAGCCAAATGACCATCATTTTAATAATTATCTGCTACCTATAACTAATAAAACTGATTATTAATTACACAGAAACTACATCTCTTGAACTTTCCATTCATCACAGCTGTTAGGGTCTGCAGTCATATTTGAATTCAGGTCTTCCTGATGTCAGGTTCAGCCCTCCTCTAACCACTGAACCACCCAGCTCTGCCTTTGGCTCAAGAACTTGGAGTGCTCAGTTTCTGTGAAACACAAAATAGTAAAGGCAAAGAACACTGGGAAGGAAACCCATCTGAAAGACACTTGAAAGGTCAGGTACCTTTGTACCATGCATGCAAATAGTATTTAGTTTCACTTGGAAAGTTTCAGGCTTTGGCTTTTGTCTTCTAGAACAGTCCTCTAAAGCCCTTCCCCAATGCTTCATCAGGGCTTAAAGGTGGTGCTGGGGTCTCAAAGGCTACACCCCTAGAGCATAAGCTACAGCAGAAGTCATTAAGTTAGAAAAGAGGCAAAAGACCCAAACCAGCCCACCTGTAGGTCACCTGAGGGCCGCCCCCACTAAAAGCACTGACAATTCATCACCAAGCAATGATTTATCCAGCATACAGTGACTCATGAAGACTAAGACACAGAGTGGCTGTTGGCTGTGGTTGTGATGGCGAAGCCCCACACACTGAAATTATGGATTTTAAAAACTACTAAAATCTTCCCTATCTCCTTCGCAGAGGTGGAAGACTATGGGTGTGGAATGTCATATACAACGGCAGGCTTTTTTACTACATTGGTTAGCTTTTGTCTCCTTTTTCCCCCCTTCTTTTTTGTTCTTAGCTCTAAGGGATGGCTCTCTGAGAGGGGTGGGAGGAGGCACATGTTGGGAAATACAGATGATATAAAACAAAACATAGCAATAAAAATTTATTTTAAAAACAAAAAATTGAAATAAGCTATGTGCAAGACTTTGTGCGTGGTGTTCAAGAAACTGCTCACCATAGAAATAATAGTTTTTGCCCCAAAATAGCTTGAGGAAACTAGACTTATTTGAAGAAAAAAAAATTAGAAAATGTGACAGTACTAAATAAAAGGGAAAGATTACTGGAAACAAGGCAGTTGGAGAATGTTTCTCAGAGGGGGTAGGGCTGAAGGTGGGCCTTGAAGGATGGGGAAGACTTAGAGAGAAAGGGAGGAAAGAAAGCCACAACAGCAAGGAGAAGGGGGGTCAGTGAGCATGATGTCAACCTGTTAGATAGGCGAGAATATAAACTGAGAAGACTGACTGGAGCTGAGGATATTACTGGAGGAATGAGTGACTGCACACTTTCCCCCTGTCAGATGGCATTCCAAATTCCTTCCAGCTTCAAAGATCTACATGAGTACATATATGAGTGTGCATGCAGATATATCTTCAGAGACTTACCATGCTGGAGTGCACTGTGGCCTGCTCAATGTACCTTGCAATGCCCGTCACAAAGGCATTCCGATCCTCAAAATTTGTGTCAAAGTTAGCCTGTGGAATAAGAAATGATGAAAAGGCACATTTCAGAAAAATACCTGGAAAGACTTGTACAAACTGATGCAAAGTGAAATGAGCAGAACCAAGAAAACACTATATACAGTATCAGCAACATTGTTTGATGATCAGCTTGAATGACTCAGATTCCCTCAGCAGCATAATGATCCAGGACAAGTACATAGGGCTCATGAAGAAAAGTGCTATCCATATCCAGATGAAGAATGGATGGACTCTGAATGCAGACTGAAGTGTATTTTTTTCACTTACTTTATTTTTTACTTGTGTTTTTTCCCTTTTAATCTCTTTCTTCCTCCACCACCATGATGAATATGGAAATATATTTTACATGACTGCATATATATATAAATGATATCAAATTGCTTATCGTTTTCAGAAGAGAGAAAGGAGAGGGAGAGAGGAAGGAAGGGAGAAAAATCTGGAGTGCAAAATCTTATAAAAATTAATGCTAAAATTTTTCTTGATATGTAATTGTGAGGAAAAAATACTATTTAAAGCAAACAAAACAAAACAAGACTAAGCTGGCCTGTGGGAATCCAAAATTTAGGTCACTGCCAAATGGGAAGAGATCAGGCATTAAATATCTTCTGTTGAGTGGGGTTTGGCAAATGGGAATCTCATTGCTTCCACAAATTGTAAAGAGTGGGAGATACCCAGCTGAAACAGAACAGGTCATTGTGGTATGACATTTACAAAGGGAACTGGGGCAATCAGGCAGAAGCTTCCAGCACTTGAAGTGATGGTATTCTTCCCAACCAGTAAAGTACCCCATCAAAACCAAAGCCAGATGCCAAAAAATAAATAAATAAATAAATAAAACGTTTGGGCTTCCAAAGGAGAGAATATTCTTCTGTGCCATTCTCATTTGTACCAGTCAAGGGATGGGTCAATCAATCAGCTAAGAAGCATTTATTAATCACCTACTCTGTGCCAGGAATGCCAGAAATGGAAGTGCAAGAGGTACAAAGACAGGAGTGAAAAAGTCTTTACTCTCAAGGAGCTTATATTCTACTTGGGTCAGACTAAAGGCACTAGTCAAATTTATATTATAACAATCATAACAGTTAACATTTATGGAGCACTTTGATGTTTACAAAGCACTTCACATGTTTTCTCATGTTATCCTCACAACAACTTTGAGAGATAGGTGCTGTTCTTATCCCTAAATATTATAATTTATATTATATATAATTAATAATTCATAAATTAAATAAATAATAAACTTATGGTTTGTATGCTATCACAATGATTGTTATAATATGATTAATAATTATACCAACATCATCTATTATTAAATATCTTTAAATATTTAAAAATATTTACAGATGAAAAAACTGAGACTAAGAGGGGTTAAGTAATTGGCCTGAGTTCACATAGCTAATAAGGGTTTGAAGCAGGATTAGCACTCTCCTCTACTGAGTTACCTAACTTTAATAAGGGTTATGTCAATAGGTGGTTAATTTCATGCCCAATATCACTGAATAGGACCTTGGACAAAAACAGTCCTGTAAAGTCCTCCTTCCAATAAGGAGGTCATGGCATGGCATGGCATGGAGGTGATTCTAGGTGACCCAATATTTTTCAAATATTCTATATGTACTTATATGTGTATGCAGTATCTCCTCCACTTTAATGTAAGTCTTCTGAGGACAGGGATTGTTTGTCTTTGTATGTCCAGTGCTTAACACAGTGTTATACAGACTGAAGTCCTTACTAAATGCTTACTGATTGATTAATTCTGAAGTATTGAAATGTTGGAAATAAGTATAGTACTGACAATTCACTAGTCCCTGGAATTATTTATTAGCCCACCAGGAGGTACATAGGTAGACAAATGAATGAACCAACATGGCAGAAAGCTTAACTCGCCCAGAATGACTGGGCCACTGGCTATTTGCAAGGCTAATTAGATCTGCATCAGGAAGCTCCTCTAGCTGTACTTGTTTCCTTGGGTGAGTCAATCAATATTTATTACAAACATTCTCCTTGCACTTAAGTTAAAACAAACAACCATGACCCAGGCTCCCCAAGCCATTATCTGCTTTAGGGAGCCAACAGCCTTTCACATATGTGAGGGAAATGTAATTACCCAGTTGGCCTCCGGGAGTTTTTAAATTGCAATATTTAATTCATGAGGTCAGTGCTGCTAAAACTGAGGTTGGTTCAGCAGCTGGAGCAGTTAGTAAGTTATTTGGGGTCACAGTAGATAAGGGGAGGGGAGAAGGCCCTCATACACACTCTTCAGTCTATTCCTCCAAAAGACCCAAGTCTAAGGGTGAAAGAGGTAGACTGCTGCCTAGGGCACCATATTTGGGGTACACTTTCTAATACAATTTTTCATAAATGCACATATCTTTTATGTCAAGAAAATTCTACTCTCCATAGTCCACAAGGATTTATTCTGTAATAAGGCAAGTTGCATACATTATTATGAAGGCACAATTTCTTCATTTTGACTAGAGAGGATAAGGCCTTGCCTCAACTTTACGCTCCACAGTCACTCTTCTAACCTATACCTGGGACTGGACCTCCTAACTCATCACTTTTAAATTCCCTGAGGCTGGCCTGGTCTCCACATTTCCCTTCAACCTCCCTTCTGTTTGGGAACTGATCTTGTAGGGGGATGCTTGAACCTTGCTGCCCCGGAGGGCCTGGTCTTGAGGGTACTTACTTGGTACATGATAGAAGATGGTGGAGGTTCGATGCATGGCTGCTGGTCGGGGAGAGGTAACTCCTCCAACAGGTCCACATTGGACAGGGCATCTTCCAGGGTGACGTGTGTCGTCATGGTTGTGGCTTTTCAGTTCTGTTCTGGTTAGAGAGTGAGGGAAGAGGACAGAATGTTTGGAAAATTCAGATGTTGCCAAAAATTCCTCCCCATCCTCACCTACAGAGCCACTGTAGCTAAGCTGAGGAAGGGGAAATTGTCTTGCAATCAATTCTTGTAATTAGTGGTTTCTCAATGGAAACTCCTATGGGGATGGCTCCTGCTAAGCGAGCAAGAAAAGTGATTTTATAGCATATGTTGGGTGAGAACCAGGGACCTACACAGATAACTTGCTTTCTGAATACCTATCTTTGGTCGGACGTTCTTGGCTTTTGTTGTGTCATGGATCCCTTTGGCAGTCTGATGAAGTCTATGAACTCCTTCTAAGAATAATGTTTTAAAATACATAAATATGTATATATAGGATTGAAAAGAAAACCTATTACATAGAAATTGTGTGTGTATATATATATATGTGTGTGTGTGTGTGTATACATACATACATATATATATGTATATATATATATTTTTTTAAGTTAAGAACTGGGGCAGCAAGGGGGGCGGAGCCAAGATGGCAGGGTAGAAGCAGCAGGGTGCCGCAGCTCCCACACCGCCACCGTAAACACCCATAAAATAGGAGCCCAGACAAAGTCTAGGAAAGTCTAGGACTCTCTGACTCACAAAATACAGAGAACACAGCTCTCACCGAGGGCAGCTCGGCAGCAGGGGCTCAGCAAGCCAGAGTGGAGGCTGGAAGAGCCGGAAGCCGAGACTGTGGCCAGGCCTGGGGCAGTGGGAAGGAGCTGAGCCGAGCCCCGCAGCCAGCGTGCAGAGGTTCTACAGCCCCCAGCACCTCCACATCTGCCAAGGCGTGAGGAGCGGTGGGAGAGAGCACCGCAGCAGAGCAGAGAATGGCCAGCCCAAAACCGCAGCAGCCGTGGCCAGGCAAGGCCCCAGGGCGGCCACGAGAAGCAGCAAGCAGGAGCCTCCCAAGCCACAGCATAAGTCTACTTCAAAGAAAACCTAAAGCACCTGCCTGAGGGGAGCTTCCGTCAGAGACGGTTAGTGAAAGCTGAAACTTTGAAACTTAATTGGGGGAGGGTAAAGCAGTTCGGCCATTCTACCCCCGGGGCAAGGAAGCAGTGGGGGAGGGGAACTACTGGAACCAGCAGCAGTGGCCCCCACTACGCTGCTTCAGAGCCCCTGGCCTGCAGACTCCGCAGGGGGGCTGACTCGATTGATCGGGGCTAAGTGCTCTTGTTTTGAGTGGCCTGGATCCGGATCGTGGTCTTGGGTGGTGGTCCTGGGGTGCACTTTCAGCAAGCCAA
>CM053595.1:31541426-31565802 GCA_028646575.1 Pseudocheirus occidentalis | reverse complement strand
GTCCGTTGGGGCCGGCGCCGGCTCCAGCCCCTCCCTCCCCTTCATCTCGGTGGCCACATCTGGGCCCCAGGCGAGCCCAGGAAGGCCGGGGCGAACGCGCCCTCCGCCAAGAGTTGGCGGGGGCCGGAGGGGGGAGGCCGGGGTCCTGCCAGCCACCTCTGGCTCCTGGAGGAGTGGGGCAGGGGCATGATGGAGTCTGACTGCAGCAGGTGCGGGCCCCGGGGCCGGGGGAGCGGAGGGGAGAGAGGAAGCGGCGCTCCCACAATGCCTAGAGACACCTGCAGCGGCGGTACGGCAGCATCCCAGCGCCTTGTTTACTGCAGAGCCGGAGCCGCCGCCTCTGCTGCTCCTGCCCGGGGCCGCCCCCCACCCAACACCCGCCCTTCCCCCCCACCCTGGGGCCCCCTCCCTCTGCTCATGCCATTGGTGGCCCTTAGATTCGGGATGAATGACCGGATTTGAGGAAAACGTGAGAGCTGGAGCTGGAGCCTGGGAGTAGCAGGGGGCATCAGGGAAGGTTCAGGAGAGAGTTAAAGAACCTTAGGCTGTCAGAGCCCTGGGGCTCAAGGCAGGAAGATTGTTGTCACCATAAGGTCTCAGACCTTCATTGGCTCCTCCCAGTCAACGGCCTTAGGGGTGGGTAGGAGAATAAGCCGAGGAAACTAGGCTCATTCCACCTGGTGATAAAGGGCAAGATCTTCCTGATGGTCAAGACCTTCCCCAACCTCAAACCATCCTCTCTTTCTTTTCTTATCTCCTGTTTCTCCCGGGGAGAGTTCTGTGTTCTAGCCAAAGTGGACATGTCCTGGAGACAAACTGAGCTCTTGCGCTTCAGCACCTTGGCTTTCCCGCTGTTGCTCACGTTTGGAACGTCCCCCTCCTTTGCCTGTTGAATTCTTATGCATGCTTTAAAACCTAACTCTTGTCTCCTCTCCTATGATGTCTTCAGTTTTGCTCCTGTCTCCAAAGACTTTGCCCTTTGGCACTCAGGGAGTATTTTGTCTAGTGCCCCTATAAAGCAGTTATCATGTAATACTAGGTTTAACAGCTGAGATTTTTTCTATTGGTCTGTGAAATCCTTGAAGGCTGTATCAAACAATGTCATATTTAAACAGGCAGTCATCATTACACAGTATGCATGTATGATATATTGCATAAATACATGTATATATAGCAATGTATAAGGCCATATATGGCTATATATATACAGAGATATGTGTATGTATGAATACATACATATGTGTGTGTTTGTGTGTATGTGTGTGTACATACATATATATATATATATATATATATGATGCTGTATTGTGCAGAGCCACTATGTAGGGGGATATTATGCAGGGATAGCTTGAATTTTCAGGAAGAATTTCATGTATGTAACTAAGCCACTAGAGAATGAGTAGGCTACCAGAAGCAAGCCGATGAGAAGGTAAACAGATCACACGTGTGGACTGTGCTCATGGGTCAGTCAGTTCACTTCAAGAAGACTCAGTTTCCTCAGCTGAGAAGTAGGGTCACTGTCTCCACAAATGCCTGGAGAATGCTGAAGAATCATCAGTTTTGGTGGTTTCCCCTCAAACATAGTTTGGCCTATGTTGTGCTAATGAGAGTCAGGGAGGGTAAGAAGGCCTTTCTCCTCCCTAACCTAGTTTCCACCAACACTGCTTCGTGACAGTCTGTGGAAAGTAGCAAGAGCTGAGACCTCCCCCCACAAGTGAGGGACTCAGTCTGGGGAATACTGGTGTCACTTTCCCTCACCCACCTTCTGACTGTGCGCCCCTTCAGGTCTGTGAATCTGAATTTGTTCTTGGGAAGTTATTCAAGGATGTTCAAAGTTTGGAAGAATAGAAAGAATTTGAAATATTACTTGTAGGGAAGTATCAGAGAGTGTCAGCCTTGGGACAAATGGTGTGGTTGGCAGTTTGCTTTCTTTACCCCTAATCACCTCTACCACTTGTCAGCATCTACTGACCTCGTCCTCAGTCACTACTCTGACCTCTAAATTCTGCTCAGGAAAGTCTGCTAAGCTCTTTCACTTGAATGCACGTGTGTACATGACTGTTATGTACAAATAATTGCCCATTGCTTCTTCCAGGGGTATTTGTCCCTGTCATTTACAAGTTGCATGACAAGCGCATGACCTGGACTTCAGGAAAATTGGGGGGTGGAGTTGGACTAAAGCCATCTAAGTTCCCACCTGGTTCTAAATTCTGTGATTCTATGACAGAGTTTTAAGCCAAAGAAATGAAACTCCAATAGTAATAATTAATAAGTATTAGCTTGGTTTGATGCCATGTAAAGGGATAGGTTTGTCTTTATCTAGTATATAGAAATTGTGCCACAAAGGTAAGCTTATTATTGAATCCTTACTATGTGTAAGGCATTATGCTAAGTACTAGGGGTGTAAAGATAAGAATGAAGCAGTCCTGGTCTTTGAGGAGTTTATATTCTACTGGGAGGAGGTGGGTATGAGGGTGAACTATCATATGACTAGATCATTACGGTGTGCGTTTGTGTGTGTGTGTGTGTGTGTATGGAGAGAGAGACAGAAAGAGAGAGGGAGGAAAAGAGAGGGAGGAAGGGAGGGAGCCAAGAGTCATTTTCATCCTTGGAAAGCATTTGCTATGTGCTTAGCACCAAATTGTGTGAGGTTATCAACTGGATTTGATCCCCTCCCCACCAAATTACATATTTTTTCTTGCTGCTGTCACTACACAAGTCCTAGCTTTCAGGCAGAAGGAAACAGGGCAGTGTTACTGCTTACAAAGCTGGGTGCCATTGGCCAGCTCTGAAGACTGAGCCTCCTGCCTGGTGGCATTAGCTCTCCTCTTCTCTAAGCTCTTTTATTATATTTCCTGGCCAGTTCTGACCAGCTCCACATGCACCCAATCCTTCCTGCTTGATACATGCTGGAAAGCAGAACGGCAAAAACTTGTGCTAAGCAATAGGTTAAGCTTGTCAGGATTGAATACAAATCAAACAAAACTGAGGTTTTGGAGTACGGGGAGTCATTTAAGACCAGAGACTGTCTCAGAGATAGAGAGAACAGGGAAAAAAATTAAAGACCTGGAAGGGGGGAGTGGAGGAAAAGAGGGTGCAAATAAGGGACACAGTGTGTCTTCTTAATAATTCATATCCCCACTGTGTTCATTCATTGGGAGGCTCCATTTCCCATAGAAACGCCCTGCCTGTGTTGCTGCCACTGACCAGCAAGCAAAATTAGGGAAGGAATAAAGCAGACTGCTCATTAACATTGGGAACAGCTCCTCTAAAATTAGCACACGGCACAAATTGACATTTATCAACCTCCAGCTTTGAAGATTTGGCATGATCTCAGAGAGTGTGCTGGGAAGCACCGTTGGCAGTAGAGGACTACAGTAGGTGGCCCTCAAACTGGTGATTTTAATGTCGATGGTGGTACCATAAGGGTATCTCTGTTTTGGGCGTGATTTAACCTTTTATTTTCATGTAATTACCCCAGGCATTAGTTCACCTCACTTCATATATGAAGAGAGGCATGGTGTCTAGGAATGGCGAGATGGCTGTACATGCTACTGGTTAGACGATATCTGTAGTATCAGGTTCAGTTCTAGGAAGAACACTTGGGGACTGAAATTGATAACCTGAAAGATATCAAGACATGAAGAGGAGAGATCATCTGGAGAGCCAGATGTGATTGGGAGAGTGAAGGATCTCAATATCACACCTTAGGATCATTTGAAAATTGAGGTTGTTTATTTAGCCTGAAGAAAAAAGGCTTTAATAACAACGACTAGCATTTATATAATGATTTAAACTCTTGTGGGAGAACTATCTCCTCTCTGAGTTCAAATGGTAGGTACATACTGCCAAATAGTGTTTACCACAATGCAGAATTTATGGATGTAAAAACCTAGGTTTTATTATTCTGCTCAAGCTCAGATCCAGGCCTCAGAGAGGCCTCAGAGAAAACTGAATCATTAGGATTCTAAAAAGGCCTCTTATAGGCAAAATTACATCAGAATGCCAAAGAAATAATTCTTTTGCATATTGAAATCTTGTACATTCATCTTGGACTATTAGAATTAAAAAGAAAATTGATTCATAATCCTATATTTCCTTCAATGTCATAAAAGTTGAACAAAGTCATAATCTCATACATTCTCCAAGGGAACAAACCTTGTCAAACAAACTCTGTAGGTAAACTAAGTCAGGTTACAGACTAAACTACATTTAGAGGATTCAGAAATAGACTGAGGAGGAAGAGGACTTATATGTTACCAAGGAGTCAGGAACAGTTGAGATTCTTCTTTTGGCTTCTTAACTAAGGGATGCTTAAGACTCGTAAATAAATCTTTACATCCCATGGCACAGCTTTTGTTCAAGTGAGATTAATTTTAAAACAGACTTTTAGTTAACTAAAATTTGTAGGAGGAATGGTCCTGAGTCCCAAATAATAAAAGGAATTTTTTTAATCCCATAACAAAGCAATACAGAGTACTTTATTTTATTTTATTTTTTTGTTTTGCTTTTTGTTTTTGCTTTTTGGAGGGCAATTGGGGGTAAGTGACTTGCGAAAAGTCACATGGCTAGTAAGTGTGTCAAGTGTCTAAAGCTGGATTTGAACTCCTCACTCAAGGTCTGGTGCTCTATTCACTGTGCCTCCTAGCTGCCCCAGTACAGAGTACTTTATAAAAATTATCTCATTTGACCCCCACAAAAACCCTGGGAAGTGGCTGCTATTATTATCCCCCTTTTTAAATAAATGAGATAACTGAGACAGAAGTTAGGTGACTTATCCAGGGTCACATAGCTAGTAAGTATATGAGGCTGCATTTGAACTCAGGTCTTTCTTACTCGGGGTCCAGCATTCCATCCACTGCGACACCTCCCTGTATTCAAGACTTTGAAGGGCTACCACTTGCTCTGATTGGCCAGAGGGCAGAACTAGGAACTGTGGGGAGAAGTTGAAAAGAAGCAGATTTAAGTTTGACCTAAGGACAAAAATTTCCTAACCATTAGAGCTGTCTAAAAGTGATAGGGGTGGCCTCAGGCTTTCACCTCATTGAAGGTATTCAAGCAGGGGCTTGATAACAACTTGAGAAGTAGGTCAAAGGGGGGATTTTTGTTCAGTTCCAGAATCCTTCCTGAGATTCTGTGATCTGATGTCTCATCTCAAGTATGTTGCAGTGAAAAATGTTAGATTTTGCATCAAGAGGCCTCTCAGAGCCTCAATTTTCTTCTCTGTCAAATGGGGATAATAATACACCCCCTAACTCATAGGATCATAACATTTAGAATTAGAATAACAACAGCAACAACTGGCATTTATCTAGTGTTTGAAGATTTGCACAGCTTCTCCAATTCAGCTTTTAATTTTCTGCATTCTCATTTGATCCTCTTGACTGTAGGAGGAAGGTGCTATCATGAACCTCATTTCGCAGATGAGGAAATTGAGCCACAGAGAGTTTAATCTACCTACCCAGTGTAGTAGCTGATAAATGACTGATTCCAAGGTCTTCCTCACTCCAAGGCTTATTTCCTACACATTGGAAGCAGTCAGAGAGATGATCCAGTCCTGCAATTGTGGAAATTGAAACTCAGAGACATTCTTATGAAGAAGAAAACATCATAAACCTTAGGGGGCTGTGTAAATGTGAGCTATTAAGAGTCCCTCTCATTCTTAGGAACAGAACTTTCTTTAGAGGACTACGTTAGTCCTTTGAATTTCAGGGCCTGTGCCTTTAGTCAGCGACTCAGGGAGACGTTACCCAATAACATTCATTTTTTTGTTTCTCTTCGCAGCTGGTTTTAAATGGTGGGGTAGGAAATCCTGTGGCCTGGTATGGGAAGAGTCAGTAGGTATAGGTTCTAGTGCTGACTTTGTCATCAGCTTGCTATGGGACTTCAACCACTCATTTATCTCTCCAGACCTCGGTTTCCCAAACTGTAAAATGAAGGATTGGAATAGATGACCCCTAAGATCCCTCTCAGCTCCTGTGTGGTATGGTGCTATGATCATTCGTGTAGTATGTCCATCCATCTACCCATCTGTTTAAACCCTCCCTGCCAGCTATCACCAACACAAGGTTGGATCGTGGGATTTAAGGTTAGAAAGAATCTTAAAGATCATCAGTTATAAAGACATCACTTATTTGGATCATCCAGTGAGTAAGGAAAGGGAAACCTAGAGAGGGTCAGGTGAGGTGACTTCTCTTGGGTCACTTAGAAAATAGAAGAGAGCCAGGTTTTAAACCCAGGTTGTCTGATTATCTATCCAGTTGTTGTTTTACTGTACTGTACTATTCCCCACTACTTCGTCTCCCCTTCCCCATCCCCTGACATACATCTTATTGGGACATATATGGTCCCTTTGTGTCTGCTTTTTCTTTCAGGACTATTCTTCAAGTCCATTTTATCCCAATTTCACCCGGCTGCAGATATTCGGGGCCAGAGGGATGCTTACAGTTTGATTTGTCCTGGACTTCTCCATGCCAAGGATAACTTTGCTGGGAAGCTTTCCCCCCCTTTTCCAGAGGCACCTATGGGACAAATGGGTTCTTTTATGCCACCCAAGCATCCTAATGACACAGTAGTATTGACCATGATTTTCCACCTCTGCTGAGGCTTCCTTTAATGACCTAGAATTTGTGAAACACAGCATCTTTTTCGAGCTCATCCCTGGCTTGGGTTGTATAGGACCACTGTGGGGATTCCTGGAGAAACTAAGGAAGTTCAGTCTTCTCTGAGGCCTGGATGAGAAGACATGACAAAGGGAACATGGGTCAGGGATGGCTTTATGGAAGAGGTAAGGCTTTAGCTAGACCTCAGAAGACTGATTGAAATTTAAATAGGAGGAGAGGAAAACATTCCAGAGCTGAAGAAAGCCATGTAAGCAACGGCAGAGGCAATTCTCACATTTCAAAGCATAGAACAGAAGGTCAGGAAGGAATTTCCCCCCCTGTATGCTCAATGTTATGCAATCAACAAGAGAGATTCAGGGAACATTTTGCTACTTAGAAAAGTGCTAGGCAGAAAAGTAATCTCAGCTTGTGCCTATTTAGGACTAATGAATAGAACAGTGGTGTAAGGTCCAGGGATTTCCCTACCACTAGTTATATCATTGACTTGATATGTGACCTTAGGCCAACCCCAGAACCTCTCTGTTCTCAGTTCTTCCATTTCCAAAATGAAATTCTTTTTGTTACCTGCTTGTTCTGTGAAATTCTAAGGATGAGATAATGTCTGTAAAGCAGAGTCTTAGGAGAAAAATGCTATGGAAATAGCAGGGTGACGATATTCCTGAATGTTAGAACCATTTGGACAGATGCCCTTCTATTCCTCAAGAGACTATTTATTAATTGCATACTGTACATTGATCTAAAAAGGGGGATTGTGGCCTGTACCGCAGAGCGACCGAGGGACTGAAAAGGACTTTGTGATTAAAAAATTCTGAAATGGCTTTTGGAAAAGTCTTGGGCATAAAAAGACATTTCAGCATTCAGTGTGTGAGTGTGGGATGCCTATCCAAATGTGAAGATTTAAGAGACTGACTCCCCATCCTCAGCCATTACTTAGATGGCTGTGATGGGCCTGTGTGAAATGGTATCCAATCCCTGATTCCCAGGTGCCAGAAACAGCTAAGACCATGGATTGGGTGCATGTCATTGCTAGGAGTGATTTGAGGATCCACCCTTGCCTGAGGATTGGTTCCCAGTGGGGGTGGTTTGGATTCTTGTTATGTAATAATCTCAAAAGCAGATACCAATTAAGTTGGGGTTCAAGAGACTTGGAAAGTAAACATGACTCTGTAGAGAGAACTGAGAGAACAAGTTGATTTAGGGAATGGGAAGACAGTGCTGAGGTGGGGCGGGAAGGGGTGTTCCTGTGATCGCTCACCCTCTGATCATTCATATTGTCACTAGGTAACTTTAGAGCATCTAGCATTTAGGGATAGGTTTGAGTAATAATAACTGACTTGAAACAAAATCCAGGGTGGGTTTGGGGGGTTCAAATAACATACTGTGGACAATGTGACATCTTCTTGTGCCTTAAAAGGCCTCCTAGCTCCTTAAACAGCTTAGAGAAAGACAAACTTCATATCTGCTCTCTGGTCTGCACATAGTTTAAATTCACACCACTATCATTCACTCATGCATGCATGCATTCCTTCAAACAAGCATTTACCAAGTGCAATGCATTGTGGGAAATGTAAAGATAAATAAGACAGTCTCAGCATTCAAGTAAGCTCTGTGTCTGTCTTTGAGGGAAGCATCCTACAAATGTTCTTTCAAACTGAATTTAAATCCTATTGTCTTAGCACTAGAATTTCAGTGCCTCAAATAGAGACCACATTTCTATTCCTTTTTTATCCCCCACAGCATGCACTATAGGGCTGGGTACACAGAACAGTCATTTCCCAGCACATGTGTCAACATCAAGCCCTGACCCAACTCCCCCACTTCCACCTCTGTGCAGCCTGTGAAAACCACTCTCAGCTGCGAGAGGTGAAGGCTGACTTTTCTTGCTCCCCTTCCTCCTCTTAAATTAGTGGATAGCATGGCAAACATACTTTATGGGGCCTGCCTTTCTAATAGCACTCTCTCCAGAATTCACTTCTATCCAGAAAACATTTAAGTGCAACTACCTTGTGCAAGGGACTTGCAAGGTACTGAGAATATCATACAAAGACATAAAGGAAATAGACCCTGCCTTCAAGGAGCTTATATTCTAACAGGGGAAAAAAACCCTGTATACAGGGTACATACAAGGTAATGTAAACAATAGCCAACAGCAGAGACTCCTGATCACTGGAAGCACCAGGAATAGCCTTTTTATTAGGAGGGGGCTCTTGAACTGGATTTTAAAGGAAACTAGTGATTTTATGAGGTGGAGGTAAAGAGGGAGTACATTCCAGACATGGGCAAAGAAAGGTACAGGTTGGAGATGCAAGGTCATATGCAAGGAGCAGCTAACCAGACAATTTGACTGGAATGTAGAGTATGTGGAAGAGAATAATATAGAATAAAACTAGAATGGTAAGTGGGAGCCAAATTGTGGGGAGCTTTAAATGCCAGGCTGGAGGATTTTGTATTTTCTTGTAAAACAGAAGTTTATAACTTTTTGTGTGTCATGGACCCATTTGGTAGTTTGGTAGAGCCTGTGGGACCCTCCTTGGAATATTTAAAAAAAATCATAATGGAAGGAAATGGTAAATTTCAGTTAAAGATGAGTGAAAATCAAGTTCTTTTTTCCCATTCAAGTCCATAGACCTCTTGAAATCTATCCAAAGACTCTTTGAGGTATCTGTGGAGCCCCATGTTAAAAATCTTTATTATTTAATAGTAAATCATTGAAGATTTTTCAATTGGAGGGTAATGTAGTCATATCTGTGTTGTAGGAATATGAATTTGGCAGCTTTGTGGGGGATGAACTGGAGGGGGAGAGGCTTGAGGCAGGGAGGTATTTACCTCCAAATAAGAGGTATTTTCTGTTTCATTAAAGAAAAAAAAACTGGAACCAAACCAATGCAGCCAAAATTAGAAGTAAAACAAGAAACTAAGGGGAAAATTTTTACAGCTAATGTCTCTCATAAAGGCCACATTTCTCAAATATATAGGAAACTGAGTAAAATTTATAAAAATATGAGTCTCTCCCCAATTGATAAAAGGTCAAAGGGTATGAACAGGCAGTTTTCAGAAGTAGAAATCAAAGCTATCTATAGTCATATGAAAAAAAATGTACTAAATCACTATTAGAGAAATTCAAATTCAAACAATTCTGATTGTTTTAATCCTCCAATAAGATTGGTTAACATAACAGAAAAGGAAAATGATAAATGTTGGAGGGGATGTGGAAAAATTGGGACACTAATGCACTGTTGGAGCTGTGAAATGGTCCAGTCATTCTGGAGGGCAATTTGGAACCATGCCCAAAGGCCTATAAAATTGTGTGTATCCTTTGACTACTAGGTCTTTATCCCAAAGATCCAAAAAAAAGGAGAAGGAACTATGTGTGCAAAAATATTTATAGCAGTCCTTTTTGTGGTGGCAAAGAACTGGAAATTGAGGGGATGTTCATCAGTTGGGGAATGGCTGAACAAGTTGGCATATGATTGTGATGGAATACTATTGAGCTATAAGAAATGATGAGCAGGATGATTTCAGAAAAAACTGGGAAGATGTACATGAACTAATTCAAAGTGAAGCAAGCAGAACCAGGAGAACACTGTAAACAGTAACAATATTGTAAAGATGATCAGTTGCGAAAGACTTAGCTACTCTGATCATTACAGTGATCCAAGACAGTCCCAAAGGACTTATGATGAAAAATGCTTTCTACCTCCAGAATGAGAACTGATGGAGTCTGAGTACAGACTGAAGCATAAATTTTTTTTCACTTTCTTTATTTTTCTTGCCTTTTTTTTTTGCAATATGGCTAATATGGAAGCGTGTTTTGCATGATTTCATGTCTATAATTGATATCACATTTCTTGTCTTAGTGGGTAAGGGAGGGGCAGGCAAGAAGGAGGGGCAGGCAATTCAGAAATCAGAATTTTTAAAACAGAGGATGTTAAAAATAAATAGTGAATTTTTTTCTTGAAAAACTTGAACTTTTGGTCTGCCTCTTAAAAGGTTACTGACCCTTGTAACAGATTTAAGAAATGTGCACTGAGTAAACAATTTCCTCATATTCTACCAAAAAAAGTATGGCATTAAGACCAATCTTGGCAGGGTATTTAAAGTCCAAAGCAGGTAACTAAAGCTTTCAAAGACATTGCACCTGCAGAAGAAAAAGTCCGGCATGGGACAAAATGTGAAGCTTATCCTTAGGGTTTCTGTTGGCTGTAGAATGATCAGAACAGGTTATAGATTTTAAGATCCGATCAGTTCACAGAAAAGAGCTAGATGTCCAGATTCTTATTGAGACTGAAGCAAATTGTCAGCTCTAATAGCTCTTTACAGTACCCTTTTTAAAAACCAGCAAATCTATACTTTGGATATTGTTTGACCCAACAAGCATTTAGAATCACAGCAGCAGAAGGTTTGGAGAAGAAAGGGACCTGGGAGACCTTCCTTCATTCCTATGTCCAGCTCCCTCATCTTCTTATGCCCTTTTTGTGGTGGTGCCTAAGGTGCCCGAAGCAAATATGGACATAGGCTCTAAGGGAATCCCACCAGAAAGTAATTCTAGTAGTGTGACACCTCTCTTTCTCACTCTGTCTCTGTCTCTATCTGTCTGTCTGTCTCTGTCTCTGTCTCTCTCTTCTCCCTCTCCTTCTCCCTCTCTCTCTCTCTCTCTTTGTCTCTTTCTCTTTCTGTCTCTTTCTGTCTCTCTGTCTCTGTCTCTGTCTCACACACACACACACACACACAATTGGCCAAATCTGTCATCAACAGCAAGGTTCCTCCACTCTGACAGCAACACAGAAGCAAGTTAGTTAACAAAGTGGAGAATCACCTGTGGTGCTACTCAATTGTCCATCCTACTATAAGGCTGATGAGGGCTGGTTCTCCACGGAGACTCAGATGACAGCATGTTCAGTGCTCTGCTCTGACCCAGAGTGCTGGCGGTGGAAGGGAGGGTCGAGGGAGGAAGGGTGGAGAGAGAGGGTCTTCTGATCTGCCTGATGGGAGAGAAGGAATGACATTGATCAGCTGAGCAGCTGTGCCCCCACTTTCAGGCTCTTTCAGGAAGAAGAGAATTAAAGGCTTCAGCCAGCATCAGGAGGTGGAGAAGACCTGTTCTTAGTCAGAAACCTTGATAGTATTGCTGAGGAGATTTCAAAATTTTGAGAGACTGCTTCTCACAACACTCCCTGCATTCCTATATTTCCCCCTCCCTGGGTCACATGGCTAAAGGAAAGTCAGTACAAGAAAATTCGCATCTATTTAAGAGAAAAATGAAAGTGTATGCCCTGGTTTTCTTGTCCCCTTTGGAGAATAAATACGGCCAAAACTTAGCTGTCCAACTTTATCTCCCACTATTCCCCCAGTTCAAATCTGGCCTCAGATACTTACCAGCTGTGTGACCCTGGGCAAGTCACAGTGTGCCTCAGTTTCCTCATCAGTAAAATGAGCTGGAGAAGGAAATGACAAACCATTCTGGTATCTCTGCCAAGAAAACTCAGACACAACTGACACAACAAAACAAAGAGACTAAGAGAGACAGAGTGGCATAATGGGTAAGGAACCTTGGAGGCCTTGGAGGCAGGAAGACCAGAGCTCAAATATTGCCTCTGACAAGCACTGGTTGTTACTGCTCTTATATTTTTATACTTAACCTCGAAGTGCTAAGTCTGTGCAACTAAGACTAACCTGCAGAGAAGATGCTGATCTCTATTGAGAGCTCCCTAGGCTAATGAAATCACAGATCAAGAGGCCTCAACGTTGAGTGGTTTGGCTTAAATCTCTATCTGGTAATGTCATTGTCATTTTCCCTGTGCAGAAACGTCCTCCCCCGAGATAGCTCTGCTCCTCATCAGTAACTTAGTCTTCCACAGTTGCTTTCTGGGCACTAAGAATTTCTGATTCACCCCCAGTCACATGATGAGTGTCAGAGACGTGACTCTTGCTTCTCTGAACGCTTCTTAGGAGACAGTAAATACTTGGATTGAAATTAGAGATGTGATCTCAGGACTTGATGTAGGAATAAAGAAAACTGATCAGGCTAGATTGCTTCCATCAGCCTGAAATCCTTTGATAAGAAAAGTTCAGAGAAGGAAACTCTAAGTGAGAAATGGGTTACATAAGTGAAACAGTGAACCTATATCAAGCCCCGAAGTTCCTAAAAAACAACCAGAGGTTATGTATAAATCAGTCATCCTGCTCCTCAGTTCTTCCTATCCTGGAAGATTGCTTCACATTGGATTTTCATGGTAAAAGTTTCCATGCTGACTGGGAAGGCAGGAGACTTGGTTCTGCCACAAGCTGTGTGACCTTGACCAAATTATTTCATCATTCTGGGCCACATCTATAAAATGAGGGCATTGGACTAGATGACCTTTCAGATTCTTTTCACCTCAGACATTTTGAGTTCTAAGGTCCTTTTGGATATTCTACATTGTAAGCTAGCACTAGCCTATGTTCCTTCTGTCTTTAAGTGTTCTATGTTCTAAGGTCACTTCCAGCTCTGACATGCCTTATTTTATGTCCTAAGATCCCCTAGAATTCTAAAATTCTGTGTTCTAAAGACTCTTCTAGCTCCAACATTATACATTCCTTCTTCGAAGGCAGTGGCTCTCAAATATCTCAAGACCTCTTTACATTCTTAAAAATTCTTAAAAAAAAACCCAGAGAGATTTGTTCATGTGAATGATACCCATCCATTTTTGTTGTATTAGAAATTTAAACGTCTTAGTATCATTATGAAAATAATTTTTATCTCACCCTCTAAAAGAGTCCTGGGGATCTCTGGGGGTCCCCAAACCAAGCTTTGAGAATCTCTGTTTTAAGGTAATTTCCAGCTCTTAGCTCCTGTTCTAACTTTATCATTCCACAATACAGATCCCTTCCTGCTCTGACATGCTGCATTTTATGTTCTAGAACATTCTAATTGATTAGCTCAGAGTACCTTTCTCTCCTCTGACCTAAAGATTTCTATCACAGGAGTTTTTCTGGTAAGGTTGGGGAAGCCCCATGGACTATCTGTGGTAAAAATAAAGAGAAGAGGTATTTGGGCCCCTTCCTCTGGTACCTCCCTTTGGTTCAAGCCTTGTAAGGCAGGAAGTGGCTCAGAGCAGCAATGTGGGCATGTCTTTACCTTCATTGATTATGGCATCTGTTGGTTCAGTGACGACTCAGTTTCTTTCCATCCTTTGTCTTTTGAAGCAAAGTGTACCTGAGGCTGTAAAGTAGCTGGAAAGTGAACTTAAGACTTTGCTAATGGTAGAGCTGTACTTTCTTTTGGGGGAAGAGTTGAAGATTGAAGATATTTGTCATCTTCATAATAACTCTCTGTTTTATAGTGCTTAGTGGTTTCTGAGGTCCTCAGTACAAGCCAGTAAGGGAGGTAGGAACTATATGTAAATTTACCTCTGATATATTACAGATGAGGAAACTGAGTCATGGGGCTTGAGTCATAACTTGGCTTAGGTGGCACAGGTAATGAATATCAAAGCTGGAACTTTATTCAGCCATCTATCAAACCAGTTCTCAAAGCCATCTATCAGACACCTATTGTGTGCCGGATGCTGGGTATACAAAAGGAAGGGAACAAACACTTATTAAGTACCTGTGTGCCAGTAACTACACTAAGCACTTTATAAATAATCTCCTTTGGTCATCACAACAAACCTGTGAGGGAGGTGCTATTATTATCCCCATTTTTATAGGTGAGAAAACTGAGACAAACAGGTTTAGTGGGTTAAGTCTCTGGTCACAAAGCTAGTCAGACAGCTCGGTGGCACAGTGGATAAAGCACTGGGGCCTGGAGTCAGGAAGATCTGAGTTCAGATCTGGCCTCTGACACTAGTGTGTGACCCTGGGCAAATGATTTACCCTGTTTGCCTTAATTTGCTCATCTGGAAAATGAACTGGAGTAGGAATTGCAAACCACTGCCAAGAAAACCTCAAGACTCAAGAAGAAGTCACAAAGAGTTGGGCACAACAACTGAATGCCTTCCTGATGCTAGGCCTGGTGCACTTTGCCATCTAACTGTCTTAAAAAAATGGAACTGTTCCTGTCCTCAAGGAACTTACATTCAATGTGGGAGAGGATAGTATAGAATACGTATAATGATAGTTAAGTATAAAATATTCACAATGTGGATACAAAGTAATTTCCAGGGAAATGGCACTAACATCTTGGGGAATAGAGGGTAGGGATCAAGTGGGTTTGCTATAGGAAGATTCTGGGATGAAGGAGGGAGGACATGGCATGGAGGTAGAGAAATGGATTGTTGTGGGGGTCAGGGAACAGCAAGTGAGCCAGGTTGGCTGCATCGAATAAAGGAGAGTCCTGAGAAATAAGCCTATGAAGGGAAGCTGAATCTACACTGTGATGTCCTGTAAGAATCAAAGAAAGGAGTTTGCATCCTCTCCTAGAGGCAAGAAGAAGCTTCTGGAGCTTCTCGAGCAGGGGATGACATGGTCGAGCTGTGCTTTTGGATATCAATTTGTCATCTGTGTAGAGGATATATTGGAGAGCCATGGGATTGGATGCTTGGAAATCAGTAGCCTGGCCAAGAGGTCAGGGTGGTAGCTGAATGGAGAGAAGGTTCTTTTGACCCTAAGACTAAAGTTCTTTTCACCATGTAACTTAGGACTACATCATATAATTATTTATTTACTATGGATACCAGGAATTCAGATCATTTGGTAATGAATGAGCATGGTGGCATTAGCCATTTAATCAAGAATAGCATGTAAACATTTCACCAAATCAGGACTCCTGGCTTCTTGTTCCACCTGTGTTGTTGCCTAGCTGTATGGTCTGGGCTAAGTCATTTCCTTTGTCTGGACTTCATTTTCTTCATCTTTAAAAAGAGATGATTAGACAAGATAAGTCCTACAATGCTGTCCACCTTTAACAGTTTCTGCATCTGTAGCATCCCCTCTGGGGCTTCCTCCCTCAAACATGTTTTCTGAGGTTGGGTCCCTGGGAAGTGATTGTCCCCAGGGTCTGTGGGTCTGCATTCCTAAAACTGTCAGTCACAAGCTCCCACTAGTATTTTTACTTTTAGTTGTCAGACAGAGGACATAATTAGCACAAAACAAAGGCATTTACTGAGGTGCCATTATAAGAATAGTAGAGACAGGTAGGTGGCCCACTAGGTAACACCACCAGCCTGGGAATCAGAAAGACGAGTTCAAATCCAACTTCAAATACTTCTTAGGTATGTGATCCTGGACAAGTCACTTAATCTCTTTCAACCTTAGTTTCCTCTGTAAAATGGGGATTTTTATGGCATGTACCTTGAAGGAAGGTTATGAATAGCAAATGAAATGCATGTATCCATGTACATGTGTACAGCTCTTTTTTTTTTTCCTTTTTGGAGGGCAGCTGGGGTTAAGTGACTTGCCCAAGGCCACACAGCTAGTTTGTGTTAAGTGTCTGAGGCCAGATTTGAACTCAGGACCTCCTGACAACAGGGCCGGTGCTCTATTCACTGCACCACCTAGCCGCCCCATGTGTACAGCTCTTTGCAAGATATATAGATATATGCTAGCCATTATTATTTCAAACCATTCTACCCGCAAACATAGGGCCTACTCTCTCACAAATACACACATTACTAGGACAATTGGGCACATCTATGGAGTACATTATTAGAGAGGCATGTACTTATGGAACATGTGTGACCAAGACAGCTTTGATACTGCCAGGTCCTGATATCCGCCTTTTTTTGGGGTGTCCTCACTCCTTTGCCCCTGGATGCATCATCTTTGCTAGGCATGTCATTATGATGGACTCCCCAGACCTTCCCCCTACTGGGTAAGGTCTTTTCCTGGGCAAGTAGTTCTGATGGAAGATGCCAGGGCTGATGGGGAGGAGGAAGGAGAGAGAATCCCCTTTCCTCCACTGGGCAAGGAATTACAATCTTTCAAGAACTGGGCTCTTCTTTTATAAGTGGCCCATTTCTCAGCTGCCAAAGTCCGTACTTGTCCTAGCTCCATACAAGTCCTGCCTCCACTTGTATCCCAGGGAAGTATATCTTGCTTTTTCAAGAGCTGCAGGGGCATGGCTGATCCTTTAGCCATCAGTGTCTAGCTGCTTTTCATTTCCATCAAGTTTGATGTAAAGATTTCTTCACGCGTTGTGAAGGAGTAACTAAATGTTGGCACTTCTTTGCATTTCATTTATTATTATAACGTCACAGGGACCACAAATACATAGATAACTAGAATACAAGGCAGAAAAAGAGAACAAGATGTCATTGGAGCGATCAGAACAAAAGACCATGGGTGTTCAGAGGAGGGAGACTTCATAGCTGGTTGTAGGACTCAAGGCAGACTTTATATAGGAAGGAACGTTCCATCCTGTCTTGATTGGCAGCTGGGTGGTGCAGTGGGTGGGTCGCTGGCCCTGGAGTCAGAAAGTTTTTGTTCAGTCATGTCTGACTCTACATGACCCATAGACATTGTCCATGGGGTTTTCTTGGCAAAGATGCTGGAGTGGTTTGCCATTTTATTCTCCAGTATGTCTCCATTGTACACATGAAGAACTGAGCCAAATGGGGTAAAGTGACTTGCCCAGGCTCACACAGCCACTAAGTGTCTGAGGCTGGATTTGAACTCAAGAAGAAGTCTTTTGGACTTCAGGCGCGGCTCCCTATCTATGGCACCATGGCACCACCCAGCTACCCCAGAGTCAGAGAGACCTGAATTCAAATCAGGCCTCAGATACCTGCTATCTGTGTGACTCTGGGCAAGTTACTTAATCCCTGTTTGCCTTAGTCCTTTTATTGTAAAATGGGGGCTATTCTACGACCTGCCTCCTACAGTTGTTGGGAGGATCAGATGAAAGAATAATTGTAAAGCACTTGACATGGTGCCTGGCACATATTAAGCCCTATATGTATGTGTGTGTATATATGTGTATGTATATATACACACACACACATACATGCATATATATGTGTATGAGTATGTATGTATGTATGGTTTTAAAAATTTATTTATTTTTATTTATTTTTGGAGGGGGAAAGGCAGGGCAATTGGGGTTAAGTGACTTGCCCAAGGTCACACAGCTAGTTTTGTGTTAAGTGTCTGAGGCATGATTACAACTCAGGTCCTCCTGACTCCAGGGCCGGTGCTCTATTCACTGAGCCACTTAGCTGCCCCTATATATGTATGTATGTTAGTGATTATTATTATTTGGCCTAAGGAGTTAGAATTGGTTTTGGGAAGATATTCTAGATCAAGGAAATTATGAGCAAAAACACAGGGATAGGAGGAAAGGGAATCACAAGTTAGTGATTGGATCTGGATAGAGTTTGAGATGCATGGAAGGGAATTAGGAGAAAGAAGTTTGGAAAGGTAAATTGGGGCCAGAACGTGGAGGGCTTTGAATAAATAAGAAATTAAGACTTAATTTGGTGAATATTGATAAGCCATTGAAAAGCTCTGAGGGACGTGATTACAGTTCACTTCAGAAAGATTATTATGCCAAGAAGTTCAGTTTCTGGCTAATAAATCAATAAATAAAATAAGTTTGGCACTTTGCAAAAACAGGTGCAATCCAGGTAAAAGAGAGCAGGAGTGATCATCAGGAAAGTTGGATTCTATGGAATGTGAATTTAATGGAATATTATTGCGCTCTGAGAAATGGAGAAAAGCATGAATTCAGAGAAATCTGGGAAGACTTGTATGAACTGATGCAAAGAGAAGGAAGCAGAGATAGGAGAACAATTTACATAGTAACTACAATATCATAAAGAAAGGTAACTTTGAAAAATTTAAGAATTAGATCAATAAAATGATAGGTCACAACTCCAGAAGACTGATTCTGAAACAAGCATGTTTACCACCTATTGGTAGAGAAGGGATGGACTATAGGTACAGAATGAGACATACATTTTTAGACACGACCAAAGTAGGAATTTTCTTTGTTTTATTATACTTGTCATAAGGGAGGGTTTTTGTTTGGGGGGAGTAGGAGTTAATTTTTAAAAGAAGATAAAGAATATCAATGAAACATTATAAAAACAAGAGCAAGTTCAAAAGGGGACACACAAAAGAAAGTGTTTATACTACCCTATTAAATATAATATATACTTATAAAAATCTGTACATAATAGATTTACAGTTTTATATATAAACATCCTTTTTCTGTCCTTTGATTATGGAAATGTTTGTTGATGTTTGTTAAGTTTATAATTTTCAAAAGAATTTTTTAAAAGACTACAGTTTTTTTTTTCTGATTCTAATTCTTATAGAAGCACAACCCTGGACAATTCGCTTTTCCTCTTGGGGCTCATTTCTTCCATCTGTCAAATGGAGAGAGATTTCTGTCCTCCCTGCCTAAAAGGGCGGTACACGTGATTAACAGAAATGTAATTGCTTTGGAAAGTCACAAGGTTTACATAGCCATACGCTGTTATTTGTTTTAGGGAGCTGGGTGATGGTGTTGAGGCAGGGAACTGCTATTGTATCTGTGTATGGAATCCCCAATGTGAAAATTCCCTCCACTAATGTGTATTACCTGCTGATTTGTAATTTGTTATTTAAGAGTGCCTGTGACACTAAGTGGTTAAGTGATCTGTCCGAGGTCATGTGCATGCATGTGTGTGTGTGTGTGTGTGTGTGTGTGCACCCAAAGCAGGACTTGAGTTCAGGTGTTCCTGACTCCAGCACAGGCCCTCTATTCATTAACCTGTGTTCCCTCTCATTCTTGTTGTTATTTATAATTTCTCCTTTTCCAAGCTTCAGAGGTTAAAAGATTTTTAAATTATTCATAGCAGAGTCCTTGAGCACACTAGTGTTCTGCCTCAGAGACAAGACTTTTCCTTTTCCTTTTTTCCCTTCCACTACACAAAATAGGGGATTCCGATACAAAACTATCACTAATATGTTAGCAAGGCTGGGACTCTAGAGCCAGAATTTCTTCCGTCCCACAGCCAAGTTCCCACAGCACCCTTGTTGACTGAGCCACTGTCCTTTCTCCTACCATGGCCCAGTGGCGACTGCCAGAGCTGGTGCTGAAAATGTATCACCAGCCCTGTCATCTGTGTAACCAAGGATACTTAGGTTCCCCGAGCTGTGCCAGTCCACAACGTCTGACTTGCCTATTAAGACAAATCTGTGCCCTCCCACACATGGAGAGACTGCAGTTTTGCTGCACTTATTCCATGTGCAAATGGTAAAGAATATGGATCATCTTCAGTCAGAAGCTTCCACAATAGCTTGGAAAGCCGGGCAAGAAAAATATGCAAGACCATATAGGTGTATCTCACTTTGGGCGATAGCCAAAGATTGTTGGGTAAAGTTGATTTAGAGCAGTTGAAATGGTATATATTTTGTACAAACTCTGTGACCCGGCATTCAAGGTTCCACAGCCTACCTTTGTAGCCTTTTTCATAAATATACATATAAATGTATATGTGCGTGTGTGTGTGTGTGTGTGTGTGTGTGTGTCTTACCTTTACACACTCTCCATTTCAGGTAATGAGACTATGACCCATTCCTCCAATTTTGTTCCACTGCTTTCTGCCTTGGAGTTCTCTTGCTCTTGAGGGCTACTTCCCAAGCCTGTAATTACTCCCTTCTCATTTCTGCTCATCTAATTCCTTCTTTCCTTTTTGAAGGCTAGACTAAATTGCCATCACTTCCAATGGAGCATTCCTTTGATCTCTATGGCTGAAGCTATTCTCTCCCTCATCAGATTTTCCCACAGTACTTTGGGTCTCCCAGTCACCCTGTGACAACCTAACTAAAAGCTGCCTCCTACTTATTGGCATATGGGTCAAGTCCATCCCTAATAGAATATAAGTACCTTGAGATCAGCAACTATGACAACCTATGGAATTTAATGGGATTTTCAAGTTTTGTTTTCTTCTTTTCCCTCTTTTCTGGTTCGTCTTCAGGCTGCAGAGTTTGTAACATATAAGCTAAATTTCTCCAGTCTTTGCCAGGTGGTTAGCAGATGTAAATGATCTCTGAAATGATTCATAGGAGCAGCTTTTGCAAAGAGCATGACAATCCTTTATATGTGTGTGTATATATATCTTGGGGCAGCTAGGTGGTGCAGTGGATAGAATACCAGACCTGGAGTGAGGAAGACTCATCTTCCTGAGTTCAAAATCTGGCCTCCTACACTTACTAGCTGTGTGACCCTGGGTGAGTCACTTAACCCTGTTTGCCCCACTTTCCTCATCTGTAAAATGAGCTGGAGAAGGAAATGGCAAACCTCTCCTGTGTCTCTGCCAAGAAAACCCCAAATGGGGTCACAGAGAGTCAGACAGGACTGAACAACAATACATAGGTACACACACTCTTTAATTGATCTGTTTTGTAAATTTATTTGTTAATTCACTTATTTATTGGCTCTCAACACATAGGAGGTTCCTAGCTAGTTCAACCACAGCTGCCCCCACCCACTCCCGGTTTCACAGTTCAAGTTGTGAGGCCATCAGATTAAGAGACTTGCTCCACAGCACACAGCTAGTGAAGCAGGCTCAGATTCAAGTGGACCTAGAGTCAAAACCAGGACCTCCGATTCCAAATGCAGTCAGTGCTCTTCTCGTTCCTTTCCTCAAGGACCATTCTGGTTTAAACAGAAAAAAATCTGAAAGGTTTGGGGAAACCGAGGAGAAGAAATTAAGTATCTAGAAGAATCAGAGAAGGCCTGCACACAGGGACCTTAGAAGCAGTTCAGCTTTGTTTTATAGATGAGAAAGAAGGGAATATCCTGCCCAACCAGGATCAGTGCTGTGTCCTGGTCGGCTAACTCCCAGGCCAGGGAGGTCTCGGCTTCCCCAGGCTGCCTCCCATCTCCCTGAATGTCCGGTTACCCAGTGGGCGGTGCACAGAGGACAGGAAAGGAGAAGCTATCTCTGAACATGGTATGCCCTTGTTGGGCTGTGGCTTTTAACTGTTACCGCAGCTCACAACAGGAAGGTGGACTCACACAAGCACTGAAGGTTGAAATAGTTGTCATCTGTACAAGGGGTTAGGAAGATTGTTTTCTTCGTCAGGTCCAGAGGCTGTTGGCCTTTCATTTGGCTGGTCCCATCCCAAAGGGACACGGGTTTGAGACTGCCAAGATATCAATGTCCCCTGCGCCTGCTTTGGCCTTCCCTCAGCCCACTGCATTCTGCTCTTGTGTGTATGACTGGGCTTTTTCTTTTCTTTTTTTCTCTTCTTTTTCTCTCTTTCTTTCCCTCATTCCTTCCTTTGTTCTTTCCTCCTTTTTTCTCCCTTCCTTCCTTTTCTTGTCTTCTTCCCTCTCCTTTCTTCCTTTTTCTTCTTTCCTCTCTCCTTCCTTTCTTCTTCCTCCTTCCTTCCTTTCTCTGTTCTTCCTTCCTTCCTTCCTATCTTTCTTTTCCCTCCTTTCTTTTTCCTTTTTTCTTCCTTACTTTTTCCCCTCCTTTTCTCTCTTTTTTCTTCCTTCTTTTTTTTCTTCCACTATTTATTAGAGCTAATCAAACATGAAAAGAGAGATTAAAAATATGAAAGCAAAAAGGGAGAGAGAGGCCTACACTGAATGCATTGCTGGATTTTTCATGAGCCTTTGATGCAGTGGTGTGTTAGTCACAAAGGAAGACAGGACCCAGGTTCCAGTCCCAGTTCTGGTATTTACTAAGTACATGCTCTTGGGCAGATTATAATCTCCCAGGTCCCCGGTTTGTTCATCTATAAAATAAGATGGGTAAACTTGACTAGGGGATCTTAACCTGGGGTATAAACACTTGAAAAAAATGTTATACCCATTTTTCAATATAATTGGTTTCCTTTGTAATCCTGTGTATGTTATTTTCCTGGGGGGGGGCGAGGATGGAGAGGGGTTCCTTAACCTTGGGTATGTGAACTTAAAAAATAATTTGATAATCATATTTCAATATAATTGTTTTCCATTGTAATTTTATGTTTCTTATTTTATGCATTTTGAAACAGACTGCCAAAGGGGTCCAGTACACAAAAAAACCTTAAGAATCCCTGGACTAAATGGTTTCTAAGTTTTCTCCCAACTCATGAGACAAGGTAGGGATCATGGTTCCCCATTTCCATAGTGTGGCCATTTAGTTGTGCCTTATGATTTAATCAGTATTTACAACCACTCACTTCATTTCCTTTCTCCAACATCAAACACATTGATATGCAGGAATGAAATTCTTTTTCTGAAGAATTCCTTTCCACCTCATTTCAGATCATGTAAACCCTGCACCCTGCCAACAAGATCTTACCAGGACACAGAACTTCTTATTTGGGTCTCATTTGATTAGTGCGGCTCTCTAAATACCTATGTTCAGAACAATTTTTTCCCTTCTCTGAAAAAAAATGGTTCATTTCTCAGGATCCCATTTAAAAATTTTTTAAAAATATATACTTATATATGTGTGTATATATATATATTTATATATGTGGGCATGTATGCATATTTTTTAAAGGAAGAAAAGCAAAACCCATAACAAATACACAAAATCAATCAAAACAGATACCTGCATTGACCATGTCCAAAAAAATACATCACCTTCTGTGCCCTGAGTCCATGGCCTTTTTGTCTGGAGGTGAGTATTGTGTTTGATAATGAAACCTCTGGAATCATCATTGGTCACTATGTTGATCAGAGTTCTTAAGTTTACATGGTTGTCTTTAAAATGCTACTATATGAGCTGCCCTCCTGGTTCTGCTGTCTTCACTCTGGATCAGTTCATACAAGTCTTCCCAGCTTTTCAGGATTTTATGCCTTTTAGACCAAACCTAAGATCTATTCAGCTTTAAGACAGCTGCACATGCCGTCAGAAGGTCTGGATTCAGAACCTAATTACAGTGTTTCCTAGCTGTGTGTCCATGTGGCTCTGAAGCAGCAGGTTCCCCACCTCTGCCGTGGAGGAATGACTTTATCTCTCTGTGCCTCAGTTTCTGTATCCATATAATGGACCAGAAAGAACAATAGCTTTGAACCAGAGTTCAAATCTCAACAGTGACAATTAATTGCTGTGCTTCAGTTCCTATATCTGTAAAATGGTGAGGAAGGTACTCATATTAACTACCTTACAGAACTGTTGTAAACAAAAGTGCTTTCTAATTGTTTAAGGACTGGACAAATTATTTTTGTCTACAAAAATAGAGATTGAATGAAATGCTCTCTAAGATCTCTTCTAAGTCAAAGGATCCAATTAAATTTTAATACAGGATCCCTAAACTTCTCATTCTAAAGTTCTATATTCTAGGACAGAGGTTCTTAACTTTTTTTTTAGGGGGGAAGGCAAGGCAGTTGGGGTTAAGCGATTTGCCCAAGGTCACACAGCTAGTAAGTGTGTCAAGTGTCTAAGGCTGGATTTGAATTCAGATCCTACTCTATTCATTGCACCACCTAGCTGCCCCAGTTCTTTTTTTTTTAATTGAGTTTTTATTTGTTTACTTGTTTACATTATTCATTTTCATGTGGGGATTTTCTCCCCGTCTTGCTCCTGCCCCAACCCTATAGCAGCAATCCCACTGTAAAGCCCCTCCCCTGCTCTGCTCTCTTATTTTCTGGTAGGGCAGGAAGGGTCTCCCTCTCTCAGCCCCTGTATATCTTAATTCCTAGTTGCAGGTATTGCAGAACTTTAAATTCTAGATTCTGTCTATTCCTCCCTTGTCACCCACCCCTACTAGAAGGACACTCAGTTCAATACAGGCTATGGATGTGTGATTATACAGGACATCTTCATAGTGGACAGATTGTGACAGTGATCATCTGTCTCTCTTTCCTATCCCTCCTCCCCCCTTCTTCTGTTCTCTACCCTGTCCTT
>CM053595.1:31486172-31540926 GCA_028646575.1 Pseudocheirus occidentalis | reverse complement strand
AAAAAAAAAGAAAGAAATACAACTTTCATAAAGTTTTCTGAAGCTTTCCACTTGCCATGTTGTCTTGGAGAAGGGATTTATGCATTGGGTATGGTTTACACCAAATGACCTCTGAGATCCCTCTCAACTTTGAGGCTTTATGAATTCTTTTAGAAGGTGACGTATAATTCCCCTGACAAAGAAGCTGGAAAGCTCCACTGTAATGTGTATGTAAGTATTGAATATCTTGTGGATCTTTCCAAGGTCAATCTCATGCTCTGAAAAACTTGAGGCTTTGTTTCTATAAGAGCACTGCATCTAACTGGCTGTTCTGAAAAGACACTATACAATGACCTCATAGGCTGATTTTTCTCCCAACCTCCAATGGAGTTAGGTGGTCAGAAAGGGCCAGGCCCAAGGGTAGTTTCTGACACATACTAGGTGTCTGACAGTGGGCAAGTCCGTTTCTCAGTGCTCCCAATCAACTTTCCAAGGCTCTAAGCTGAAGAGGAGATCTGCACTGGAGAATGAATTTCCATACTAGGAGGGCTCTCCTACCAACAAAATCACAGAACTAGATTGAACAGGCAAAAAGACTGAACAATCAAGCCATCAATATTTTGAACACTGTGTCTAAAAAAGTCTTTTTTTTAAAACCTAGGCTCAAATCTTGTAACCTGGTGCCAGAGGTCAGACTACACGTCACGGGGAGCCCATATGATCCTTTCTCATCACTAGAGAGGCATTTGCACCCCTGCACTGAAGGACAGATCTTGGAGCAGGCCACTTCAGTGTGTCATCCACTCTAGCATTAGTCACTTACATCATGACTTCAGCCTCCTCTATGAAATCCTCCTCTGACATGGCCCCTTCCTGAATAGTCTTGATGGCAACCTTGTTCTTCCCCATCCAGTAGCCGAGATGCACCAGGCCAAACTGTCCACTGCCAATCTCCTGCACAAAAGTGAGTTCTGAGGGTTTGATCACCCATTTGCCTGTAGGAGGTAAAGGAAGAAAAAAGACAGAAGGTTTCAATATTCAGTTCACTTCCCTTTTTTACTTCTCATATGCCAAGAGACGCAGCAATATATCTTTTTCTGGTCATTGTTATTGTTAACTCAAGAATTGGGAAAGGGCTTAAGACATTTTCTCCCCTTGTGCTATAAAACCTTAGACAAAGGTGAAGTAGGGACATAGAGGGAAGTTATTGATCGAGGCACTTTGAAAAAAATGTAACTTAAAGTATTCTAAAAAGACCCCAACAATATGGCATAGTGTCTATTTGAGTACTGGAATAGCATTTTTCATAATAGATAATGTTCAATACCATTGTTTTTGGTTCATCCATTGAGGGCTGGAACTGTCTTTCTACATGTTAATTTATATTTCCAACACTTATCACATAGTATGTACTTAATAAATAATTGTTGAATGGCTAATTTGGTAATGTTTTGCATGACTGCACATGTTTAGACTATATTAAATTGCTTGCCTTCTCAGGGAAGGGGGAAGGGAAGGAAAAAAGAAGGGGATTTGGAAATCAAAATTAAACAAAAAAAATCTATCTCATATTTTATTTTTCCCCAATTACATGTAAAAACACTTTTTAACATTTGTTTTTTAAAACTTTAAGTTCCAAATTCTCTCTCTCCTCCCTCTCCTCACTCATTGAGAAGACAAGCAATTTCATTTAGATTATACATATGCAGACATGCAAAACATATTTTTAAAAGAATGTTGAAAATAGCTTTTACATGTAATTGTAAAAAAAATAAAAATATTTTTAAAATATTTGTTGACTGACTGCATATTAGGTATTGGATAACTGTTGAGCAGACCCATTATTAATTCAAACCAACAGAGAATACTGACCTGTGATGCTTATATATATGTTCATTTACACATATGTTTATAACACACCCAGATGCCTTAGACATGCCTACATATGCATGCAAACACATCTATGCACCCATGCATGCTCCAAGGGCATTTATTATCCTGAACCTTTAAGTTGAAATCCAATTTTAATTATAGGGAATTCTGGAATTAGCATTATCCACATCTAGGATGTAAGGATGGTGTTTCAGTGACTGATCCAGCAATAGAAATGGAATCTCAACACAAACCACTTGCCATATCTCAACCCAGCTGTGATAGGGGCCTTTTTTCTCCAGGAACAAACGGGATACCGTAAACGTGTAACAAGACCTGCATACAGAAGGAAAGAGAGAGGCTAGGGTGATCATTCTGTCACAAGGATGGTTCAGATTAAAACTATCTAAGGAGTCTTCTTTGGTTTGGAAACTCCTTTTCATTTTGAAAAACAAATAGAAAAATATATGTAAATGTTCATATGGCCCCTGGTTGGGAGATGCTGATGTTTGGTGACAAGTCATGCCACATATTAGGCTCAAGGATCTGACAGTTTTCTTGGCTTCAGGTCAGCTGGCTTGTTAATAAAGTGACCAAGCCCATAAGAACCATTATCCTTTACCACTTTTTGCTAGGATTCCCCAGGTAAACCATCCCTCTCTGAGCCTGCCCTCCAACTCACCTCCTCCGTTGTGCTGGTGATATTTGATCAGGTTGGGAATGGAATCAAACACAAATTTTTCTGCCACATAGTATCTTTTGGGATGGTCATTGGTCTCTTTGATGTGATAGTGCTTGATACATGGATTGTTTTCACTGAAAAAAAATATAGCACATGGTGTTTCTAAGAAGAATGAACACATCTGTTAAATACCGGTAAGCCTAAAGTTCAAATGCTTTTCTCACTGAACTACTGCAGAGTATAAATTAATCCTTAGCTTCAGGTAGCAGAAAATGAGGGGTGATGCCACTCCCATCTGTTATCTACCGCTACTCTAAAGTACAGAGGCAACATAGTCTGGAGTAATGAGTAGGGCCAACCTCAGAGTCAGAAATGAAATAAGCATTCATTGAACACCAGCTATGTGCTGAGCCCTGCACTAACAACTTTACAAATATCAATTTATCTTATCCTCACAATAACCCTGAGAGGTAGGTGCTATTATTATCCCCAGCCGATAGTTGAGGGAACAGAAGACAGAGGTAAAGTGACTTGTCCAGGGTCACACAGCTAAGAAGTGTCTGGGGTAGGATTTCAACCAAGCCCAGAATTACCCACTGTACTACCTGGATACCTCTAAAAAGAAAGACCGGGCATACCTACCTCTGTCATATACTGATTATGTGACACCAGACATTATTTAACTTCTCAATTCCTGAAGCAACTCTCTAAGATTAGTTTCAGAGCAGTTGTTGGTGTGCGTTGGTTCAGGCGATTCCCTTATCAAGAGCTTGGATCTGGATCCAAACCCATAGCTACATGAAACAGGCTGGCTCCCTTTCCCAACCAGGCCATCCTGCCCTGCACGTGCCATATTTATTCCCTTCTTTGTGCTGGCACAGTTTCTCTTGCCTGGAAAACCCTCCTTCTTCCACTCTTTATGTGTCTCCATCCTACCCTCGCAGCACCAATCCCGCCTCCTCAAGGAGTCTTTTCTGACTTATTTAGCTCCCATGAAGCTCCCTCTCCTTAAGCCTCAGCCTCCCCCTCTGTAAAATGATGAGACTGGATGAGGGCATTGCTAAAGTCTCTTCTAGCTTAGCCTCCATGATCCTGTGGTCCTTCTCCAAAATCCTCTTATACCACTAGTCAGCACCAGACAGTTTTAACGTGTGCTCTTCAATTCTGTGTGTTGCTTGTCTTTCTAACCAAACGATATCAGGGAACATATTTTGTACTTTTGTAGTTCAAGTCTAGCATCAGACAATTACTAGCTGGGCAAGTCACTTAAAAACCCCTGTTTGTCTCAGTTTCCTCATCTGTAAAATGGTAATGATAATGATAGTACCTACTCCCCAAGGTTGTTGTGAGAGTCAAACGAGATGATATTCGTAAGGTGCTTAGAGCACAGTGCCAGCTCTCGGTAGGTATTGAACAAATGCTTATTCCCTTCCCTTCCCTTGTATCTCCCACAATGCCTAGCACAGGCCTCTTCACACCATCTGAATTCCCTTGGTTTCTATTTCCAGAAGGCAATCAATCTGCTTAGAATCATCTCAGAGGAGAAACATCAGCAGAGTTTAACACATTTTTTTTAACTAGGTTGATGAAGAATTTTAAAGAGAATGAGAAAATGGCGTGGTAAAGGCTTTCAGTTCTTGTGCCCCTTGTTTCAAGATTGTACCTACGTTTGACTTTAGTTTCAGCCCTAGTCAGAATCCACTCTTCAAGCAGGAGCAACCCAGGTATTAACGCTCCCGTCACTTATTGCTAGGGAAGACCAGGGGCCACGTCAGAGGAGACACGGATTATCAACTCCGGACTAGAGATTATACTTTCTATGAACTTGTTTTCCTTTTCTCCCTCCCTTTCACCCCTCCTACAATCATCACACATTTCAGATGTGCCTCAGGCTGAGATGTTGATCTGAAAAAACCTGGTGTACTGTCAAAACAGAACTATTCCAGGACTAGAGATTTTCCCCAAGGCTGCTGCTGAGGGCTACGGATAGTGGGAGGAGTTGGGGGGGGGGGAGGTGCAGGTAGAAAAAAGGTTCTCTTCCTCCCCACATTGGTCTTGGAGTCTGCTTCTACTTTTGGGGGGACTCAGCCCATCAGCATGACTGGACGTTTCCTCCTCTCCTCTCTGCCTGCCCCCTTTACCACCGGGGTGCTGAGGGTGAAGAACATCAGCTTTGCTGCAGGGAATGGGCCAGCCCCTCTCCCAGCATATCTGCACCAGAGATACACTGTCTTCCCCACCAAAAACTGAATTGGCCCCCAAGGGCAAGAATACCTAACTGCAGCTCTGCATACTGTACCTTAAGATTGCCTTGGTAAAAACTGAAAGAGTGTATGTTCCTGGCGTCCTAGAGTCCCTCACCATGAAGGCTCCTTCTTTGTCCTGTAAGAATTGCAGAAGAAATGGAGATTAGCCAGCAATCACTGGAAACCAATCAGCTTCATGTGCTGCCTTCCCTTCAGACACTCTGGAGAAGCCATAACTCTCATGGGAACTAGAACAAAGCTTGATGCAGGTAACTGTGGCTCCGCACTGGTATTCTACAGGGGCAGAATAATAGTACCTTGCATTGATGTGGGCATTTAATATCCATAAAACAATTTATATACTTTGTATCTCATCTGATCCACACCACAGCCCTGTAAGGTGGAAAGTGCAAGCTAGACAGAACCCTTAGAGATCTAAGCCAGCCCCTTGCTCCTCGCCTTCCTTCTGCCCCTGCCCCTCATCCTTTGCTGCCCAGGACCCATTGGGGTTGGTAAGGGGAATATCTGCCTCCACTCAGGGTAGCTTTCCCTCTTTCCCTTCCCTGATGCCCAGTCAGGGTGTTTGATTGGTGACATCACTTGGATGAGATAGGAATCGTCAATCCTATTCCTTCCAGAGAGTTGGAGGACCGCCAGGCCTTACCATCTGCCCTTCCTCCAGACCCTGGGCATCATCATATAACTTACCATTGTAGCCTAAGAACCCTTGGGTTTTGTATCCACCTTTCTGGTGCCCCCTAAGGGCTTCCAGGCCTTTCTGTCTGCTCCCAGCTGAGCTTTCCTTTAAGTGTTTTCTCCCCAAAGTCAAGTGTGAGCCCCTTGAGAGCACTTTTTCTATCTGTTTGAATAAGCAGCGCTTGTACATGGTAAACATATAATAAATACTTGTTCATTCATCCTTTTTTTAATCACATGGGAAAACTGAAGCATGAAAAGTTAGATGACTTACTCAAAGCCATAAAACTGATAATATAATTAACATTTATATTGACCTTTAAAGTTTACAAAGTATTTACCAACTTTATCTCATTTGAGCCTGGCAACAGCTCTGAGAAGTAGATACTGCTGATGTGCTTATCCTCATTTCACAGATAAAGACACTGATGTTCAGAGGGGCTAAGCAATTGGCCCAAGTCTTCCTAAGGCCTATCGTAACTCACACTATCTCTCTGTAAGCAAGCTATGAGCAAGACAAAGAGCTGGGGCTTCAATGAATGCTTCTTTATACTGCATCATGCTGCCTGGGTGACATGTCAGGAAATGGACTGTCTTTCAACTTTGTATTCCTGCAATCTGATACAGAGCCCTGGGTCTTGGAAGGGGGTTGTGAGATCAGCTGGAGTAGTTTTGCCCTTATGGGTACCAGAAAGGCAACTCCCTCAATATCGCCTCCACAGGCTTATCGATTTCTGAAATGCCACAATTAGATATTAATTTCTTAAGGCATCTGGTCCCAGGCAGATGCTCCTGGACCTATACCTGGAAGGGGGGTATCGTTTCTTAAGTTATATCATCTGTTTATACTTCTGGATAGGTGCGTATATCAGATTTTTTTTCTGGAGCAAATTTTTTTTTTTTGCTTTTGGGAGGGCAGTTGGGGTTAAGTGACTTGCCCAAGGTCACACAGCTAGTTTTTTGTATTAAGTGTCTGAGGCCGGATTTGAACTCAGGTACTCCTGACTCCAGGGCCGGTGCTCTATTCACTGCGCCACCTAGCCGCCCCTCTGGAGCAAATTTTGATGGTGGAGAAAGTAGGAGGAGAACTAAGGACTCCAGGGGCCAGGTTGTGGAGGAAGTGAGGACAGGGTCCCAGCAAAAGACAGAATTTATCTATTTTCATATTTTGCCCGAACCCTATCCTTTATAGTGGGAATAATGGTAATGACAATAATAATATTATTACTATAGCATTTATATTTTTATGATAATATGATGTATACTATATCATAATATGCTGTATATTATATAAATATTATTATATATAATAAAGCATATTAAGATAATTATTATAGTATATTATTATAATGTTATATAATTATTCTAACGTAATGTTATTATAAACATTATTATAGCACTTGAAGGTTTGCAAAGTGTTTTAAAAATATTAATTCGCTTTATTCTTATTTTGGGAGGTAGGTGCTATTATTATCCCTGTTTTAAATGTAAAGAAACTGAGGCAAACAGAGGTTAAAGTGATTTGTTCAGGGTCACACAGCCAGTAAGTGTCTGAGAGAGCTCAGGTCTTCCTGACTCCAGGTCTAACCTCTATCCACGCCATCACCTAGCTGCCCAGACAACTGGAGAAAACTTACAGAGGTAAACATAGCACTTAACAAAACTTCTGCGTGAAATGTTCTAATTATGAAGAGGCAGCATGGTATAGAGCTAAACTTTGAGGGAACTTAAAAAACCTTAAAAAAAATATTTTGATAACTATTTCAGCGTGTAATTGCTTTCCTCAGCTACTCAACTTGTTTTACTTTATGCATTTAAAAACATTATTCTGGGAGGCTTCAAAGGGCCAATGACACAACAAAAGTTAAGAGTAAAGAATACTGAATTTGAACGCTAGGTGACCTGGAATAAATCCAAATTAGTCTACTTATTAGTTGCATGATCTCAGAAAAATTACTTCCTCTCTCTGAGACTCAGGTTTTTTCTTCTCATCTGTTGTAAATTAATGCAACGGTTGAACTGTCTACGTCAGAGAACCCTGTGAGGAAAGTACTATAGAAATGTAAGGGGCCGCTGTCTTCCTGGGATGTTCGATATTTTTTCAGTTGCTGGCACAGATGACAAGTTGATCCAATCTGCTGGTGTCCCAAAATTGGGAGAGGTGGACCAGCTCTAATGGAATGGGTGCTGTATAGTAAGAGACCAAAAAGACTACCCCAGGTCAGGTCTAGGGGGCAAATCTAAGGAGATGAGATTTTGTTTTTAACTTTTATTTATTTGTTTGTTTCTTTGTTTATTTATTTAAGAGATGAGATTTAATGTTAAAAATGGAGAGGTCTCCATTTGAGTTCCAGAGACTCAATAATTTGTGTGAAGAAAGATCTAGGGGTTTTAGTGAATTGTAAATTCAAAATGTAGGTGTGGTGTAGCAGTCAAAAAAAAACTGGGTACTTTCTTAAGCTGAATTCAGAGAGGCAGCGTTCAGAATGAGGGAGATGGACTCTGGCCCAGCAGGACACATCTAGAGTTCTTTTCTGGGTGTCACATTAACAAGCTGAAGCCTGTCCAAAGGAAGGGACCTGGCATGGTGAGGGCACATGAGGCTGTGTCATATAAGAACCGATTGAAGGAAATGGGGATGTTTGGAATGGAGAAAAAAAAGGGAAAGGTATTATGCTTATTAAAGCTTTTTAGCCTTTTTTTCTGATCTGGCTTCCTTTGGCTCTACGTGAAACCTCTGGATCCCTACTCAAAACAATGTCTGTAAATACATAAAATAAAATACATAGGATTATAAAGGAAAATAATGTTGTTGAAATGCAGTTATTAAAATAGGGGGAAAAAATCCAAGTGCTTGGGTCCTACATTAAGAACCCTTGCTCTGAAGGGAAAGTCTAGGAGCAAGTAAAGTAGTAGCAGAAATGCAGATTTCAGCTCCACGTTAAGAAAAACTGCCTAACAATTTGGGCTCCCTCCCAGTAGAATGGGCTACCTTGGGAGAATGGGCTTCCCATTATTTAGAGTTTTCAAGAGAAGCCTGGATGACTTTTTGTTAGGGAGGTAGTAGAGGAAATTCTTACCCAGTTCTGTATTTGGCTGCATGGTCACTGATTAACCATACAATCCTGGGAATCTGAGGGGTTCTATGCAAATCATATAGATGTATTAAAAATTTCATCTACTAGAGCTACATTTTGGTTTGTTCTCAAGAAAATTTCATAATTTTCTGGAGGAGGGTATCATACCTTAAAATCTATCGCTTACGTAAACCTCAGTATAAATAGGCAGCCAGCTGACACGATGGATAGAGCATCTGAACCTCAATCCCTGAAGAACTGAGTTCAAATCCAGACATAGACACCCTGGGCAAGTCACTTAACTTCAGTTTCTTCAAATATAAAGTGGAGATAAAAACAGCCCCCACCTCACAGGGTGAATGTGAGAAATGAATGAAGTGCCGGGGGCATAGTAGGTGCTTAATATATGTTTATTTCTCTTTCCCCAAATGGCTTCATCAGAACCTTTCTTTGAAGTAGGCTTTGAAGAAATTGCCAGGAGTTAAGGATTACAAATTCTAGGCTGGGGAGAAAGGGAGAGAAAGAAGACCCACCAGTAGACTAAACTGACTTTCTTTAAAATTTTGCCTAGGGTCAGTCAGTCCTATGCTAGCAAGGGAGGGCTAGATGGATGGTGGTGGCAGTGGGGTCCCCATCCACCCTTATTAAATTCCAGTTGGAGTGTTTTAGTTACTAAAGGGCAGCACAGACTCTCTGCAGCAGGGAAAACAGTAACAGATACATCTGCACTTGGGTTCTAGCTGTCTGTAAAGTTTAGGAACCATTAATGTGTTAGGCTAGAAAACGATGTGCCTAATACAGGCACAGAGGGGGGCAGAAATGACTTTTCTAATGCCACGAAGATTGTTTTTAAAAAAAGCCATTGTTTCTCTAAAGAAATGTTGGCCTTGGTCAATAGGTGAGTTATTTGGTTCTGCTAGTATAGAAAAGGCTGGCCATTTCTTGGTCAGCATCTGCAGGCTTAAATCACATTAGCCTGGACTGCTGAAACTAGCGTTTTGTACCTGATAGAACTTGCTGCTGTGTTGAACAGCCTTCAGTCTTAAAGACAGGAAATGTTGGTCAGAAGGTAAAGACAGCAAATAGAGCCACAGTTCTGGGGAAGGTGAGTGAGTCAACCTACGATGAACCCGCACACTTCCTTCAAGGAGTTCAGAAGAACTCTAAACCACTTAAATTTCATGGTCTCAGAAAGAGTCCTTATTCAGGACTGCCACTCAGGGAGAGCCTTGGTTACCAGAGTATATATAGGCAAGGGGCCAGCTGGGTGGGGCAGTGAACACAGTGCTGAGCCTGGAGTCAGGAAGACTTATTTTCCTGAGTTCAAATTTGACTTTAGACACTTACTAGCTGTGTGACCCTGGGCAAGTCACTTAATCCTGTTTGCCTCAATTTCCTCATCTGTCAAATGAACTGGAAAAGGAAATGGCAAACCACTCCAGTATTTTGTCAAGAAAACCTCAAATGGGGTCACAAAGAGTCAGACTCGATAGAAACAACTGAACAAGTCAGATGAATTAGTCCTGGCTCTTATTAAGTAAAAGAACCCCTGCTACAATGCTCCCCACTAGCAATCATCAAGCCTCAGTGTAAAATGTTCTAAAGATGAAGAACCCAGTTTCACTAGCGAACCTGGGGTGGGGGTAGGGGGATGGACAACTTCAATTGATAGGAAGCTCTTTCATTTATTAAGCCAAAATTGATTGCTCCGGCCATCCCCACCCCCCCTTCCCCAGCTTCCAGCCATTGGTTGTCATTCTTTCTAGAATCATTTTCTACCAATTTCCTGCCATTGTTACTTCAACTAACACCTATTTTTCCATGTTAGCTTGGAATGAAAATTTGAAGTCCATTTCTGCCATTTACTACCAATGTAACCTTGATTAAGACACTTAACCTCTCAGGGTCTCTGTTTCCTGTTTGCAAAGTGAGGGGTGGGTTTAGATTAGATGCCCCCTATGTTTGTTTCTACCTCTGTGGTTCTAGGATCCGTGTCAAATCACGTGGAACCCTACCTTTCAAAATTAATCATTTCTTCTACTGTTTTTCCTCAGCTTGGGAAAAATCAGCTGTGTTTGGGGTATGTATTTACAATCATATTGACTTTTCTTTGTCCTTTGGATGTGAAGGTGACTTTGAGGGTGTGATAGAAATGACTGATCTACATCCTTCCCCTTCCCCTAGTCCAGCAATTGTACACTGTATTCTGTGTACGTGCCCCTTTCATTCTTTAATCTAGAGAGATCATTGTGGTTGTTTCTAATTGGCTCAGAACTCAGGCACTTAATAGGCTCTTGCTGAATGATCATCACTGGACCTGTCTATATTAAATGCTCTGAAAAATTAAAGAAAAGAAATAAAAGACCTAGTCTCTGGCTTTATTGTATAATCTCTTTTAGAAGATATTAAACATTAACTAATTAGAGATATTAAATACACATGGGCAGTTAAACAAACCAAGAACAATTACAAAGAAGCATTCACTTTTTAAGACAGAATATCTTCAGTTCAGTTACCACTATTATAGAATTGTTGCTAATCCCAGAAGGGGTCAGACTGAAGTTTACCTTTACACTTTCTATGTATATTTGAAAAACGCACTAGCTAAAGCAATTATCAAAAGTATTAATACTTATTCTTCTAAAATGATTTACATTTATATGGTATGTTTATGTTTGCAAAAGTGCTTTACATACATAATCTCATTCAAGTCTCCCAACCCCCCCACTACAGGCACTATTATTCCCATTTTATAGATGAGTAGACTGAGGATCAGCAGCTTCAGGTCTAGGGAAGCGATTTGGTGCAGAAGAACTAACACTGGCTTTGGAGTTGTAGGATCTTTGTTCAAATCTCATCCTTACTTTTTTTTTTTTTTTTGCTTTTTGCAGGGCAGTTAGGGTTAAGTGATTTGCCCAAGGTCACACAGCTAGTTTTGGTGTTAAGTGTCTGAGCTCGGATTTGAACTCAGGTCCTCCTGACTCCAGGGCCGGTGCTCTATTCACTGCGCCACCTAGCTGCCCCTCATCCTTACTTCTTGCTACCTGTGTTACCTTGGGCAGTGAGGACTGTTTTTGCTTCAAGATGAAACCAGCTTCTCTGTAATTTCTCATTATTCTGCCCTTTGGGACTGTCTAAGCAGAAAAAGCATAACCTCTCATTCCACATGATAGCCCTTTAAATACTAGAGTAGACACAACAGAGCAATCTTCTTTTCTCTAGGCTAAACACACTCAATCCTTTCAGGTAATCCTCATAGTGCAGATTTGTTACTAATTTTGTCTTCCTCTTAATTAGTTCTAATTAGTGAGGTTTCACTATGACAGAAATTGTGTGTATAAGTTCTGAGTACATGTGACCTACAGGAATGATTAGGTCTCCTTTCACATAATCAAAAGTCTAGTGTAAATTCTAGCCTTCTTTGAAATCTTTCAAAACTACTCTAGCCCACCTTGATGCTTTCCTTCTTTGAATTTTCATAATTAAAAGTATAAATAGCTAAAAGAGTTTTATAGTCTATACTTGGGGTTCTCAGACTTTTTAGTTTAAGGATCCCTTTACACTCAAAAATTATTAAGGACCCCAAAGAGCTTTGGTTTATGTGGGTTACATCTATTGTCACTTATCATATCAGAACTGAAAATATCTTAGTATTGTTCTGAAAACAGTTTTGATCTCATTAGACCCAATGAAATTATTTTAGGGATACCCAGGGGCCTGTGGGTATCCCTCTTCACATTTTGAGAATCACTGTTCTCTACAGTATAGTCTTATAGTTTTAGAATATTAAAAGGACCTTAGGAATTTGGCCTTGCCTCCCTTCCCCTCCTCTCTCTTCCCTGTCCTTTCCCCTTCCCCTCCCCTACTCTCCCTTTCTCTCTTCCTCTTCCCCACCTCTCCTCTCCCCTCCTTTCTCCTTTTTCTTTTCTCCTCTCCCCTCCCCTTTCCTTCCTTTCCCTCTTGGACTCAGAATCCTGACCTACTTCCATTGTGGTCTGAAGGCAATGGTGGTTTTGGTGCTGGTGGAACATTAAACCTCCCTTCTTATCCTTAAGTTGACACATACTTCTACAATTCTAGTCCAGGATCTTACTCATCATTCTTGAAAGTTCCTTGATTCTAGTGAAGAATCATGGAATGCTAGAGCTGGAAATTACCTTAGAGGCCGTCTAATAAGGATAGCTAGCATTTATATAGTACTTTAACATTTTCCAAATGCTTTATGAATATCTCATTTTATTCTCAAACCATTCCTGGGGTGCAGATGTTATTATTATCTGCATTTCACGGCTGAGGAAACTGAGTAAACACAGGTTAAATGACTTGTACAGGACCACACTGCTAGTGTCTGGGGCAGGATTTGAACTTCCTGACTCCTGGTCCTGTTTCACTTAGCTGCATCACTTAGCTGTCTCTAATCCAATCTATTTTACAAATGAAGAAACTGAGTCCCAGAGAGAGGAAGTAGGACCGATGTTACCAGCAGCAAAGTCGGAATTTGAACCCAGCCCCTCTGATTCCAAATCCATTATTCTTTATTGCATTACACCATTGCCTGGGAATAGAGTTAATGACTTCTGATTTCTGACTCCCACTCTAGTGACCAAACTGAATTCTCTCCCAATAGCCTGAAGACCGTCAACATTTCTTCACCGGGCTCTCAGCCAGGATTTGAGAAATAACCACTTAGATGTGGCTGTAGTGATGATATGACTCAGCAAAATCTCATGCAGCTCACTCTGGCCCATCACAGTCGTGATGATTGGCCACTAATCCATATTAGTGCGACACAGAAGACCAGTCCCATTGATTTTCATAGATTCATAAAGCTAGAATTGACAAGAATCTCAGACCATCTAGGTCAGCCCCCTCTTTTTACAGATGAAGAAACTGAGACTTCAGAGGTTAAGTGACTTACCCAGAGTCACATAACTAGTAAGCAACAAGAGCAAAGTTTGAACACAGGTCCTCTTGTTATGTGGCCAATGTTTTCTTTGTACTATATAGCATACATTATACTTGCCCTGAAGGGAATTGATCACATTAATCCAGGGAATCAATTTGTCCCTTTCAAATCAGTCACAAAGAAGAAGGAAACCATTCTCCCTTTTTTGTCCAAGTCCAATGTCAAGGTCACTGTACTTACCTCATCTAAAAGGAGCTTTTCTGCTTTGTCTCGACCAATGCTCTTGTTGTACCACCTGAAAGTAATTTAAAAAGTCCTTGTCATCTGAATCTTGGAAAACTTAACTATATAATTATTAAAAAGTATCAGGACAGAAAAATAATATGTTCTTATTCTGTCATCAATTTTTCCCAAACACAACAGACAAAATATATAATACCTTCACATATAATACAATATTTAATTTTTCTTATGTTACTTTTCATTTCAAAACACTGTGGGTGGTTATATGTGGGATGATTCCTGGGGCTGCTCAAAACATTAATGTAAATTAAATAGCTATAAAATAGCCTTTTAAACTAGCAATAATCATATTTTTTACTTAGAGACTCAGGCTGGGTCTACCCCTGACTCAAATACTGATAAAAAAAAATCTTTGTTTGTGTCTAAGTATATTCTTTTAAAGACCAACAAAAGGAGAAAACAAGTGAATTGGAGATGAAAATAGCGTGGAATTTCTAGCTATGAAAACACAGGTGGGCGAGGCAACAGGAGTAGCAGATAAAGTCAGATTTGAAGTCATGAAGGGTACAAATTCTGTCTGACACATACTGGCTCTGAGACTCTGCTCATCACTTGGCCTCTCAATGCTCTCAAGGAACTCTTTAAGATGATAAAGTGAAGAACAGGAGTTGGTTTGCTTTGGTAGAGAGAGCTTATATTCACTAGGAGTTACCTACATTGATGAAATCATAGGTCAAGGCCAAAAATGAAAATAAAACAAAATATGTCTGATTCAATAGCCCTAACGTTTGTTCTTTCAAGTAAGCTATGGTGGCAGGGAAGAAGGGAGTTGGGGCAGGGATTGTCACTTAACATGGAATATTTCATAGTCAATAGGAACATTAATATAGGTGGAAATTGAATTTACAAAGAAATTATACATTAGAACCTGAATAGGACTATAGCTGTTAGTTAACAAGTCTGGATGTTTAAGCTAAAAATAACCCCAACAAACCCCCATCCACTCACCCACCCACCCAAACTGATCAAGTCAATTTGACAATCTGAATGTGACTTTCAACAAAGCATAGTGGAACTGGTGGATTTAGAGAAGGTTGAATCTCAATATTTGGGGCACCTTAATGGCCACCACAGCCCCAAAGGCATCACGGTGTCTACTTCTCTGTTTATTGTATAGAAACAGACACTGCCAACATAAAATCAAGCCATGAGGAAGAAAAGACAACTATAGATGTTTCTAAGTCTTGGAGTGTTTGTCTTTGGACAGACACGACAGTTGAGTGATTGATAGAACTTCTCACTTTTCATTAAGATGTTTTGATCATGGACAAAGAGGAAAATAAAAGATCAACAGGATTTAGAATTGGAACAACTCCCTCAGACTCATCAGAGCTCTTGGAACTTATTTGGTAGCAAACAGAATATTGTTATTTTACTCAAATATGCCAAATGTTTGATGCCCGGTATACTCCAGATAGCCTTGGAGCTGATGGCCCTACCAGTCATGTTAGTAGGATATATTCTCTCTCTCACACACACACACACACACACACACACACACACACACACACACACACACCACTGCCAATAGGTGTAATATTAGGTCCAAGGGTAGGAGAACCTCCAGGAAATAATGCCCATATTTTCTCATTACAATATTTCTCTCCTCCTGCTATCAGAATTTCAGCAGCACATAACATTCATATCTGGATTGTCAAGAGCCATATTGATTTAGTAGTAGTTCTCATTCGTCTGAATTCTACTGACGTCCCGAGCCTCTTTCAGAAGGCAAGTACTTTGCACTGTGCAACTATATATTGTGAAACATTCAGCTGGAGGTTGAGGGTGGGTGGAAGTAGTAGTTGTTTGCCCTGAATTGATATCCATGTACAGTCTTCTAAATGGTAGTTAGGAAAGAATACTCTTGTTGTTTATTCACAATCTAGGCACACAAGATAGACACAATTTTTCACTTTGAAAACACTGCATGAGAAATGCCTGGAAAACAAGTTGTGTCAAGGATCTGTTTTTAATGGAATTTACTTTCTATAATTTTCTTCTTGCCTTCTCAAGGGCAACCAATAATCTGGCCCTTTTCTCTTTCCACAGAAACATAGCACAATCCATTCATTTAAGCAGGGCCATCCTGGGAATATAAGGAGTCAGGGTGATAAGATTTAGAAGGACTCACATTTTTTAGAGGCTGAATTGAGAGTGGCTTGGGCCATGAGGTGGGGAGCAGAAATAATTTATACAGTCGGTACATGATCCTCCTTTTGCATGTTGCTCTGCCCAGTTCCTCTTCCCCCATCACCAGGGCAAAGACTGGGTCCTGCCTTCCACACAAACCCCTCTTACTCCTCTATGGTGACATCTTTCCCTCTTCAAAGCTCTCTGTTCATTTTAAACTAATTTAATTTAGATATACATTTGAGGGTTGAGTGGAAGAACCTTCTAAGTATAGTCCTGCCTCCCTTTCCCCACCCACAAGCACTTAGGAAAGTAACCTGCACATATCAAATCACAAAGTCACAAGAATCAAATAATATCATCTTACTCATATGTTTCCAGGTTATTTGGTGATTTCTCTACCAGGTAACTGCTTGGCACGTACCCTTCATGCCTGTTAAAACATGAGTTGTGGTTAGACAATTATAGAAATGCCTGCCTTTAACTAATTTTAGCATCATAGAGCTGGAAAATAGCCTAGAGATGATGGAGTGACTCCTATATTTTGCAAATAGGGAAGCTGATTCTAGAGGACAGGATTGATTTGCCTGAGGCCACATTGCCAGTCTGGGGTAGTGTTACCTAATATTGCGGCATTAGAATCGGGATATGATGTATGCAAATGGACCTCTCCCAAAAGGTAGAAGGGACTTGGGTGGGAGGAACCCATTTATGAGCTCTTGCCCTTGAAACTTCCTGTATCTCTGAGCTTGGACAACCCTAGCTTATAACAGATCAGACATCTGGTGATGGTCTCCTCCATAAGTAGGGCTGTTATTTCAGGAATTCCAGAAAGGCCCTCTTGTCCCTAAATACCCTCTCATTTTCTGACTGATGCTTGAAATTCCACATTTAGAATATCATTATCACAGATTCACATCACAGATTGGAAGAGACCTCAGATGTCATTAAATCTAGCCCATGTCTGAATAGTATTGCACCAAAAGAAAAATTTTTTAATTCATGGACTCTATGAAGGAAAGGTGGCTTTAAATATGTGTGTGTACATATACATACATACAAACATATAGATAGATAGATATAGATATAGTTTTATTATATTAATATTGGCCATATATGTATGTTATGGGAATCTGAAGACCTTCCCTGCCCCCAGATTTGAAAGTATACTCAGCCCCCTAATAGGCTGAATGCCACAGGTCACATGGAGCCTGTGGCAGGAAGCTTGTTCTTCAGGAATGCCCAAACCCTATTACTTTGTGATTGGGCAGGGAGTCAAGAGGGTTGTGACATTCTCTGACCCAGGAGAAGGCTATATGTACCCTGATGTGAGGTTTTGCTTTGGGGTTCACTTTGGAAAGAGTTGTGTGATTTGGCCAGATGAGACTCTGGGAAGCCATTGAGCCCCCCTCTGGCTTTGAAAAGCCGGCTTTGGAAGCACCAGATGTTGGTGCTTCCCTCTCTGGTAACTGAATAGGTGTGGATGTAATGGTCAGACGGCTGGAAGCCTGTCTGCTCATCTATTTCTTTGTCTGCTTGTAACTTCTGCTTGTCACTTGTTTGTATTCTGTTTGTATTCCCTGAAGTTCAGGGTGCTGACTTTTTCTCTTGAACTAGGTAAATGATGTGTGTTTGATTGATTAAAGTGAGACTGTTAGCCCATTTTGAGTTGTTTTCCTTTAGAAAAGCAGATCTAAGAACCTGTGCTAGCAGCCACCCTGGGCATGCTAGGGTGCTTGCTGATACAACATATCATCCTGAATATGAGATAGCTTTGTGTCATAATCATAAATGGCAGCAATAACAGGATCAAATTGGAATTAAAGAAAAGTGGATTACCACTGCTAACACCTAAACAAGAACAAATACGAATTTGATATTTTATTCAGATAGCACTTCTTCCTGCTCACTGTGAAATTTCCTCTACTGGAAAAAAAAAGCTTAATTAGTTTTCTTTTTCTTTATGGAAATTTTTTGTGATAATTATTTTTTCCACATCAATGCCAAAAGTTTGCATTCAGGAAACAGAATTAAAACATTAAAAAAAAAGTGACTTTCCGACCACAGTTCACAGAAGATATCGGGCAATAATTGTGCGCCTTGATTCAAAGCTCCCTAATCTTGACACTGAAAAATTAGTAACGCTTATCCTGAATCAGAAAGTCTCTGCTGGGTAGAGGTAGAATCAGCTGACTGTGTGTGTTAGATGGAGAACAAGACCTTGAAGAATCTAACAGAAACAGCCTGCCTCTCCAAAGCCTTCCAAGGAGAAAGAAAGCATCTGGGGCGAGGGAATGAGCATTTGTCAGATATCTGCTCTGCGTCAGGCATTGTGCAGAGGACTTAACAAATATTATCTCACTTGATCCTCTCAATAGCCCTGGGAGGTTAAATGCTGCCATTATTCTCATTTTATAAAAGAGGAAACAGAAACAGACAGAGGTTAACTTTACCAAAGTCACACAGGTAGTAAATTTATGGGGTGGATTTGAATTCCCATCTTCCTGACTCCAGACTCAGGTCTCTTGTCACTGCACAATGTAGCTGTCTCTAGTGTCTTTTATTATTATCATTATCATTATCATTATTATTTTGGTGAGGTATTCAGGGTTAAGTGACCTACCCAGGGTCACACAGGTAGTGTCCGGTACCTGAGGTCATATTTGAATTCAGGTCCTCTTGACTCCAGGGTTGCTGCTCTACCTAACTACCCCCTCTAGTATCCTTTTCATTGAATGACAGAGCCAGAAAAAATGATCTAGTCTAACCTTTCATTTTACAAATAAGGACACACAGGCACAAAGAGGGAAACTCTTTGTTTTACAGCTAGTGGCAGACCCTAGCTTGTCTAACTTCTTGACCAGTGTTTCCTGTTATGACACACTTTCTCCTTTATACTAAACATCCAATTACTTGGCAATGTGGATGGCTGAAAGAAACTGCGTTTTCATCACAATGTCTGACATTATTAGTCAGTTAGTAGAAAAGCATTTATTAAGTGCTTTAAACCAGATGCTGTAGAAATCCTGCTCTCAAGAAACATTCTAATGGGGGAAACACGTAAGTATATGTGTGTGTGTATATGTGTGTGTATATGTATATATAATATATGTGTATATATAATATGTGTGTATATGTATGTATGTATATGTGTGTGTGTATAAGATGCATTGCAGAAAAAATGGAATATAATCTCAGAGGGGAAGACACCATAGGCTGAGAGAAGAGGGCTTTGAAGATAACACTTTATGTCCCATTTATTCAAATCATTGAAGGAAAGATGGATTTTTAAAAATTCCTTATTTATTTATTTTTGTGTCTAAATGACCTGAATAACAACCTCTATTCTGCTGTGCATGAGTGGACTCAACCTCTTTCTCTCATTCATTCCCCTTTAGTTACGGGCCATTTATCCCACTAGACTCAGGTGGTCGATGTTTAGACATGAAAATATCACTAATCTACCCTTCTTCTGCAACTTAACTAAGGAGCTAAACTTGAATTTTGGGTCTTTGTGGTCTGTTGCTTAGTCACTAACTCACATGACCTCTCAAACTGTGGGTTTTGATCTAAGCACTCTCTCCATCTTCTGTAAGGTTGGGTTGAAAACTTGATGTAGGGAGCAGAGTCATGACTCATTTTGTCCTGGAAATAGTGTTTTAAATATATAATAAAAATATAGGAAACAGAGTCACAGAGAAGGGAAATGATGTACCTAAGCTTACACAGGTTACTACCGGAGATTAGAACTCAGGTCCTCTGACTCTGACTCTGATCCTCTTTCCACTGGAAGTCTCATTCCCCTACCTCCACTACCCTCCTCAAAGGGAAAACACATCTTAAATTCCTTTTTTTAAAAAACAGGTTTTAAATGTATGTGGCAGAAAATGTCAGATCTCTCTATAAAAGAGTTTTTGGAGATAAGATGGCTCTATCTACTTGTTGAGGCTTAACTCTTCAGAGAATAGATTTCTTTTCTTTTCTTTTTGTTCAAAAACTGAGAATAACCTTGTAGGAAAGAAACAAGCCTTTATTGAATGCCTACTATGTGCCAGGCACTACATCTGATCCTCATCACAGCCTAACAAGGGAGCTGTTATTCTTACCCCCATTTTACAGTTGGGGAAACTCAGGTGGGCAGAGGTGAAGTAACTCGTGTAGGGTCACATAACTTGTAAGCAAGGATGGATTTGAACTATAAAAGTACAAAGTGCGTTTCCTGTCTTGAAAGAGCTTCCAGTCTAGTCAGAGAGACAAACAGCACACATAATAACATTTTAGAAGTTTACATTCTACCAAAAGTGATAATATATACCTAAGGGAATATACATTTATTAAGCACCTACTATATGCTAGGTACTATGGTAAATACTTCACAACATTATTTTACTTGATCCTCACAACAATACCGGGAGGTTGGCTCTATCGTTCCCATCTTACAATTGAGGCAGACAGAAGTTAAGTGATTTTGCAAGGTCACACAGCTAGTAAGGGTTTGGGGTCACATTGGAACTCAAAGTCTTCCTGGCTGCAGACTCAGCGCTTCATCCACTGTGCCACATAGCAGCCTCTTGCAGAATGGCTGGAGTCAGAGTTAAAGCTTCCAGCTTCCAGGAAGGCTCAATTTCCAAAGGCTTTGTTTTGGCACAGCAATTCCTATACTTAGAGTGTTTTAAAAGAAAGAAGGGATTAACCATCAGCATTTCAGTAACTTTCGAGGTGGGGGACTGTGAGTGCAGAATGTCACATAACCTGTCAAACATAGAACTGTGTCGGTTTTGCTTAATCATTCCTCTTTCTTACAAGATGTCACAAGCTTGGGAGGGGTGGAAGTGATTCATGTGATGACAAAAGACATTAATTTTTTTAAAAGAATAGGTTGTGAGTGAATGAGAAAAAGGAAAAAAAAGGAAGGGCAAAAGAAAGGGAAAGCAAAAGATGAGGGAAAGGGGGAAAGACAGAGAGAAAAAAGGGGAGAGAGGTAGAAAGAAAGAAAGAAGGAGAAAGAGAAAGAAAAAGAAAAGGGAGAGGGAGGAATGAGGAGTACAAAAAAAAGTTGTGGCCCTAAATAAGAAGACCCAAGTTTGAATTCTGTCTCTTACAGTGAAAGCTGTGTGACCCTGAGTGAGCTGATTAATCTCATACATTTGATGTATTTACTTTCACCACCAACCTGTCAGGCTTGTTGTGAGGAAAGTACTTGGCTGACCTTACAACCCATGCTCTTTAAATATTGAGTCAGTCAATAAACATTTATTATGTGCCTCCAATGTGCCATACACAGAAGAACAGAGACTATTATTCAGGTCATTTATGCAAAAAATAAATAACAAAAAAATCTTCCCTTCAATGATTTGAATAAATGGGGCAGGAAGTGTCACCTTCAAAGCCTGTTCCCTCAGCCTATAGCAGTTTCCCCTCTGAGATTATATTCCACTTTCTCTGTAATATATCATATATCTGTATGTATGTGTGTAGATGTTTCCCCCATTAGAATGTGAGTTTCTTGAGGGCAGGGATTATACTGTGCCTGATACAAAGCACTTAATAAATGCTTTTCTACTGACTAATAATATCAGACATCATGATGAAAAGACAAATTCTTTCAGTCATCCATGTTGTCAAGCAAACCTTCTCAAGGACTTTAACTATGAAGGACATAATAAATATAGGATGATTATCAGCAGGGATGGAAGGATCCAGTGATAGGTTTTTTGAGGATAGGGAAGACATGAATATGTTTGTAAGTAATAAAGAAGAAGCTGGTAGATGGAGAGATTGAAGATTGTGATAGAGGAGAGATAACAGAAGGAGTAATCTGTTGGAGGAAGACAGGAAAGAATGGAATCACTAATGTAGTAGAGGGGTTTCATATTAGACAAGGCTCACAAGCTTGTACTGGTATAACTTTTTCTTTCATTCTTTCCAAATCAAAGGACTACAGAACAATAGAATTGGAAGGGACCTTAGAAGATCACATAATCTACTCCTTACCCCAAAGTACAAATCCCATCAGGCAGCTGGTGGTACAGTGGATGGAGTGCTGGATTTGCCATCATTAAAACCCGAATTCAAACCTGGCTTCAGACACTTACTAGCTGTATGACTCTGGCCAAGTCCCTTAACTTCTGTTTGCCTCAGTTTCTTTGATGGTAAAATGATAATAGTACCCACTTTGAAGAGTTGTTGTGATGATAAAATGACATAATATTTGTAAAAGCTCTTAGCACAGTGCCTGGAGCATAACTGTGCTCTGTAAATGTTTATTCCTTTCCCTTTGCCTCTACAACATTTCCAACAAATAGTAGGTAACACTCTATTGATATTTACTTGATGCTGACTTTGCTGAACAAAGTAGAGCTCAAGTGATCCAGTACTGCTGCCAATCACTATGCAGGAGAATACGTTTGTGGCACTTGGTTTTAGTTACATATACAATATCGTGAATGTTTTTTTAAAGTTTGCATCAGGATCAGAGTTGACATCAATAATAGAGTCAATAAAGTAAAAAGGCAAGTGGATTCTCATTCCTAAAATTCAAAATAACAATAAATAAGAAGTGGCCATTTTGTACAAATAGCCATTCTTTGATGTCAAATTTCCTCTAATTGGGTGAAAGCCCCCTTGACAGAACCAAAGAATTCTCATAATCCATAAAGCATTTCAGCCAAATGTCCAAATAATAGCAGAACCAGCTGGTATCAGGCTGGCCTCATTAACAATTTAAGCACACAGCAGTTGTTCATAAAAGCTACCAACTGGTGGGTTCTTAAATAGTTAATGAGGCCAATCTGGCAATGATTATTATCCCCACTAGACAGATGAGGAAGTTGAGGCTCCAAGACTTTAAGGGGTCTGTTTATGGTGGCATAGCTGCTGTGAGCTGGGGCTTGACCTCAGGCCTTCTGGCATCAACCCCCTTACTTTTTCCACTGTCTCAAACAGCTTCCCTAGATCTTGCACAGAATGTCTCATCTAGGAGAGTCTGAAGAGAAGGTTATGAAGCAAAGAATGAACACTTAGTGAAGAGGCAGGAGATCTGGCTTTGAGCTCTTCTGTACTAATAATATTGTGTACCCTGTGCACACCTCTGACCTCTGCTTCCTAATCTATAAAAATAAGAGATTTTTACTTGACCTCTGATGTCTCTTTTAGCTCCACAAGAGTCTAGGATAATGACAACCAGAATTCAGACAAATTTTCAAATGTGTGTTATTTGGCACTGGATATAAGTCAACTAGGGGCTAAAATCTGAGTTACACACATCCCCAAATTTATGCCATTTAAAAATTTTAGTCATTTATTTATATTTAAGGAAGGATTATGTGAGATTTTTCAGTATTTTAGTGCCAAAATGTGATTAACTGCTGGACAACTAATGTGCCTTTTTCTTATCCTTGCAATGTTAAAAGAAGTTGAGGGAACCACTGCCTCCTACCCCACCCTTTAGTGGCAAACTCTGGTTGCACAGGATAGGAAGGCATTTGGATGGTTCATGATTGAAATCAATGGAAACTAGAGGGGGAGAGGGACAGCCCTAAGCATGTTCTCTCCACACACTGGTTATTGCTAGAACCAACAGACTGGTAAAGAAACCACCCAGAGCCACCATACTCCATCCAATAATGTGAGAGCACTAAGTATTGGGAGCGACATGAGAGGAAGCTGGAGGTCACGAATTTCTCTGCATATACATAAGCTGATCCTTAGTTGGCCACCAATTATCTGGCCTGTTTTCTAAGCCATCCCAGTTTGTTAGGACCTCTCAGAACTTGTGCTCCATTGGCATATTTTTCAAGAACTATCATCTCCATGCCACGAAGTCTCAGAAGAAAGTAACAGAAGCATACCTTTGATGAACTACATTAAAAAGAGCACACTAGTCTACATAGTACACTATTCCTTTTTCTTTCTACCAGAACAAATGCCCCTCTGTGATGGACCTTCAACCATGCCCAAAATACTGACATAACCAGTGTCAGATTCAATAGGGCTGCTATGAGTTTCAAAGCCCCTAAACTGCAGGCATCAATGGAAAAACCCAGGGAACTTTCAGCCTAGTCAGGGGCCAATTCAGTGCTGAAGGTGGGCTTTTCTACTTCTGAGAAAGAAACAAACCTCTTCCCTTTTTCACAGAGCTCTGATTAGCAATTTTTGCCCTATAGGCAAGGAAAGGCGGAGGAAACTCTTCTCTGGTGGCGTTAAGGGCGAGGGAGCAGGATGGAACATTGAGAGGTTTTTAGGCTGCCAAAGGGCTGATGCCTGCTGGGAAGGCATATCTCCTCTACTTTCCACTCCTTCCCCTCTTTTCCCCTACGTCCAAAGTCATCATCAAAGTTAGTAGGATTAGAAGAATTGTTCCCACTTCCCCTTCCACTACTTCAAGTCCTGGGGATCAGATTGAAAAGATACTCTACCCGTTCTTATCTTGGACTCTCCACCAATGAATCTCTGAATTGTCGAGCAAATAATACTCCTCATTCCTTTGCAGTGTAAGCTCCTGGGGATCATTTGTGTTGTAGTCATACAAGGCAACGACTAGGGCTTCTTCAGGTTCTCTCAATGACCGCTGTTAGAAGGGCAGAACAAAATAAAGATACGGTCAAGAGGCTCAGATTTTGAATGTGGTCACCCAGTCCCTGAATTGGAACTTAGACCCATCTTCTGACAAAAGAAAGTGACAGATTTTGTGCAATGCATTTGGACATCAGCTAAGACCATCTTCAAATGTTCTAGTTGGTTTAACATCATACTGAGGAACAAGGAGCACTTTGAAGGTAATTGGCTTTTTACTTTGTTCTCGAAGAAATGGGACATACATACTCCGGTTGTTATCCTAATATGGAGTTTCCTCTGAGATCATAGAACCTCAATATTGGAAATCGTCGTGTCCAACACCTAAGACGGAAACAAACCATACTTGGGTTTTGTGGGTCCCCGTTTAATACCCACAGTTCCATGCTGGGGTCTGTAGTGGGACCAAATGGGGATTTCCAGAATTCTCTGTCTCGATCAAAGGAAAGAGGTAAGGGACATGTTTGTAACAGGTTTTGTTTTTCTGGCTTCCTCACTAAAGGAGGAGGAGGAGGAGGTGGGAGGGAAAGAATTTAGAGATGAAAATACATTAAGTTAAATTTTAAAAAGGGGTGAGGGGATTGGAATTTACAGAAAACCTTAAGACTTAAAAAAAAAGATAAAGGACTTGGGTAGGGCTCATTCCAGGTACAAGAATGAAAAAGATGGAGAGGAGCTAAGGTAAGAACCCTTTCTGTCTCTGTGCACTTCCTCAAGCTTGCCCTCTCCCAGTTTGGAAGAATCCCAGCCCTCTCTCCATCAGCTGAAATCCCTCCAATCTTTGTGGTTAAGTTCAGTAGCCACCTTCTCAATGAAGCCAGCCCTGGCTGCACACAGAGTAACAAGAGGTCTGCTTCAAATGCCTCTCAGTACTTTGCCTGGGTTCCTTTTCACTAATCTCTCCCTACCCCTTTATCTTAGTCTTTTTGGTAAACATGCCTTTCCCCTACATCAGTTGTAATCTTGAGAGCAAAAGTCTATCTATGACCGATAGCAGGTCTGCACAACCTGCAGCTGCCAAAGGATTTCAGGCAGCTTGTGGGAAAATGTAGAGAAAAACATCCTGTGAACATAGAAGAAATGCAGCCTGCACTGTAAGAGGCCCATGGGCTGCAGATTAGGCAGGCCTGATCTGTAGCTCAGACAGAGCTGGTCACTGAATAAGTAATTAAGCATTTGTGAATCAAAGGGAATTTGATTTTTAAACTTTTCCTTGTTTGTTATTTAAAACTCTGGACTCAATACCTTTAGTTACTAGTGTGAAAACTTGAAGCTTAAAATGACCAACAATGAAAACCTAAAGGAGATGATGTGATGTTTTCATAGACACCAGGGTAGGGTAAAACTTGGCAATCTGTGGTCCTTTCCACAGCAGGTCTGAATACAAAGAACCCAGATGGAAGGGTTCTTTGCCCCTTATTTGCCCCCAGGTGGCAAAAAAGAGCAAGGGAAGAGGTGGTTGAGAGTATGGGGTTTGAGCAAGAAAGGAAAGTGGGCAACGAGGAGCTAGTTCAAGAACAGAAAGATTTGAAGGATGTGGGGAGGTCTGACATTAGCAGGAGGCTCAGGAAAGTCGAATAAGTGGGGCTTGCCACCCTTCTGGCCCTGATGTATGTTAACAGGGAATCCCAGACAGTCATATGCTGGTAGTTGAGTCTATACTGGATCATGAACCAAGTCATGTTCACTAGCTCTGAAACATCATGACTGCTAGAAAGGGTTATGTTCGGTTCTAGATCTCTCAGTCCATTGCTGATTTCCTTAGTCATTTATTCATAGTCCTTGCTGTTTTTTCTTTAGTGAGGTTATTTTAAAAAAAAAAGGTACTAGGTTAGAGCAAAAAGACCTGGGTTTCAGTACTGGCAGTGCCCCTAACTAGCCATGTGACCTTGGGCAAATCACTTCTCTTTTGGCTTTTGGTTCTCCAAATGTAAAATGAGGGACTTAGTCTAGATCAGTGGTTCTCAACCTTCCTAATGCCACAACCCTTTAATACTCATATGTGGGCATATATGCTACATGTGTTTTCTGATGGTCTTAGGTGACCCCTGTGACCTCTGTGAAAGGGTCATTCAATCCCCAAAGGGGTCATAACCCATAGGTTGAGAACCACTGGTCTAGATCAAGGTGGGGAACTTGCAACCTGGAGACCACATGTAGCCCTGTAGGTCCTCAAGTGTGGCTCTTTGACTGAATGCAAACTTCACAGAACAAATTCCTTTAATAAAAGGATTTCTTCTATAAAACTTAGACTCAGTCAAAAGGCCATACTTGAGGACCTGGAAGACTACATGTGGCCTCAAGGATACAGGTTCCTCACCCCTGGTCTAGATGTCTCAAAAGCCCCTTGAGACTCTAATATTGTGTTCTAAAATGCCTACCAGTTCTGACAGTCTATCTTAAGGCCTCTTCTAATCCTAATTTTCTGTCCTCCAGGATCCTTTCCAGGAGTCCTTCCTGACCTATCATCAGGTTTTTCTCAGGTTACTTTCAGTTCTCATAGCTTGCTTTCTAAGATTCCCTCTATCTCTGACATTCTTTGTATGTTCTAATCTAAGCCTAATTTTTACAGTAAAAAAAAGCAATTAAAGCAATGATGGTGTCAGACTCAAATAGAAATGCATCCTTGTAGGATTAGCCACAAATTAACACTATCCGTGTAGTATTAAATTTTTATTTATTTTGTTAAACATCTCCCAATTACATTTTAATATGATCGGGCCACTCTGGGGAGTTTGCAGGCTTGCACAAAGCCCTCAGATTTGACAATTGTTCTAAGGCAACTTCTGGCTTTAACAGTCTATGTTCTCATGGACAAAAAGCTATGAAACTGTGCATGCCTTTTTGTCCAGCAATATTACTATTGGGTCTATGGCCCAAAGACATCAGAGAAAGAAAAAAAAAGGCCCAAGTGTACATAAACATTTGTAGCAGCTTTTGTGGTGACAAAGAGTTGGAAATTGATTGAGTACCCATTGATTGGGGAATGGCTGAACAAATTGGGGTACATAAATGTGATGGAATACTAAGATCCTGTAGGAAATGCTAAAGGAGTTGGTTTCAGAGAGACTTGGGAAAGCTTGTAAAAAATATTCTCAGATCCACTTCCAGAAGTGATATTCTCTGTTCTCTGTTCTAAAAAGCATCATGATCCAATAGAAAGAGTGCATGGGTGTTGAAGTCTGAGGATCTAGGTTTAAATCGCAACTCTGTCAGTTACCACCTGTGTAACCTTGGGTAAGTCACTCAACCTCACTAGATTTCAGTTTCTTCACCTGTAAAATTAGGGGACCATATGACCTTCATAAGTTCCTTCTATCTCTAAATCTGTGATTCTATGATCCTAAGGCTCCTTCTGGCACTAACACTTTGTGGTCTTTGTCCTCGCATTTCTTCCCCTCTGAGATTTTTTTTAAACTAAATTTAAAATTTTTTTAAACTAAATTTTATCTTTTTTAGTCATTGAACTTTTATTTATCTTTCTCCATTCTACCTATCCTCCAATGAGAAAGAAAAAAAGGAAAACAAAATCCTAGTAACAAATGAACATAACCAAGTAGAAGAAATTCCCTCACTCGTCATGACATTTCTATTTAAAGGTTCTTCCCAGCTCCAACACCCTGTTCTAAGCTCCTCTCGCTTCCAGTATTCTAAGTTCCAAGGTCTTGTCCAGCTCTACTCCTCTCTGATTGCTTGTCCTTCTTGCAGACTGTCTTTTATTCAGTCCACTGCCCCCGAATAACTTTCTTAGAAGTAGGCAGGTTAGGGTCAAAGAAAGGGAGGCAAAATGCAAAAAGTCTATATTGAGGTGTAAATCAAACTAGCCATGTTTGCCCTTGGGTGGCAGAATGAGAGAAGTTTACGGGGAAGGAGGTTAAAACAACCTGCAAAAATGAGACGAGGGGATTTGAGATGATCTTCCTTTTCCTCTCCCTATCATTGTTGCTTTCTATTAGTAGAGAGCACTGGGAATTGGCTGGATGTACTGAAACGTTTAGTTGCATGAAGTCAAATTGCTGACAAGTTGAAAGGTAAAGTCATGTTCATAGTTACGCTGTATCCCAATACACATTCCCTAATCATATTTTGCAATACTGTAATTTCTCCCACAGAAAATGTGACAATGTTTGTTTAACTCAAAGGGTTATTGTGTGTGTGCATGCGTGTGTGTGTGTGTGTATTTTTTAAAACACATAAAAAATGCTAGTCTCGGTGGTGAACAGTTAGGACAAAGAGATTCACTGATTCCAGGGCTCAAAGTCGAAGAGATGAGAATGATGGAGGAAATGGAAGGAGAGGGGAGGGGAGGAGAGGAAAGGGAAGGGAAGGGGAAAGAAGAGAGGGAAAGAAAAGGAAGGGGAAGGGAAGGTTGGGGAGAGTGTGGAAGGGGAAGAGAGGGGGTGTGAAAGGAAAGGAAAGGGAGGGAAGGGGAGGAAGGGCTAGAAAGAGAATGAAGGGAAGAGGGACAAAGGAGAACTATCAGAGCTGGACAGAGCTTTAGAGGTTATCTGTTCTAACCCCCTCATTTAGCTATGATTCCAAACTCCTGTGGTCAGACCACTTGAAGCTGCATCTATTTTGTTCTTGAAAGAATTCTTAAGAGAAATGTCTGGAGGAATAATAAATAGAGATAAGTTAACAAGATTAAGATATTTATATATATATATATATATATATTTACATATATACATACATGTACTTATACGCGTATACATATGTGTATGTATATACATATAGATAGATACACATATACAAGAGCAAGGCTTAAACCCAGGTGTTTTGAGTCTAAATCCATTGCATTTTTCACTGTGCCAGACTAAGGGGGAGGAGGTGGGGTGAGTCTCTGCAATGTGTTGCCAAGAAGGTTGTGAAACTTTGTATGTGGCATTTAGAGGGAAGAGTAGATAGCTATTTTCCAGAATAACTTAAGTACAGTTTTTGCCAAGGAGATGGGCTCATACAGTGCAGTGATTCAGGGTTTGTTCACCTGGGGACACACCAATTTTATAATGTCACTCTTCTGCTTGGAGAAAAATGGGTAGAGCTTCTCTTGCCTCAGGAAGTATGAGGAAGCAGAGTCAGCCTGAGTGAAACAATGGGGGAAGACTTCTTCATGTGGTGCTGGAGAAGATATCTGGGATTACAAACATCTCCACTGTCCTTGGTGAAGAAAAACCTACAACAAGGCTATATAAAGAAACTTAGCTTTGGTATATGCTTATCTCACCATCTTATATATCAAAATGTCCAAAAATACATCCAAGATAATTTTAAAGAGCTAATTATATGCCAGGTATTGTGCTAACTTTTGATGATATGGAAAAAGGCAAAAATTAGTTCTCAAGAAAATCATCATCTAATGGGCAGACAACATTTAGATAACTAGGCACACACAAGATATATGTAAGTAGATGGAAGGTTGTTGTTTGTCCTTAGTTCTCAAAGAGGACCATGACATCAGGGAAGTCTTGGGCCATGACTTGCAAGTGAATTGGATTTAAGGGAGGGAGGACTGAGCAAAATCACCAGCCTCACTTTTTCCTCTAGAGTTATCTGTGTCCAGTGGTGAGATATAGATCAGGATAACTAAAGATGGCTTCATATGCAGCAGGAGACCTAGACCTTTTTAAGTCTTTCCCAGATCTTGGTTTGACTGAGGCAACACCCATTCAGTGATTGAGGGTAGGCAAGAAATGAGGCAAAGGATGGCTTCTTTTACCTAATTAAAAAAAAATCAATCTGGGAGGGGAAGATGCTCAGACTTTCTGGCCAAAACAGAAATGATTGCTATTTACATTCACTCTGAGCCAATAGAGCCCAAAGAACAACTGGGGCATAGGCTGGAACCTATTATTGAGGTGGAGGGTTCTCTCAGTGGGGAAAACAGGAACAATTGGGGGATGGGAGAAGAGACCCAGGAAGACCCTTCTTCAGAAGACAGGCTTTAAGCTGATTCTTGGAGAACAACAGGGAAAGTAAGCAGGAGAGGTGAGGAAGGAAAACATTATAGGTATAGGCATGGGAGATAGCCAGTCCCAAGGCACACACAGGAGGGGGAGTGTTGGGTTTGAGAAACAGCCAGTAAACCAGTTAGCTGGAGTCCAGGAAGGGGAGTAAAATATTATGATGACAGAAAAGGTAAGAAGAGGTTAGATTGTAAAGAACTTTAAAATACCATACAGAAGACTTTATATTTGATTCTGGGGGTAATAGGGAGCCACTTGAGTTTAGTGAGTAGGTGCATGGCTAGTCAGACCAGCACTTCAAGAAAATTACTTTGGCAGCTGAGAAGGGGAAGAATTGGAATAGAGAGACCAATTAAAAGGCTGTTTCAATAGTCCAAGCAAGAGGTAGGGGGGTCTGAACTAGAGTGGTTACCGTTTGAGTGGAGACAAGGGGACATACATGTGAGATGCTATGAAGCTACAAATGACAAGATTTGACAATAGTTTGGGTATAGCGAGTGAAAGTGAGGAGATGAGGATGTCTCTGAGGTTGTAATCTTGGGTGACTGAGGGGATGGTGGAAGCCTTGACTATAATAAGGTAGATGGAAAGAGGAGAGGAGTTGGGAGGAAAATTGTGAGTTATTTTGGGGACATATTGAATTTGACGTATCTATAAGATATCACCTTTAAGAGTTAAGTTATGAGGGACTGGATACTTTTCATTGGCTACTTTTTCATCTTTGCCCGTTTATTTCCTGTCAGTTTTCATTTCTCAACTCAACTGTAATCTCCTCAAAAACCTAGCCCATGTCTTTTTATCTTTGGGACTGGATTCTCCCCAATCAAGTGACTAGCAAGGGTCAAGGAGGATACCTGATGCTAAGTGATGAGCTTAAGAAGAGAGTGGGAAAGAGATTCAGTGTCAGAGTTAGTAGCAACAAATGAAAGATTTGACTAGAGCTATGTGAATGTAAAGGAATATTATCTCCTCAGAGTATGATCAATAAATGCTTATTGAGCACATGATGTACAATGAGGTGGGGTTTTACTTTAATTTGATGATCATAACAATTCATGCTTATAAAGCTGTGTGTAATGACAGAATCCTTTAACCATTTTGTTTGATTCTTACTATGAAGTAGGGAAAGTATTATGACCATTTTATAGATGAGGAAATTTAGGCATAGAGAGGCAAAGGGGCTTGCCCCGAGTCACAGAGCCAATTAAGTGGTGGAAGTAGGCCTCAAGATCAAGTCTTCTAATTCTAAGTCCAGGCCAATGTTCTTTTCACTACACCATGCAGCATTGCCCAATGAAGAAATATGGACCCAAGAAATCCACTTAGGTGACCTGAGTTGAGGTCTACAGTTTCTAAGAAAAGGGAGTAGAGAGAGAAAACATAGAGGGGAGGCATGCATCCAAAACATTGAGGTGAGTGTCAAACCATGACAAGAATTCTAGGGCTTTACTCACCCGGTTGTCTTCAGGAGTGGGAGGAAGAGGCTTCTTTGAAGCTGAAATGAACAACCAGAAAAACAAAATAAACATAAAAGCAAAGTGGGCAAACCCCAGAGACAAACACCCAAGGGATGTGGGGGCTTTTCACCAAAAAAAGGACAGCGTAGAGACAAAAGGATAATAGAGGAGAAAAAAATAAAATACCTAAAGTCTCTCTGCTAAGCTACTCTCAACTTGGGGGCCCACCAATGTTTTCAGCAGTCTGCAGGCTCTCCTCTGGTCATATGTGTGCTGACCATGCCTAGCCCTCTCTTTGCCTGCTGAGCCCCACTCTATCTGGTTAAGAGATGCTATCCACTGCCTGATGCCAGCACTCTGCATCCCCCACACCTAGATTCCTCGGGAAACCTAAGGAAAAAGAAACAGGGGAGATGAATGACTTATTCCAATTCATTTAAGGCTAAAGCAGGTAGACATGTGCAAATTCACAAAGCAGAATAGGTAATTTGCTCTCTATATTATATAATGATGAAGAATTATGGTCTAAAAGTGGGAATTAGTGACTCAGGGGAACTAGTGAATCACTGATTTCCTGACACTGCCGTTGGCTCCTTGTCACCTCCTGCACATCATTTCTGAACAGACTCGAGCTGGGGGTGGATAAGGTGGGTTGCTTTTTTTTTGAGGACTAGATCTACATGCTGTGGCTTCCAAGCATCCACACACATATCAATTTGCAACCTTTTTCTTCATCACTATTACTTCTCCTTACCTCTCTTCTTTATCTGAGCTATTGGCATCGATGATGCACAGGCTCATTCTAGGGAAAGTGACTGGGGTGGGAGAGGTTTCTGGAAACCACACCATGCCATTGGTTGAAGGAACTGGGGATATTTAACATGGGGAAGACAAAGTTGAGGGAGAACAGTGCCTTAGCCCTGTGCTGCTGAATAACATTGAATTGCTTTGCATTACTTGGGGGTCAGGAATCTCTGAGGTGAAATCCCAATTCAGATATTTATTATGGAACTCTGGGTAAGCTATTTAAGCATTTGTGCCTAAGTTTCCTCATGTGTGAAATGAAGACTGGAGGATAATAAATCTAGAGGGAAGCTAAAGTGCTCTGTCTATTCCAACCCCCTCATTCTACAAATAAGAAGACTGAGGCCCAAGAAGGTTAAATGTCTTACTCAGTGTCATGTAGGTTGTAAATGTCAGAGAAGGAATCCTGACTCCAGAACCAGGGCCCTTTCCACTGCACTCTTCCATCACTAGTGATATAGCACTGACCTCTCAAGGTTGTTAGGAGGATCAAGTGAAATAATCCAGCTTTGTAGATCTTGCTGTTTAGTTATTTTCAATCTTGTCTGACTGTTCATGACCCTATTTGGGGCTTTCTTGGAATAGATATTGGATTGGTTTGCCAACTCCTTCTCTGATTCATTTTATAGATGAGGAAGCTGAGGCAAAAAGGGGTAAGTGACTTTTGCAGGTCCAGATTTGAACCCAGGTCTTCCTCTTGCCTTCAGTTACTCAGCTTTTCTGATCATGAAACAGAGATGGCATCATGCTCTGTCACACGGCATTGGGGATCTCAAGAGTTTTCACACAAGGAAGAACAGTGTACAACTTTACACCAAGGTTAGTGTGGAAACCATTGAGTGAGGGGTCTTTCTTTCCTCATGTTTCTGACCCCACCATTCTATTTAAAGAGCTCTCTCTCTAAGGTCACTAATTATCTTTTAATTATAATCTGATGACCTTTCCTCCATCCTCTTTCTACTTGATCTCTCTGGTTTTTGACGCCATTGTCCACCCCCTTCTTAGTAACCAGATCCACTTGGCTTCCATAACAAGGCCTTCACCTGGTATGATTACTCCTCCATCCTCATTACTTACTCATCATTCTCCTTCCTGTCCCCCAAGTGTGGGTGTCCCCTTCTTCTATTCTCTTTTTATACTATCCCTCTCTTGGAGATCTTATCTACTCTCACAGCTTCAATCATTTTCTCTTAATATATGAATTATGAATCTCTACATGCAGTCCTTATGTCTTTTCTGCATCTCTGACTGCTGGATAACTCCACCTGGATATCCTGCTGGCACTTCAAATTCATCATGTCCAAAAGATAATTTATTATATTTATTTTCTCCTAACCTCACCCTTCCTTTAAACTTCTCTATTTCTATTGAGGGTGTTGACATCTACCCAGTCACCCAAGTTCAGAAACTCTGAGTTATTTTTAACTCTTTCCTTTTCATCATCCCACCCCAACACTATGTCCAATCCCAACTAACTGCCAAGTGTTGTTGCTTCAATCTCTACAGAATCTCTAATATCTGCCCCTTTCTCTTTATTGATATGGCCTCCACCTTGTTTTGGACCCACATCACCAGTCACCTAGACTATTATATGGGTTCTTAACAAGTCTCCTTGATTCCAGTTTCTTCCCCTCTCCTCCTATCCACCCACTACACAGTTGCCAAAATTATTGTCATAAGGCTTGGGTCTAACTGTAACTTCCCTGCTCAAAAATCTTCAATAGCTCCTTATTGCCTCTAAGATAAAATACAAACTCTCTCAGCTCAACAATTTAAGTTTTCCATATTTTAGCCTTAGTCTTTCTCTTTCAAACATTAAGGTTTCTCTGCTTCTCTCTCTCTCTCCCTCTCCCTCTCTCCCCCTCTCTCTCTCACATACACATACACACACACACACACACACTTCACATGCACTGTATATTCCAATTAAACTGGCCATCTCTTCTCCATAATCTTCCAACATGTTTCCCCCTATGCTGAGTGAATTTCCTTTTTATCTCTTCTAGGAATCCTTAGCTCATTTGCCACTTTCTCCCAGAAGCCTTCTTCATGCCCTTAGTTGTTTGTGCTCTCTTCCAATTTAAATTACCTTAGATTAAGTTTCTCTGTGTACATGTTGAACCCCTCCCCCCTTGCCCCAGGAGGACATTAGCTCCTTGACAACAGGAAATGTCTCTTTTTTTCCTTATATCTCCAGCACCAAGCCTGGTGCCTTATACAGAATCCCAGAATTATATAATTTGAGAATTGGAAGGGATTTCAGCAGCCATCTAGTCCAACTCATATGAAAAGAACCCTCATTATAATGAGGGTTCTTTTTTGTTTTGTTTTGTTTTTAAATTCATAATTGAAGGAAATCCTAAGGTTAGAAAATAAACGTGTAATTTTTTTCCTACCCAATTAGTCCAGCCTCCAAGAAAGGGAAACCCACCACCTTCCGAGGCAACCCATTTTACTCTTGGACAATCAGGAAGCTTTTTCTTGACATGGCATCTAAATTGGTAACTTTGCAACCATTGCTTCTGTTTGGGCCCTTTGAGGCTAAACAGAACAAAGCTAATCCTTCTGTACTAAAAGTACTAAAAAGTAATTATCAGGGGCGGCTAGGTGGCGCAGTGAATAGAGCACCGGCCCTGGAGTCAGGAGTACCTGAGTTCAAATCCGGCCTCAGACACTTAACACAAAAAAAAACTAGCCGTGTGACCTTGGGCAAGTCACTTAACCCCAACTGCCCTCCAAAAAGCAAAAAAAAAAAAAAAGTAATTATCATTCTCTCACCTCCTCCACTCACCGCAACTCAGTCTTCTGTAGGCTAAATACCCCCATTGTTCCTTCAACTGATGTTTCCTATGACAGGACTTCATAATACTAGCTCTTCTCCCGGCACTCTCCAACTTATCAACATCCTCCTTAAGAGCAGATCTGAACACAGTCTAATGAGGGCAGAACACCTGAGTTTAGCTTCTAACTCTCTCTTCCTAGAAGCTATATTTCTCTTCATGGAAATTGCCCCACTTAATAACCCATGATCTAAGGTAACTTCCTCACTTTACAGATGGGTTAACTAAAGTTCAGAGCTGAAGCAAGTTGTCTGAGGTCATATAGTCAATTAGCAGATAAACCTCCAGTGAGTGGAGGCAACATTTTGCCCCAGCCTAACTAAGGAAGGAAACTTATTTAACTTCCTTCTTATGCTGTGGTTCATTGCTAAAGGGTCCTGTTACCCACATGAGCCCAACAGAGATATATTAGTCCATTCTTAGACCAGGAGAGGAGTACCAGGTGTTGTTCATCCTTAGTTTTCTTTCTTTCTTTTGCTTTTTGGAGGGGGGAAGGTAGGGCAATTGGGGTTAAGTGACTTGCCCAAGGTCACATGGCCAGTAAGTGTTAAGTGTCTGAAGTTGGATTTGAACTCAGGTCCTCCTGACTCCAGGGCCAGTGCTCTATTCACTGTGCCACCTAGTTGCTCCCATCCTTAGCTTTCAAAGATGACTAATGACAATCATGGGATGATGTCTTAATTTATGACCGATTGGATTGAAGTGAGGCAGAGTTGCACAAAGTTATGAGCCTCATTCTCTCTTCCAGAATCATCTAAGTCCAGGGGCAGGACAAAAGTCAAGATGATTGTCTATGGGCCGGATTGCAGCGTATGACTAAGTTCTGCTTCGGATGCCTTCATGGCCATTGGAACAAGTTGTTCTCATCTACCCTTTCTGCTGGGGGAAGGTCTTTAGATACTTGAGGTAGACATTTCTTTAACTTACTCAAAGGTTTGAGGCCTGTCAGTATGCTGAGCATGAGATACTAACACAAGGGTCAGCAACATTTTGAAATCAGTGTGCCCCATTGGCATATTCCGTTATTCTGGTGTTCCAGAGGAGAGAAGGTGGCATTAAGTCCAGGACTCATTCTTGCAGGTACAGGACAGGGGCAAATATTGTGGCACTGCAGATTCTCAAAACTGTGGGTGACTGTGGTAACTCATAAATGGCAAAGAAATGGGCATGTGATAGCAGCAATAATCCCATACTTTGCCAACCCACATGCTGATATTATAAGATAACAACTTGGAATAAAGCTTTCTTGGGTAAAAGAGAAAGTGATAGGAAGAAGGAATCAATATATAAGTACTTACTAAGTGCTAATAAGCAAATAGTAATGTGTCAGGCACTTTGATAATTGCTGTGAATATGAAAAAGTAAAAACAGTTGCTGCCTTCAATGAGCTCCCATCCTAATGGGGGGAGACAACAAAAACATAAATAGATCTGGAAAGAAAATATGATTAATGTGGATATTTGCACGTTTTCTCATTACAATATCATGTTACATTTATTCAAATGGGTGTTTTTCTTCCCTTCTTAATACTCAGCACTTAAGCAAAATTTGCCAATTGCAGGGCTAATGGGATATAAGATCTTCCCCATTCATCAATAGGCTTCCCATGGAGCCCTGATGCAGAGCCAATTAGGTTCTTTCCATGCCTTTTTAATTAAGTAGATTTCCAAGCTTATACCAAGTCCTTGTTTGGAAACCACATATATGTGTGTGTGTGTGTGTGTGTATAATATATTATATAATGTAACATTATATAATATATATACTATATTATATTGCTTGAAGGGAGAGGCAGGGGTGGAGAGAGGTCTCTACCTGGTCTGAGAAAGGAAGGAATTTGTCTAGGGGAACTTGTTTGTGGTGAGGTTTGATAGAGATAAGCTTAAGATGTCAACACTCCCTGGATTAGTGATGAGTACCTTGCTCTAAATCTCACCTTCTGGTAGGTACCCCAATAGTGATGTCTCAAATAAATATTTTGGTTTGGTCTTGGATGAAGAGAGTTTATTTTGTGAACCTACCCTGGAAATACATATGTATATTCATAGCAGCTGCTATGGGTATCACATTGGCACTATACCAATGGGGGCACCCAAAGATGATGGATAAATGTGTGAAATTATCTGGTACTACTGGAAAGGCAGAGAAGAAAGCTTACTACCCCCATGTGTATGATAATACAGGGTATCCAAAGGGGGAGAATATCCTTACCATTCTTGGTTGGATCATACTCAGCACAGCCAGATGCAAGCTTTTCAGTCTGGGTGCAGCATCTCCACCTCCCATCCATCCAGAAATTGGGGTGGTACTTAGACACCAAACTGTTGTTATTCTTGGTTTCTGAAAGAGATTGATAAATATTTAGGTAAAGAAAGGCAGCTGAGCTGTTTTGAAGACAAATACAATGACTGAGGTCCATGTTAGCACAACAATCTCTGGTTTACTGCAAAAAAAAAAAAGCGTAAACTTGGAATGAAAAGGCTTACTTCCAATCCCAGCTCAGACACTTACTAGGTTCCACCAAATCTCTGTCATCACCATTTTCTTCATCTACAGCATGTAAATAATACTTATCCCGCCTACATTGCAGACTTGTTGGAAGACAAGACCATTGAACTTGGAATCCAAAGACCTAGACCCAAATCCTGTCTCTGCTGTTTACTACCTTTGTCATCTGTGGAATCCTTTTAACCTCTATGGGCCTCAGTTTCCTTTCTCATAAAATGAAAGAAAGGGAGAGTGGTATCAAACTCAAGTAGAAATTGATTGCTTTAGGCTGATATTGCATTTTTGTTGTCAATTGTTTTTCAGTTGAGTTCAATTCTTTATGACCCCATCTGGGGTCTTCGTGGCAGATACTGGACTTGGGACTAATTTTGTTTCCTTCTTCAGCTCATTTTACATATGATGAAACAGAGGAAAACAAAGTTAAGTGACTTGCCCAAGGTCACACAGCTGGTAAGTGTCTGAGGCCAGATTTGAACTCAGGAAGATGTCTTTCTGGCTCTAGACCTGGCGCTCTATCCACTGTGCCACCTAGCTGCCCCAATATTGAATCAGAAAACCACAAATTAACATTATCTATGTTGTATTTTGTTAAAAATTCTCAATTATATTCACACTTGATAGTTTTTCAGGAAGCAAGTGGCCTACTAGCCTTGAATTTTATCCCTATGGATTAGATGATCTCTAAAGTTCCTTCCAATTATAAATCTTATGAACCTTAACAGTGAATATCACTCAGAACAACCAAGAAAAATCCTCATGAAGAACAAGTGATACAATAGAATGATGGATTTGATGTCAGAGGACCAGAGTGTAAAGCTACTTACTACTTGTGGGACCTCGCATAAGTGATTTATCATTTCTAGACCTGAATTTCCTCTGTAAAATGAGGGAGGGGACAAGGTGGCCTCAGAGTGCCCTTCCTGCTCTCATACTGTGCTTCTATGATCCTTATCTTGATGGCAATAACAGAACACTGGGTTTGTGCCAGTGTTGTCTAGGGAATGTGTCATAGTGGAAAGAGCGTAGGGTTAGGAGACCTGGCCTCTAGTCTTGGTTCCGGAACTACCTTTGGTAAGATTGGGAAAATCACTTCAGCTCTCTAGGATTCATTTCCTCATCTCTGAAATGAGGAGGCAGATGACTTCTAAGGTACTTTACACCTGTAACATTTTATGAATCTAATTCAGATCGGTAGAATTGGCAGATTGGCAGCAGACTGGCAGATTAATTCTAATAGGCAGAAATAGCTTTGATTCCATTCAACACACATTCAGAATAGAGCTTAATAAATGTATCTATAGGTAGTTTGAGGGTACCCAATTCTAAGTGATTAACTGTAGATCTTTTACAGTAAAGAGAACACAAATAGAGTAAGATAGAAGTAGAAGTAAAAGAGATTTTTCTTGAAAACTAAAATCAAAACCAAAGAATACTGCTCAGGTACTGCCTGTAAATTATATGCTCTTCTCTAGCAAAACTTGTCAGTGTAATGAGTTGTGGTTGAACAGGGTAATCTTAGGCAAGAAAGCACATTATTAATGATAGGGCCTTATTTAAATTAAAACAAACTATTGGTTTATTAGTAGCTAGGTGGTGTTATGGATAGAGCACTGGGCCAGAACTCACGTAGACTCATCTTTCTGAGTTCAAATCCAGCCTCAGACACTTCCTAGCTGTGTGACTTTGGACAAGTTACTTAAGCCTATTTGTCTCAGTTACCTCATCTTCAAATTGAGCTGGAGCAGGAAATGGCAAACCACTCCCATGCCTTTGCTAAGAAAACCCAAAATGGGGTCACAAAGAGTTGGTCACCACTGAAATGACTAAGTAACAACAAGATTGGTTTATTAGAGGGAGTGGGACCTAGCAGCTGGAAGGCTGGAGTTGATGTCAAGAACACTTAGGTTCAAGTTCTAAAACCAGCTGTGTGACTGCAGGCTAATCTCTAAGATTATTCTACGAAATTACAGATTTGCTTCAATCTGCATTGGTAAATGAAGTTTCTCTCGCTGAAAAAAAAAACCTCACAGATCTTTCATGTGTGTATGTGTTCATCACTGCTACTCATTGTTTTCTTCATAGGCAGAAGTCTGGTTACCTTCTTTAAGGGCCAACACCCATCTCTGTCGGCTCTCTCGATCAGGAGCAAATACATATAGCAGATAATTATCGTGCACTACCTGGAGTGGGAGACATGCAACAGAATTAGTAAATGCAACACAAACCTGTTGGCTGACAACAAATTGCTTTTTTGCTTTATAGAATTTGGGCTGACTCGAGATCAGTTTAAACTTTTTGGTCTTGGTATCCCTTTATACTCTTAAAAAAATAGTATTGAAGATCCTTTTGTGTATGTGGGTTATATCTATCAATATTTGCTGCCTTAGAAATGAAAACTTCTTAGTGTTATTACACTATCAGTTTGGCACTGTTATAACATTTGGGTCCGGAGACATCATCTTGTAGGGATTAGTTTGCTGGAGTTGGAGTCAGGCAGGCCTGGCTTCAAATCTGCCTCTGATACTGATGAGCTGTATGACTGTGGGAAAGTCACTTGACCTCTCTACCTTCTTTATTTTCTCATTGGTAAAACTGAGGTAATCAGGGCAGTAGCTCTTCTCTCATAGCTATGTGACCCTGAGTAAGTCACTTAACCCTGTTTGCCTCAGATTCCTTATCTGTAAAATGGGATGGAGAAGTAAATGGCCAACCACTTTACCATCCTCACCAAGAAAACCCCAAAGTGGGAGTCACAAAGAGTCGAACACACCTGAACAACAAATGTTAAGCAGATTAGGTTATTGTCCTTAGATTCTATAGCCCCCTGACTTCAGCAAAATAACCCAGATTTACAGCAAATAGCATTTTGACTCTATCAGGAGACAAATCCCTTCTTACTAAGAAAGCACATTTATTTCTTAGGCTGTGACATTTTTGCTTGCTCTTTCTGGCATATGTGACATAAAGATATTAAATGAAAAATATGCAGATTTTCAATCACTAGGCACTGAAGTCATTTCTTTCATTTCAAGTCTTTCTTTTTCTTTCACAAAAGTCATTACATAAGGACCTTTTTTCATAGAAGAGAGATTCTCTCCCCATGCCAGACATATAATGAATGTTCACAGTTTCAGTTTGGGAGACCCTCCAATAAGGGGATAATTGTCTACCTTTCTAATTATGACTCATAAGAGTCATACCAAAGCAATCAATCAATTAGCAAGCATTTATTAAGCAGTAATATGTGCCAAGCATTGTGCTAGGTATTGAAGCTGCTCCAATACTGCAATGTCCTGTGATCTCATCAATTTAAGAGTTCCCTTCAATGTTGCAAATTGCCGCCCATCTGTACTTTCCTCTTCTGTTAACCTGCTCATAAGTGTGCCCAGCATTGATATGAATCTTCCTGGCTTCATATCACATTATGAAAATACCAATGAATCTCTATCTGCCAACTGTCCTTCACCCATGACTCATGCCCGGCCCATCCTTTCCTCCTATTATACATTTCCGTGATGGCATCTTTTACTCCTGTTATTCTTCCTAGTTTCTCATTGGTTATGAGTTGCAACCTGCTCACACCCACTGTGCTTCTCCATTGCCCTTTGTGTCATATTAATTTTAATCCTTTAGAGACAGTTGTGCAGGTCTTGCTGTCATAAAGAAATACCAGTCAGTATTAAAAAGGTAAGTTTTTTTGTTTTGTGGGAAGCTTAGGGTCATTAAAGGAACTTTTTTATTTTTCCAAGGAAATCCAAACTCATCTCTTCCTTTTGTTCAACTTTGTATCTACCTTGTTGTCTATCAGTACCCTCATTCCCCAGATGTACAATGTGATAGACAAGCTCTAAGTGTTTTCCTTCCAAATTTATGCCATGATTTGGACAATAGACATTCTTTGTCTTCCAAGTCTTTCCCATAGGAATGGTTAAGTCAGACTTTTTTGAGTGGTTACACATCTCTTCTAGGAAGTTCGCACTGGCCCTGGGTTTGATGTTAGAAGTACAATGTCGTTTATAACAGGAATATCCAGAAGACCTCATCATCCACAGAGAAACCCCCTGTGACCTGTACTTTACACTAGGTCTCCTTTATCAAAGTGGCAAAGTGTACCCTTTGGACAAGCATCCACCTTCCTCTTATAGACCTTGCCTGGTGCTTATGATCAGAGAGTTGACGAACAAAGTCATTTCTGTTGTGATTTCTGTCTCTTTGGGAATGATTTTTATTTATGATGGAAAGAAACTACAGTGTTGGAAAAGAGCCTTCGAGGCAACATTTTGTTCTAGCAATTCAATTTTTTTCCATAATCAACAAATGATAAACCAAATAGGATTTGATCTTCTTTACATCTCTCCGGCAATTGCTAATGCTAAATTATAGGGGTGTCATTCATTGTTGAATGTTCCTTGTGAAAGCCCTATGGCCCCCTACTACTACCCTCATCTAGGATGTCACTGATTCACATGCAGATGACTTTCATAAAGATTTTGTATAGGTTGGGGATAAGCACATAATTCAATTGTTGTTTGTATTTTCTCAGTTGTCTTTTTTAAAAAAATTAATAAATTTTGAGGTGTTTTTCCCCTACTATATCTTTAGTATCTTCCTCTCCTTCAGATTCTTTGCATATAAATTTCTCAAAACTCTTGCAATTGTGTCCTCTGGGATACACATACATATATGCATATGTAATATTATATATGTGCATATACATCCATAAACACATATATGTATAGGTGTATATATATGTATATATGTATCAGCTGCTTTCCTCATCTTCCTTCTCTTTATTGCCATTTCTACCTCCCCTATAAGCACTTTGAGACTGTGATATTAGGGTCCAATTGTAGCGATTCCACTATCCTTACTATGGGGAAAAAGTTTGTTCTGGTAATCATTACAGATGCTTTCCATTTCTTCTACTTATTCTCTCATTTTTGTTTTTAATTGCCCTTGGCATGACTTTGCTTGGTTGAATCTTTTGTCAAGCCTTCCTATTTTCTACTCTCAGAAAAGATGTCACTTTATAAAATAATCCTGATCATAATAAACCAATATTCTTCTTCATAAGATTTTACAAATGAATGTATATTGTAACCCAGTATTGCCTTTAGTTACCATCTCTCTACCGAGAAAGTAAGTCAAACGTTACTGACTAAGCTCTTTCTGGGCTCTTTTTGTGTCTTTGTTATGACAATAGATTGAAAGCAGTTAAATTTCTGTATAAAAACTGTGTCAATGTTGTTTCTGATGTAAAACTGTATCAATGTCATGTCTGGTGTCCATTTATCATAGCTGATTGAGATAAGACTCAGAATTCCATGGACCCAGGAATCTCTCATCGAGGAAATTCCCTCAACCAATATAGATCAGCATTATCTCTGCCAAGGATAGTTTTATAGAGTTGCTTGGGATGCTGAGAGGTTGTCATTTGCACAGGGTCATATAGCCAGCATGAGTCAGAGTTGGGAGGTGAATCCCAGGTCTTCCTGAAGCTAAGGTCAGTCAGCTTTCTCCCCATTGCACCATACTCTTTTCATTGCTGATTGCTTGTTTAAATACTTCAGGACTTAGTTGTTTCAGTATTCTTCATCTTTTTCTCATTATGATTTTTCCCCTCTTACTTTGGAAAAATATGGTCTTTGTCTGACACATCAATGGTTTAACTATATGCATATAACACTCTAGTATAATTACTAATCAAATTTTTTTCAGAAAAAGGCTTTCCTCTATGTTAAAATCTAACTGATTTCATTTTATGATGGCATTTGTTGCTTGCCATGGTCCAGAGTTTACCAATTCTGTTCTTAAAGAAAGGGTTCATTATACAAAAGGCATATAATCTACAAGTTTTGGGCCTCTCTCATTCCTTTATCCTGAACCCTGCTTTTTTATAGAATTTTTATGTTTATTCTCCACCTATTTGCCCATGATACTGTTGTAGGGACTGAATCATCAATCTCGACATTCTTGCTGAAAACAAAAGATTGAAGTTGCAGCTAAATGGAATGATGGCTTGCAAGTACATCTTGGAGAAGCAAAGAAATGATTTGGCAGAGTTGGTTTTGTCATGTTTAACAACTGGCTTTCCACACAACACGCTTTTAACTTTAATCTGCATTATTAATATTTTCTCCTTCACTTTCTAAGTTTAGGCAATCAACAAAACAATAAATCAAGCCTGAATTTATAACATTTTCCTGTTTCTAAGGTATAAATGCTCATGTTGAAAATTTAACAACTGTCTCTCTTAAGCTGCTTTTAGTTGACTCCAGCTCAAAGGCATTAATAAACTTTATTTCATGGGATATCTGGTCATCTTAAATTGCAGTTTTTATTATTATAATTTGCAAAAAAGACTACTATCAAACTAATTGAAGCTTATGCATCAATAATAATCACTGAGGATGAAGAGGTAGAAGAATTCTCTCAAAAATTAGATGAAATCTTCTAAAAAATAGGTCAATATATGCTCTGATATTTGATGACTACAATGCAAAGATAAGTACGGCAAAAAATATAGGACCTGGGGATACAAAGATTAAAATGAAACAATCTCTGGAGACGTTGTTATTATTCAATTGTCTCTGACTCTCCAGGAACCCATTTGGGGTTTTCTTGGCAAAGATGTTGGAGGGATCTGCCATACTTTACAGAGAGGAAACTGAGGCAAAGAGGTTTAAGTGGCTTGCTTGGGGTCCAACAGCTAGTAAAAGTCTGAGGTCAGATGTAAACTCAGGAAGAGGAGTCTTACTGACTCCCAACATACCACCTAGGTGCCCTTCTGGGAGACAACACGTGCACTTGTAAGTACACAGAAGTATGAATAAAATATACAGAAGTGAAGTACAAAGGGATGGGGAAAGATGGGTAGCACGTAGTAGGTTAAGGAGAGGTCTCATGTAAGTATTTTATATTTGAGCTAAACTCTTAGGGAAACTAGGAATTAATCACAACTTCAACAACTTCAAAAATTTCATGATGAAATATGCCTCCCACCTCTACGCAAAGAGGTGCCAGACCAGAAGTAGAGAATCAGGTGTGCATTCTCAGACAAGGCCAGAAGAGAAGGTGTCTACTGGGAGTGGGGAGGGAAGAGTTGTGTGTAGAGGGAGATATGAGGAAAAAGGAGCATCGATAAAACCTTTTTTTTAAGAACAGAAGAAAAAGGAGCAGATGGAGACAGAGTGGTTTTGTTAGTCTTATTAAATTTAATATGCATGCTTCTTTTTTTAAAAAGACTATATAATAGAAGCAGAGTTTCTTATATAATCTTTCCTTTCCAGTTTCTTATACAATCTTCTTTCTAATGGCAGAATGCAGGACACTTGAGATCAGAGTCTCTTTTTGTTTTTCCTTTATATATCTGGCCCACACAGTAACTTTCTGAACTAATCTATCTCAGAGTCATTGGTTAGGGACCACCTGATTTGCCACTGTTGAATGTGGGGCCCCATCAATGAGGGACCCCTTTATACAGACTGATAGGGGTGATAGGCTGAAAGTTGTGGGGACAGCGTCTTTAACCACATTTTATTCATGATCTCTGAAATTGAAATTGCCACCTCTACTTCACTATCAGTGAAAATGAAAACATAGACATCTTTGGGGCCCTCTCTAAACTGTGAACCGGTATACCAACGTTTAGGTGACATAGTGGATAGAGTACTGGACCTGGAGTCTGGGGGACTCATCTTCCTGGGTTACAATCTGGCCTCAGACATCAGCTGTGTGACCCAGCTAAGTCTTAACCCAGCTTGCCTCAGTTTCTTTATCTGCAAAATGAGCTGGAGAAGGACATGGAAAACTACTCCAATATCTTCATCAAGAAAATCCCAAATGAGTCATGAAGAGGCAGATATGACTGAACAACAGTAAGAGTAAGGTCAATATCCCTCTACCCGTATCCTCTCATGACTAAGCCCAGCCACTGTGGTGCTAGAAATGAGAAGCTGACCACCAAATGCTTAGTTGACTTACCTGAAAGGGGTATTTATAGTGACAAGGGATGCTGATGTCACTTTTCACTATCTCCACACACTTGATTCTGGAAAGTTCAATGGAACCCTTCAAAGTCCGCTTTTTCTGTAGAGACAAAATCATAACTAATTAAGCAAGCAAAATTCAAGAGTTCTGTCCAGATGCTTCTGAATGACAGAGGCAGTGACAGAGAAGAAAATTCTGAATTTGGAGTCAGGGACCTGGGCAATTCCAGCTCTTTTGTTTGCTACTTTGCCTGTGGGTCACGACCCCTTTGGGGGTTGAATGACCCTTTCACAGGGGTAACAGTGGTCACTTAAGACCATTGGAAAACACACATTTTCAATGATCTTAGGAACCAAGACACCTCTCCTCTATCTGTCTCCAGGCAGGTCCACACACATGCAGATATGCGCACATACAAGTATTAAAGAGTTGGGGCATTAGGAAGGAAGGTTGAGAACCACTGAGGTAGGTGGTGCCATGAATAAAGCATCACTCATACCTGAAATCAGGAAGACCTGATTTTGAATCTGGCCTTAGATACTTACTAACTATGTGGCTCTAGGCAAATCTGTCTTTTTCCTCATCTGTAAAATAAAAAGGTTGACCTTGATGACTTCTAAAATCCCTTTCAGTCTTAAATTTATGATCCTATGATTAAAACCTCTCCATCAGCTTCTTCCTTTTCCTTCCCCAGTCCTTAATTCTCCCTCACAAACCCTCTCCTGCCAAAATGGCTGTGAGATGGTCCATCTCCATCCTTCAGTAAGAATGATGACTTGCTCTCCATAACAGATACAGATACTTCTGCTGACTCAACATCAATAGGACATGCTCGAAGTTGTTTGCCCAGTAGTGATGATAGGTTTGTATAGGTCATATAATCATAGATAGAAAGCTGGAAGTGATGTTAAAAGTCATTTAATCCAACCTCTCATTTTACAGATGAAGAAACTAGTCCAGAGAGAAGAAATATCTTGTTCAAGGTAACACAGGTAATAAGCAGGAGAGCCAGAATTTGAACTCGGGTCCTGTGACTCCAAGTTTAGCATTCTTTCCACTGCAAAATGCACAGTACTTTACAAAATTTCCCACATGACTAATGACACACACTTGAGAGGAGGGCAGTTGGGATTTAGGTTAAGTAAAATCTGTGGTCATAAGCACAGCAGAGCTAACTGGTTTACTTATGGTTCCTACCCAGGGCCTCAGTTCAATGAATTAAACCCCCTGTAGCTCTAAATAACAATATTATGAGTTGGAGAAAGTTGACATTCAGTGCCTACTTCTCATCCCTTTCTATAACTACCAGGTACATGTACTTCCTTTTCACTAGTTATGGTACCATTGTGGTGTTGAACTCAGACCTGTTTTACTACACATCACATTCTTTGTCATATTCCTATCAAAACTTGACCATCCCAGGGGTCTTCCTAAGCTAGCCTGAAAAAGTAATCTATGGTAAGATATTTATGACCTCCTTAGGATCACCCATGGAAGTCTGTTGTAAAACAGTTCTTCCCCATAGATTCAGCTGTATTACCTATAGGGCAGGAAGGTCAAATAATCCATGGGCAAACCACAGTACGTTTACAGTATCATGGCTGCCCCTACAATAGAAAAAAAAAATTGCATAAGTATTTGTAGAAACAACCAACCTTTCTACATTCTTTTCCCAGAGAAATCATCAATGGGGACACATACATAAAAAAGGAAATTGTTTAGTATTGCCCACAGTGAATTCCCCCTCATTAGAAGTCTTCAGAAATAGACTGAAGTATACTATTTTTTGCTTTCTTTTTTCTTTCCTTTTTTATTTGAGTTTTCTTCCACAAAATGACTGATGTTGAAATTTTTTACATTGCATATGTATATCCTATATCGGATTGCTTACTATCTCAGGGAGGTGGGAGGGAAAAGAGGGAGTGATAGAATTTGGAACTTGAAACTTAAAAAAAAAGTTAAAATTGTTTTTACATGTAATTGGGGAAAGTAATTTTTATAATTTTATAATTTTATAATAATTTTCAGGCAGAGATTGGATACGATAATGGAAATTCTAATTTAGCTACAAATTGAATAAGATGAAAGCTGAGATAGCATCTGGACCTAAAATTCTATGATTCTAGAACAGTGGCTTCATAAAATGAAAGTAAACCAGGGGCGGCTAGGTGGCGCAGTGAATAGAGCACCGGCCCTGGAGTCAGGAGGACCTGAGTTCAAATCCGGCCTCATACACTTAACACAAAAACTAGCCATGTGACCTTGGGCAAGTCACTTAACTCCAACTGCCCTCCAAAAAAAAAGAAAGTAAACCAGGATACAGAAGGCAGCACCTTCTTTTGTGACTTTTGACAATTCCCTTTATGTCTTTGGGACTGGTTCCCCATTTGCGAAATGATGGATGCTATGGACTGCACATGGAGGATCAGTAACAGCTGCCTGTAGCTATGAGCACTATGAAGAGACATTATGAGCACACTGTCTCTTCAGACACAAGCTAGCTTCTCTTTTGAATCTATCACGGCTGGGATTCAACACTGTAGCTCTCACCATAATCATAGCTCTTTATTTAGCATAGCTCATCGAAGGAGCTTTCAAAACAGGCTGAGTACAAAAGATTGTTTTCCTGCATCCATCAGCAACTGCCCAGCAACATGGTGCATGGACTTTTGAGTGACAGAGGGATACAAGGCTTCTAGTTCTAAATCTCTGTTGTCTGCTTGATGGTATATCTGATGCAATAAAAGTATAGAAAGTGACAGCAGTCTTGATCTATCTTTACTGATGCATATGTATTTGGGTACAAGTTAAAAGATATCTTTTAAACCTTTGCCAAAGTGAAAAACCAATGTGGATGCTTCTGTATTCCTTCTCCTTAATGACTGATTGCTTTCTCCTTACCCTTGTCATATTTCATTTCTTTATTTCTATTTTTATTTAACAGGGGGAAGAGGAGAAGAAGACAATGGAGAATAAATTGGGTAATTTCATTAGAACTCCCAGTGAGCTAAAAAAATTTTTTTAATTAAAAAAAACACCTCTCAGTAAGGAAGCTGTTTTCACTAATGTGGATCAGCAGCACCTGCTTTGCAAATTATTCTTAGATATCTGCTGAGGAAACTGAGAAGTTAGGGGATTTGCCAAGGATCACACTGTTGGTGTATGACAGGAGCTAGATTTGAACCCAGGTCTCTCTAATCTGACTTTCATCACCATGGCACACTGTCTTTGTCTTCCCTACTTGTTAATGTTCTTCACCTTACCCTTCATCATTTAAATTCCCAATACCATAACCTCCCTAATGTCAAACATATGGGAAGTATATGATTCTTTCCGTCAGTGACATATGAGCATCAGTCAATGATTATGAGGAATAGGAGATGTTTTTCCTGGAGAAGAGATGACCTTGGGAGGAATTGGTGGGTGGGAAGGATGTTATAGTTGTCTCAAGTATTTGAGAATCTGTCTTGAGGGAGTGGATTTGTTCTCTTTGGTCCTAGAGAGCAGAACCAAGAGTAATGAGTGGAAATAATAAAGAGACCAATTTAGGTTTCATCTCAGGAAAACTTAATATAAATGAAAGCTCTCCTCTCTTGGAGGTCTTCCAACTTTGGCTAGATGACCACTGTTGGATATTTTACAGTAGAGATTCCTTTCATGAATGGATTGGATTAGATGGGCACTGAAGTCCCCTCTAACTTTCAATTTCTGTGATTCTATGATTCTGTGAGCACTGGGGTAGTTGTTCGTTCTTCATTCTCAAAAAAGAATCAATGATATCACAAGGGTGACATCTTAACTTGCACATGAATTGGACATGAGTGGGGCAAAGCTGTGTAAAGTCATCAGCCTCAATCTTTCCTCCAGAGTCATTAATGTCCAAAGACAAGACAAAGGTCTAGATAATTGGCAATGACCTAGGATGAAGTGTAATTTAAGGTCTTTCCCAGGTCTCAGTAGGAAGAGTATGTAAGGGCAAGTAATTTAATAGGGTCTGGTTCTTGTCCCAGCTCTGTCACAAATCTTCATGACCCCTAGGCAAGTCATTTCCACCTTTGTGACCTCATTTCCCAGATCTGTAAAATGGGAAGATGGGTGGGACTAAATGCTTCAAATCTATGGTGATAGGATCCTCCCATGTCTAAAAGACTGTGATGATAGCAGCATGGGCACTTCTAGGAGACATATAAATAAGCTTTGAAATGGGGACAATGAAGCTAAATTTGTGGGGCTGGATTAGAAAGAGAAGTCTATTTGAGAAGCTCTAAGATTTCTGGTGAAGCCCCCTCAATTCAAATTCAAAAGATCTATCTTTAGAGACAAAAACTTGCCCCAAGGAGTTTTCAACATTCTTTTATTTTTAAATGGGAAGCTGACCCAAGGCTGTGGTTGTCCCTAAGACTCAAACCAGGCTGTCTTATGAAGCTTGCTTTTCTGATGAACCCATTGCTTATGTGTTTGAACGGGCTTAATACAGCAGCCTTGAAGTTCTTTTTCATTATTATCTGACTGCCCATGTTTGCCTTCAGAAGCCATTCTGTTCTCTCTTTGTCTTCAGTCACAATTTCCCCCATGGCCTCCTCTTCTGATACAACACGGGGATTAGCCAGCTGTGCCTGAGTGAACTGTGGGTCAAGAGGTTAAACACAATCCTGTGTCTGGGAATGTCTATTGCCCTATAATCTCCCCCAAATGACTGTGCTATTTCTGAAAATGCCAGGGTAAAATCGTCCAAGAAAAACAGTAAAAGGTCACTCCCATAAGCCAGAGGGAGCCCAAGCAAAACTTGCCCCTGGTTTTCTGTTTGTTATTCTGTCTGCCTAGCTCAGAATTATATTGTTTTTTGGTCTCATCTCTTTCATCAGCTGGGTGCCGAGCTAGAAGATATTTGGCAAACTCAGGACTACATGTAGGATGCTTGGCATATAAACATCACAATTCAAAAGGGACAAACTATTTATGTCCATATGCAGGCAAAAAATGCAGACTCCATAAAACGTGTCTTTTTAATCATCCTTTAAGAAGAGTGCATTTTATGGTTGCACAGTTCAGTAGATAGACGTCCAGCCTTGACAGCAGAAAGTCCTTGGTTTAAACTGTGCCTTCAACATACAGAAGCTGTGATACATGATACTTAGACATAACTTGTTCATACCCCACAAAGTTCTCTGAGACTATTAAGGATGGATGGAGTATAGTACCCACCTCCTGACAGAAATGTGACAGAATCAAAGGGCAGATTGAGACATACATTTTTGGGTAACAGCCAATGTGGGAATTATTTTGTTTGACTATGTATGTTTGTTACAAGAGTTTTCTTTTTTTCTTTTTTCCTTTTTCCAAGAGTTTGAGGAGAAAATGAATTTTCGTTCGTTTTAAAAAATTAAATTTAAAAACAGATTAAAGACTGTAGAGTACAGATGAGTTGTCAATACGCATTGGTGGAGGGAGTTTCTATACCAAGAGTTCTCCTCACCAATGAAATCAGACTCTTCCTTACAGCCCGTTAGATGGGTTCAATGCCACAGTCCTGATTTGTTACTCTGGAGTAGATTCACTGCAATAGTCTTGTCATTGGTGTGTCACTTCAGGTAATTTTACAATTGTGTTGCCATTTTCCCGGGATTAATAATGATGGCTCACATTTACACACACACATACATACATATGATATCTATGTGTGAATGACTTTTAAGTATATGTGCTTTATGAAGTACTTTATATACATCATCTCATTTGAGCCTCACAACAAGATCAGAGGAGGAGCAGAAGGAAAATATTGTTCTCACAGAATAGATGAAGAAACTGAGATCAGAGAGGTTAAGTAACTTGCCCAAAGTTACAGAGCTAGTACATTGTAGAGTTTATCTGCAACAAAACCCAGATCTTCTGATCCCAAGTCTCCTGCTCTTTCTGTTATAACCATGTTCTTCTCTCAACTTTCACAGCCCCTAGTCCTGGGACTTTCTTCAACATGTGGAATAACACCATGAAGGCAGTTGCCTATTTCACCCATACATAAGATCGGTACCATATGTGATTTAAGGAAACTTGGGTTTTTTGGTGGTGGTTTGTTTAAAAAAGAAAGATCACTTGTTATAATGGATAGACTGTTAGATTAACAGTCAGGAAATCTGTATCTTGTTTCTGTATCTGCTGCTAACTAGCCAAGTGACGTTGGGAAAGTCTCTACCTTCTCTGGTCTTTAGTTTTCTTCTATGTAAAATCAGGTGGTTGGATTAGAAAATGTCAAAAGTCCCATTCAGATTCTGAGGTTTTATGATTCTATTACTAAAAAAAAATCCAGGGACCTCCCTGAAGGTTCTAACATTGCCCATATAAAAAATACCCGGGATGAATCATGAGTTCGCTCACTTCCTCAAGTCTTGATTTCATACACTTTATGTAGAATACCTTATTTACCCCCTGAGCCTTCCCCTTCTCTTCTAGGATACAATGTTAGTACTGACTCAAAGTAAGAAGTACTAGAATAGAAACTTAATAGAAACACAAGCGCAGCTCTCATTCAGCCATGGTTAGGTTTTTCCTGAAGGTTCTCACCTAAACCCTACATGCTAAATTAATGAGATATGTGTTTGGCAGAATTGAAGGTTTAAGTGGACAATTAAAAAATAGCAAATTCTAACCAACCCATGACTTTTTCCTTTCTTCTTTTCTGTAAAACCTTCCCCACACAGATATCACAAGCACATATTTTTCATTCTTCTCTGGTGGCATGAGATGCCAGAAGACTGATTATGGTATGGAGAGGACCATCCAGATCATCTTGCAATGGACCATTTTATCAATTGATTACCACCAAAAGAAAGGACAGTATTTGGCACATATACTATCCATAACATTGTGAGTTGGACAGCACAAGATGGCAGCAGAACTGTCGCCATATGTAAATTTCCTATCAAACAGGTAAAAGATCTGGCCAGCTACTGTGGCAACCACAGATGACCCCCTAGTAGTGAGTCTCAATCAGTCATACTCCCAGGTAATATTAGCCAGCTTTGCTTGTATTTTATATGAGTAGAGTTCCCTATGTGTTGGGAGATTCTCTAAAAGGAACCTGTTTGATGTACAAAATACTAGTCATTAATCTAATGTGATAGATAGTTCATCAGAATGAAACAGAGTTGAGATTTTTACCCAGATACTTGGAGCCACAGTGGAGGGTTCCACCTAGATTATCTGGCAAGGCTATCTCTTTGCTTCTACTCCAGTCTGCAAATGCTCTTTCAAACCACTAATTATTTCAGTGCTAAGTAATTTGAAAGGCAAGTTTAAAATGCTTTTGTGTGGCTATCTTTCAACACATTGTGGTTTCTGTCATTGGTTGGGGGTGAAGTTTCAGCATTAGCCTCAAATTCAGTTCTATGCAAGAATCCATTTCTTATACATACTTAGAAACCTGATAAATAATTGTTGATTGATTGGTCTGAATATTAGCAAGGGGTATTACTAGTGAAAAAGAAGTTCGATGAAAGAGAGACTTTTTAATCTTTGTATCCTAAGTACTAGCATTTCTTTTTCTCACTCTATGGACTAGTAAATATTTCTGAATCTATATAAATTAAATTAAGGAGGAAAAAGGGACAACTGAATGTAGAATGGACCTCAGAGAAAGAAGATTATAGCCCCTCTTCATTCATTCATTTAAAAAAATGTACAGGAGGGGGGGAGGGGAGAGGATTAACATCACTGGGCCACCACCAACCTTTTAAACCCCCCAGCCCAGCTAGCACCCTGTCCTGTCTGTCAGTGTCCCAGGCACAGAAAACATCATCACTTCATCGAGCTCTGAGAACTCCTAACTCTCACCCAGCATGGCAAGCAAGGGCCTCTCCTATGCCATGAGCCGGGAAGTGCAGTCTAAAATCGAGAAGAAATACGATGATGAGCTGGAGGAACGGTTGGTAGAGTGGATTATTGTGCAGTGTGGATCTGATGTGGGCTGTCCTGATCGAGGGCAACTGGGCTTCCAAGTCTGGCTAAAGAATGGTGTGATCCTGAGCAAGCTGGTGAATAGCCTGCACCCTGATGGTTCCAAGCCAGTGAAGGTACCAGACAACCCACCTACCATGGTCTTCAAGCAGATGGAACAGGTGGCTCAGTTCCTGAAGGCAGCTGAGGATTATGGGGTCACCAAGACTGACATGTTCCAGACTGTTGTCCTCTTTGAAGGTAAAGTCCTAGCGGCTGTGCAGAGAAATCTGATGGCACTAGGAAGCCTGGCAGTGACCAAGAATGATGGCCACTACCATGGAGACCCCAACTGGTTCATGAAAAAAGCCCAGGAGCACAAGAGAGAATTCACAGATGGCCAGCTCCAGGAGGGCAAGCACGTCATTGGCCTACATATGGGCAGCAATAGGGGAGCCTCCCAGGCTGGCATGACGAGCTATGGGCGGCCCCGGCAGATCATCAGTTAGAGGGCTGGGGGACTGGCCCCTTCCTTGCTCCCTCCCCTGACTCCTCAGTTGCAGCAATCCTGGCTCGCCTGCCTTGCCCCACGCCCTGTGCAGTTCCAGCCTTGGCCAAGCTTCTGAGCCCCCTTTCCCTCTTAAGGGCAGCTCTCTCACTACCCAAAAGCACCCTTCCCTCGTCCAACTCAAATCCTCTCCCCAATCTCCATAACCACCTTCTATCATTTCCTAAGTCTTGAGGGGGAGGTTGGGTTGGGGAATTCACTGTCCTATTTGACAGCAAGAGTCTA
>CM053595.1:31446690-31467730 GCA_028646575.1 Pseudocheirus occidentalis | reverse complement strand
TGTGTGTGTGTGTATGTATGTATTTCTTGGCAAAGAAAATTATTTTGTCATTTATTTCTCCAGCTTATTTTACAGATGAGGAAACAGAGGCAAACAGAGTTAAATAACTTGCCCAGTTGCAATTGTCTGAAACAAAATTTGAATTCAGGTCTTCCTGACTCCGGACCTGACTCTCTATTCACTATGCCACCTACCTGCATTGTAAGTACTCAGAAAATAACTTTTGGATGAATTGAAGGATGAATGATTAGATATCATGACTAGATGTGTCATGGATGGAGTGCCAGACGGAATCTGAAAGACCTGGGTCCCAATTCTGCTCCAACCATTTGTTAGTCCTGTGACCCTGGGTAAGACACTGACCCTTCACAGCTTCAGTTTCTTCATCTACAACATGGAGATAATAATCACATCTACCTGTCAGGGTTTTGAGGACCAAATGAGACAATACATGTTTAAAGTTCTTTGCCAACTTAAAGTACCACAGAAAATTAGTTATTAGTATTTTTAGCCCATGGATACCAGACATTAAAGCCCTGTTCTGGGCATCATCCAGTTACCTCACTCAAGTCTCCCCACAGCTAGAACTAGCTGGGTGTGCACGAATATCTTAGTGAATACAAAAAAATTCAACTAATTAAAAGCATTTTACCTTTCCTCTGTTTGCTACATACAAAGGATATGAGAGAAAAATCAGTAAAAATAAATGAAAACTGAGATAAGAAAACCAATGAATCATTCACAATATAGTTCAGAGTACTACAGTTAGACAAAGGTCATTTGGTTAGGGAAAAGTAAGAAGAACAGAAAGGAGTGGAGACCAGAGGGTCAGAGTAAAGAAGGAGGGAAGGAGAATAAAGAATGAGTGGGGGTGCAACTAGGTGGTGCAGCAAATAGAGTACCAGCTCTGGAGTCAGGAAGACCTAAGTTCAAATTCAGTCTTACTACTTAACTTACTACTTAACCACTTAACATGTACTAGCCATGTGACCTCGGGCAAGTCACTTAAACCAAATTGCCCTGCCTTCCCCCCTCCAAAAAGCAAAAATAAAAACAAAACACAAAACAAGAATGAGTGGGAAGAGGAAGAGTCTATCACAATCCTTGGCTTGCCCCTTAGAGTCAATCACCTGACTTCTTTAAGGCCATAGGCAGGTTGGCTCAAGCAGATTTTTTCAAAAGGGAAGTATCTAGGTGACTGTGGTCATTCTCAACTGGTTGAAAGCTCAAGATTTAAATCAGGATTACTTCCTGAAGATGCTGCCAGGTTTCTTTATAGACTAATGCCTAACCACAGCTTGGCCCCTGCCGCCCCCTCTGTACAACACTAATAAAAGAGTCCTGTCTCTCCTGGTTATAAACTGGGGATTTACCCAGCAGGTACTTACTGTGCAGAGGATGGAAATCTCCCCACCCTCACATCCTGCTCAGCTCAAAAGCTGTCCTGATGTGCAGTCACTGAAAAGTTATAAATAGCTACATGTTCTCTTTTGCTCTCCTTTTTCTTCCTTTTAAATAAAAGACAGGAAAGTAGCAAAAGCTGTTGGAAATAGCCGGAGAAAATGGTCTCCCCACAAAACGATCTTCCAGCAAAACCTATTGATTTCTAATTTGTACCCACAAAATCTAGACTCTGACCATCTCTCATTGTGCATGTTGATATTCATTTAAGGTGTATCTGGAATAGTTCATATTTCATTCTCTAGAGCCAATTTCTCCAGCCTCAGATCACTGAAGAATATCTTTAGGTCTGTGGTTTTGTGAACTTTTCTAATAAAAGATAGTTGTTTTTTTCATAGATGTCATAGAATTCCAAAGCCGGGAAGTCTCTTCTGTCCAATATTCTCATTTTCATTTAATGTGGGGTTTTCAAGTAGCTTTTAAATACAACAGCAAAGGTTGAAGGGCTTCATTTATTTAACTTCATAGACCACACAATTGAAGACTTAATTACATATAGTATCTTAGTCTTAGTCTGGGAAAACGGTGGTTGAAGCGCTCCCTCCTTTCTTTTGGTTGAGGAGTGAAGACTATGGGTCCTGAATGTTGTATAACCCATCAGATATGGACATTATCAGCTGGCTTTTCTGACCTGCTTTTCTTTGTTACGAGGTAGGGCTAATGGGTGGTGAGGCTATATCTAAGAGTTTGGTTTGCTGGTTGTTTAATATGACTGTTTTGTCTCCCCAATTATTAGATTGTAATTTTCTGAGGGAAGAGACCATGTATTATTGACACTGGATAGAGCATTGAGCCTGGAGTTAGGAGGACCTGAGTTCAAATCCAGCCTTGCTGTGTTACCTTTGGCAAATAATTTAGCCTCTGCCTCAGTTTTCTCAACTGTAAAATGGGATCATAATAGCACCTGCCTCTCAGGGTCATCATGAAGATCCAATAAGAACATATTTGTAAAGCCCTTGGCACACTGTCTGGAACATAGGAGGCATTTAATGAATGCCAATTATTATCATTATTTGTTGTTGTAATGCTTAACTAGCATTGCAACTAACTAGCCGTGTGACCTTGGCCAAGTCACTTAAACCAAATATATGTCAAATCAGAAGTATGAATTCTGAAATAGAATGAGTGTCCTGAATATCTCACTTTTGGTAGTTTGGGGGTAAGGGAAAAGATACGTTTTCAGAAAGCTGCTAAGAGAAGAAGAAAAGATAGAGAAGATTTGCCTTGGATGACTTGTATTTACTTTATTTTCATGTCAGGGTATTTTAGAATTCTTGAGGGAAAACAGAGGAATTGAGAAAATGGAGCAAGAAATCATCAATGTGTATGACACTCCAATTTTTCTTCTGCTTATGTTCATTGGATGGATTTTAGAGGGCCTTTTAACAGTTAGTCTTAAATTTGTTTCTCCAATTAAATGCATTATTAGGACATTATTCTTCTGGTCATTCAGTTCAACAGACATTAAGTGTCTACTTTGGGTAAGGCAACGTTCAAGGGCCCTGCTCTCAAGTAGTTTACCAATTAATGGGGTAACAACAAACAAATGAATTGAATTCAATTGAACGAGGGCTTATTAAGCTCTTACCATGTGCCACACATTATGTTAGGCACTGATGGTGCAAAGATTAAAATGGAAACATTCCTTGCCCTTAAAATGTTTGCAATCTATTTGAGAGAAACAAATCTATGTGGATATATACATTTTAAAATATTAAAGTTAAATACAAAATAATTTGGGGAGAGAAAAGAGCATTAGCAGCTGCGGGATCAGGAAAGACCTTGTAGGAAAGATTTTGTTAGAGCCCAGCCTTTGAAGCATGTTAGGAATTCTAAGAAGTAGAGCATTTCAGGTATGAGGACAGCCTGTGCAAAGACATGGAGATGAGGGATGGAACCTCATGCCTGGACACAGCAAATAACTCTGTTTAGCTGGAGCAAAGAGCGCCTGAAGGGAATTGTTATGAAGTCAGTCTGGAAAAATAAGCTTGCCACAGATTGTAAAGGGTCTTAAATGTCAGACAGAGGGGTTTGTATTTTATCCTAGAGGCAATGGGGAGCCATGGAAACTTTTTGAGCATAGGAATGACATGGAAAATTTGTGCTTTAGAAGTATAAATTTAATAATTACGTGAAGGATAGACTGAAGGGTGGAGAGAATAATGTGAAGGGAACCACATGGGAAATTTTTCCAATAGTCCAGGTGATAGATTATGAGGGTACGACTGAAGTAGTGATGGTTATGTGAGTGGAGAGAAACGAACAGATGTGAGAGAAATTTTGAAAGTAGAAAGGACAAAATCTGACAGCTATTCATAGAGGATAAGAGAAAACTAAAAGCAAAAGGTCACTCTGATGTTGTGAACCTGGATGACTAGAAGGATGTTTATGTCCTTTTCAAAAATAGAAAAGTAAAGAAGAGGGGCAGCTAGGTGGCACAGTGAATAGAATACCGGCCCTGGAGTCAGGAGGACCTGAGTTCAAATCTGGCCTCAGACACTTAACACAAAAACTAGCCGTGTGACCTTGGGCAAGTCACTTAACCCCAACTGCCCTCCAAAAAGCAAAAAAAAGAAAGGAAAAGTAAAGAAGAAAGATGGGGAGGGGAGTGGTAGAGGGAAGATAATGGATTCCATTTTAGACGCATTGAGTCTGAGGAGTCTATGGGACAGTCGGGTGTCCCATTGCCAGTGGGCAACTGGTGATGCTGGATTAGAGCTCAGGAGAAAGAGAAGGGTCAGATATTCGAATGTGGGGAGTCATCAGCTTAAAAAAATAAACCCATAGGAACTCATAATATAATCAAGAAAAATAGCATAGAGAGAGAAGAGGGCCCAGGATAGAACTTTTGGACACACCCACACAAATGGAGGAGGACTTGAATGATAAGCCAGCAAATGGCACTGAAGAGTGGTCAGACCAGCATGAGTGCCAGGAAGGAGCTGTGTCACGAAAACGCAGAGATAAGAGAGAATTCAGGAGAAAGGGGTGGTTAACAGCTTCAGATAGAGCACAGAGAAGTCAAGAAGGATGAACACTGGAAAAGGCCATTGAATTTAGTAACGAATAGATCATTGGTAAACTTAGTGAGGGAAGTTCCAGTTGAATGGTGGCGTTGGAAGCCAGACAGCAAGGGGCTGAGAAGTGAGTGGGATGTGAGAAAATGGAGACAATGAGTATAGACAGGTTTTTTTTTCCCCTCTTGAGGTTTGTCAGTGAAAAGGAGGAGAGAGCATTATCAACTGAGAGGAGAGAATACAATGAAGGGTTTTGGTTTTTTATTTTTAAAGGATAAGGGAGATGTGGGTATGTCTCGAGGCAGAAAGAGAGAAGCTATTAGATAAAGAGAAATCTAAGACTGAAAAAGGAGATGATTGAAGGGTTAAGCCCTGGAAAGAAATGGGAGGGGATGGAACCAAGTGGGACAAACAGAGAAGGTAGTCTTGTGAAGGACAGGACCACCTCTTCCTTTCAGCCTGGAGCAAAAATGGAAGAAATGATGTTAAGGGCATTTGGAATATATAGAAATAAGATGAAGAGCGAGTTTATAAAAGAGGATTCCAATTCTCTTAGCAAAGTATTTGCTGTGACAAAGTGGTAGAGGGTGGCTTGAGGAAGGAAGGGAAGGAAGGTTGTGAGCAGACCCATGATGGAGGGGGAAATTGTGATAGGCATCAGTCAGCAATGGAGTGTCAGTGGAGATCAGTTAACAGATTCAGAGTGGACCCACTCAGCAACCGTTGTCTGATTTCTTCTTGAAGTATTGCAAAGCTTGTGAGTAAGATCAGAGAAGGAAGATAATCCAGAGTTGGGATTTAGAAAGTGATGAATCAATGATAGGACTAGAAGGCAAGGAATTTAAAGGTAAAAGCCCACATAAAACTGAACTGCTTAACCGAAGTGTCAAGATTTCAAATGGAAGAAAATAAAGTCAGAGTAGGGCTCATAAATTGAGAAAGAAGAGAGGGATGGAATGGTTGTAGTGATAAGACAGGGAAAACAGTATGTTTAAAGGAGAAGCCCAAGTAAATACAATAAGAAATGAGAAATCAAAGAAAGGAGAGGTCACTTTGATCTGGAGTGGAATGGGGCACAAGGAAGAATGGGAGATTGGCAGAAATCATGGGAATTGGCAGAAATTTAAATAACATTTGAGATGACCTTTCAGGAAGAGAAGACTTCCAAGGAGATTAAAATGGAGGAAGATTCTATTCTAAGCAGGAGGGATGGTATGAACAATAACACCGAGACAAGAGAGAGCAGCATTAGCTAGGGCATGGAGACTTTACTGGAAAGTTCAGCTTTACTGGAACATTGAATATATGAAAAGGAATGGCATGACATAAGAGTGGTCAAATAGTTTGGAATAAGATTATAGAAGTCCTTGAAGGGCAGCGTCAAAAGATACATCATTCAATTGATAACAAGAGCCATTTATTGAAGCTTTAGAATAATGAAGTTGCACAATCAGAATAGTGTCTTGGGAAGATTACTCTGATGTGATGTGAAGCATGGATTGCAGAGGGGAAATGATAATGATGGATATTTCCAATACATGTTTGCAAAGTCTTTTCCGCACATTATCTCATTGATCCCTATACTTGTGAACTAAGTGCTGATGGCACAACTATCTCCATTTTACAAATATAGAAAATAAGACTCAGAGGATAAATGACTTTCCTATGATCACAAAGCAAGAAAATGTCAGAGCCAGGATTTGAATCCATTTCTCTCCTAACCCCTGCTCCAGTGTGTTTTCCAGTATACCGTGCTGCATTCTGGAATCAGGAAGACAAAACTATTGTTGTTCAGTCATGTTCCAATTGGGGTTTTCTTAGCAACAATACTAATGGGGTTTGGTATTTCCTTTTCCAGCTCATTTTATAGATGATGAAACTGAGGCAAACAGAGTTCAGTGATTTGCCCAGGGTCACATAACTAGTAAGTGTCTGAGGCCAGATCTGAAATCAGGAAGATGAGTCTTCCTGATTCTAGGCCCAACAATATATCTGCTGTGCTACCTACCTACCAGGAAGACAGAATCTAGGCCTTTAAATTATGGCTAGCATGTATATAATGCTTTAAGATTTGCAAATTGCTTTATAGGTCCAAACCCCAGTCCAATAGTCTGTAATAATGGGAATGATGGTGGCGAATAAAATCCAGTTTTTTGTGGCACAGTTTTCTTATTGAAGCAGAAGGAATTTGGGGTCATCATATTATACCAAGGAACAGGACTCTGTCTTGCACACTCACTCTAATTTCTATGAAAAGAAATAGAATGTCAAAGCCATATCATATGGGTCCAGACATGAAGGACATGAAGTCACAAGTGTTATCACTGTGTGAAGCAGAGGGTAATTCAAAACTGGGAAGCCCCTGAAATGCCAAACACTTACAAATTTACTACTGATTTCTCAAGGGGCTATATTTGGGGAGATTGAACATGTTGCAGTAACCCTATACCTGCCTTATGACTCTGTTTTTGTTCTAGCACACTGCCAGCACTGCTTTTAAATTGTCCCCAAAAAAACAAATAAAAGGCTTAGTGTTCTTATTTAACAACTTAGCATCAGGAATAAATTGGATCGATGGAAATGCATAGCTGACTTAGAACCACAATGTGGTTTTCCATTGCCTAGGTACCTTTTGATTCTGTTGCAACTATAGCATTCTCTCCTTTGATTACTTACATTTAAGAAATGGCATCATATGTTTGAGCAGAAAAGGAGTTAGGTCAGGCATATAGTAAAACTTAGGGATAATAAAAATAATAACATTTATATAGCACTTTAAAGTTTGCAAAGCACTTTTTAAATAATAAAATAATAATAGGAGCTAATATTACATAACACTTAAACTGTGCCAAGCAATGTGCTAAGCACTTTATTATTATTATCTCATCTGAACCTTACAGCAATCCTAGGAGGCAGATATCATTATTACCCATTTTACAACTGAGGAAACTGAGGCAGATAGTGGTTCAGTGGCTTACGGATGCTCACACAGCTAGGAAATGTCTGAAGCTAGATTTGAATTTCGATTTTCCTGACTTCTGGCCTAATTCTCTATCTACTGTGTTATATACAATTGCTCCTCACCGATAAAAGATAACAAGATAACAGATTCTGCACTGGAATCCACAAAATATTAAAGAAACTAGAGAAAGGGCTGCTAGCCCTTTTGCTGGGCAAATTCTCTATGAAGGATTTATGGAAAGGTGAGGATAAGAATAACACAGGATGATGAAGTATGCATAGGGTCCAATCTGTATGATTAGAGAGCTTGTCCACATTGAGAAAATCAGTGTCATTTGCAGCATTAAAGGTTCAGGAGCTTTGGAAGTAGGAGCATCCTTTTAAGCAAAGTCAGGAATGTTACTTCAGATCCAACTGAAACCCTTCATTGTGCGCTTTGTCTTCTCTTCCCAAAGACCAAACAAAGATGTTGGAGTAGGGACAGCGTGTGAGAATCAGATACTTGAATCACTTCTTCATGAATATTGAAGAAATCTCTTTCATGTCTTTCATTCATTTAGGCAGCCAATCAGGAATTCAATTTTTAATACCCCAAAGTCCAACTATATGATTATAAGCTGATTGATTAATCAACAAGTATTTATTGAATGGCTATCCTCCTGGTGAGCGGCATGTGAAAAGCAGGGAGTAAGAGTGAAAAAAAGGCTAAGATTTGACATAAGATTGTCATGCAATCACATATTTAGAATAAGGATAGATTGTAGAAGTCATCTAGTCTAGTGCCTCCAGAGGGCACTTTTGTTCAAAGAGGTTAATGATCCAAGAACACTCAATGCCAAAACCAGAATTCAAAATGAGGTCCTTAGGTGCCAAACCTAACCTTCTTTCTAGTATATATCACTGCTATATATAGATAGTATTAACAAATTTGATTACCATGGGTTGTTTTGATTTTATTTTTTCCACAAAATGAGCAAAAAACAATCTTTTTCATTTATACCAAATATGTTATGGATCATTAAATTATATCCTGAGTCTCAAAGGAAATGTAAGGTTAGAGTCAGAAGTCAGAATGAATGCCCTGAAAATTACAAACCATTATCTCAAACCATGGATGTTGTGCAGAGAATAAGAGGGAGCCAAGACCTGGGTTCAAGATAAATTTAGGTATGGATTTATTGATCAAGTGTGAGACTACCTGGAGTATAAACTCAAGTCAGGCAGTCCCTATTGGATCTCACAGACTTGATTATATAGGCCAAAATTACAAACCACAACCAGGGAGAAGCTAGCAAAAGTTATTATGATACAGAAGCTAAGAAAGCTGATTGGTTAGCTATTTTTGGGAATATGGTGCAGGGGTACAAAACCATAAGGGTGCAAACCCCGATGACATAAGGGTCCTTCCCAGAACGGGGTGGAGGGCACAGGGTGGAGGGCCATAGTCAGCACTTTCCAGAGCAGGGTGCAGGGTCATGGGAAAGGGGGACTGGAAAGTCCCAGGGTCATGTTCTGGGTAAAGGGTGTGGGGACTCTGCTTCGTCAGCAGAACAGGATAGGGTGGTCTCTAGTCTTGCACCTCAGGCTAGTCCTTGTATAGTATAAGGAAAAATACAGAATGCTAATATGAGGAAGTAGGGGGTAGGGGACTATGCTTTGGGCAACTTGCCCAAACTTGCCTTAAGCAGTTATAGACTATGACAGAGAAGTAGGGACAAAAAGCAAAAAATAAAAAGGGGCTTGATGGTGGGACACAGGTGGGCCACACTCAGGTGGTGGGCAGGTGACCTGGGATTTGAATTAGGACACAACATGGACTTTCCATTGATTTGATTCTCCTTCTTAAAAAAAAAAAGTCCATTCTTTTTCATGAGCCTATAAGCTCCTCTTGGGCCTGGAACTGTGCCATAGCAAACTTGGGCTTGAGGTGGTACAAGAGGTGGAGTTCTGTCTCTGGAGTCATGAAGACCTTTGTTTAAATATGACCTCAGACACTTACCGGTTATGTGACTCTGGGCATCAGTCAAATTAAGACCTGTTGAAGACCTTAGCTTGACAAAACCAAGGTCCCCCGGTGTATCCTGGGCCATCTCCAGTTGTCCTGATTGATATCGGGTCACTGGACCCAGATGGCTCTGGAGGAGAAAGTGAGGCTGGTGACCTTGCACAGCCCTGCCTCACTTAAATCTAACTCATTTACATGTCATGGCATCCCCTCCCTTATGTCTCTATCCTTTCTGAGAATGAAGTACAAAGAGCAACTACTCTGGGCAAGTCAGTTAACCTTATCTGCCTCACTTTCCTCGCCCATAAAATGAATCGGAGAAGGAAATAACAAATTATTTCAGTATCTTTGCCAAGAAAACCCCAGAGGGGTGACAAAGAGTTGGACATAACTGAACAACAACAAGCAATCTACCTCCAGCAGTCAAAGCATATGTAGTTAAACTTTGGATTTACTCTCCCAGCTTACACATTCACTGTCAAACTGAGTCCCCAAAGGATGGCTGCTATGTGTCTCCCCTCCGGGTTAAAGATGATTCCTTTAATGGTATCAGCTCAATCATATATTCTGGTGTGTTTTCCCCAATATTAATCACCACTGCTGAGGAAAGAGATAAGAAGATGTTATATATAACAAAATATGCATAGCAACACTTTTTTGGCAACTAAAAAAAAATTGATGGATAAATGATTACAAATTCATGTCATACAGATGTCATGTAATTGTGCTGTAAGAAATGACAAGTATGAGGGAATTCAACATGGGAAAACTTGTATGAACTGATGCCGCGACATCAACTGAACCAGGAAAACACTATACAAAATGGCTATAATAATGTAAATAAAATGAGTGCTGAAGCAAAGCTGAATTCTGTGTAATTTGTAGTGACTTGTCTTAGACCAGAGGAAGAGCTGAGGAAATAAACCTCCCTCCTTGTAGACACGTGGGGACTCTGGATGTGTAATCTTGGTTAACTTATCAGACGTGGTCACTATCTTGCTTGGTTTTACTTAACTGTTTTTCTTTGTTCTAAGGGACTTGAGAGCAAGTGTTAGAACTCTAGAAACAGTAATACCAACCCCTCTGGAGAACTGACCTACTAGTGCTGGGGAGAATGAGACAAAAAGAATGTTACATATAAAATGCAATCTGCAAACTTTAAAATGCTATAAAATGTCAGTTATTATAATTATCATGATTAGAAGCTGGGTTAATATAGGGGGCTAAGAGGGACGAACAGCTTGGTGCTGCAGTAAATAGATTGCAGGGCCTGGAGTCAGGAATACTCATCTTCCTAAACTCAAATCTGGCTTCAGATATTTACTAGCTGTGTGACCCTGGGTATGTTAATTAACCCTGTTTGCCTCAGTTTCCCCATCTATAAAATGAGTTGGAGAAGGAAATGGCAAACCACTCCAGTACCTCTGCCCAGAAAAGCCTGAATGATTTCACAAAGAGTCAGACATGACTGAAACAACTGAACAACAAATATCACTACTGGTTTATTTTCCTTTCTGAAAATTCACATCTATTGTTGCAGAATCACATATCATACAGTCTCTGAGGTCCCTTAACCACTATCAACTTATCACAAAAGCTTTCTAATACGTCTTCCTACCCAATCTCTCTCCTTTCCATACCATCGCCATGATCATATTACCTGGATCTAGCCATATGACTCTTCTACTTAAAAGTTTTCAGTGACTCCTAATTAATTAATTAATTCCACTGAATAAAGCTCACCTTCCTTAGTTTCCAAGGTTTTCCACAATAGGGTATCAACTGCCTTTCCAACTTTATCTCTTATTGCTCTTTCATATTTTTCACATACTCATATATTCATATTTCTCTTTCGTAACTCAAAGAGTTCATCTAACTTAAATATAACCTCTTCAAAGCATGCCCTGGCTGCTGCTGTATCCAACCAATATTAGTAACAGCCTTCAATTGCATGAAGCTCTTTGTTTTGTGATTCTTTTGTGGGATACAGATAGTGTGGAGTCGTGAAAAAAGAAGAGCTGGTCTCAGAGCTAGGAAGATCTGGGTTCAACGCCAGTCTCAAAACACACTAGCTGTGTGACCCTGGGTAAGTCACTTAACTTCTCGATATCCTAGGCAGCTCTCTAAGGCTGCTTCTGTATTGGTAAAGCCCCAATCTGTGAAATCACAGGTCTAAACCCCAGCCCTATAGTCGATAATTTGTGTGTATGTATGTTCATGTGTGTGTCTTATATACCCCATGCTGTTGAGGACCAGATCTTCTCTAAGCTTTCTATCATCAACTGTTACTTCTGTGCTTTTAAAAAAAAGCAACAACAAAAAAAACAGGACTTGGTAAAGGAATTCCCTCAACCAATGCCAAGCAACATCTATTCTGTAACTTATAGTCTCCAAGAGCTTCCTAGGTCACTGAGTCAGTCAGTCAGTCAGTCACAAGTGTTTAGTAGGTACCATGCTAAGCCTGGAGATGCAAATAAATACAAAAATGAGTTCCTGCTGTCAAGGAGCTTACATTCTAATGGGGGAGGGGAGCAAAGGTGGGAAGCAGAGCTTAAAAATACTGCCTAACTACTCTGATGACAAAACAGGCTGTTGTAGAGAAGGGTGGAGGTATCTGGAAGGGAGGGCAAGGGGCAGAGGAGGATGTTGGGGAGGAGGGAGGGTGGGGACAATCTGAAGTGACTCTGGTGGGTAGCTGCAGAACCCTATCTTGTGGTTTGTATAGGGCAAGGGGAATGGGTGAAGAGTAAATTGGGCTCTTCAGGTTGTGGGCAAAGCTGGGCGGGGAGACACTTGGGTAGAGTATGGGGGTGGTGGAGGAAACAAGTCAGAGAGGGATTGAGATGGTTTTAAGTGGATATGAGACAAGCGAGTATGTGGGAATCTGAGCCATTACTAGTGAACTCAGAATGAAGGGATCATATGGAAGGAGAACTCATAGTAGGAATTAACCAGCTTTGCTCTGGAGACCCCAAATTTCTCATTGTGCTACTCATTCATTTGTTTAACTCATTTCTTTTTCCAAAATGGTAACATTTCAAAATCTTGGAAAGTACTCCCTCTTCCCCACTTTTCTCTCCCCCAAGACTCAATGAAGCATATTTTGTTTGTTTGTTAACCATAAGTTCTATTTATTCAATAAGAGGTGCTTGCTAAGCAGCTTGGCGTACTGTGTAATGGCCACTATGTCACTAAGGGAGGTGGTAGGTGGAAAATGCCAAATGCACAGGACTAACTCTGTCATGTACTTTCTCTGCATTTCCTTTTCTATCTTGACTATTCATCAAGAGATGAAGGCATAAGTACCAACATTTCTCCATCAGGCAGCTGCCTCTTCCTCTGGACTATCAACTGAGACATCTGTTGGGAAGGCCCTATCAGGTTACAGTCAATATTTGTGACAACAGATTTCATCACCATGGCAACAGCTCCACTGGCACAAGCACAGCAGTCTGATGGATCGGTTATACGCTTGGCTCATGGCCTACATTTGTCTAGGAGGGTACTGAAGTACACCACAGACACAGCACCCATGTGGATGTCAATGGTGCTTTGGAGAATCATCCATTTCGTTCAATTCAACAACCAATCAGTAAACATTTACAAAGGGCCTACTATGTGCCAAGCATTGGAAATACAAAAAGAGACCCTCAAGGATCTTATAATCTAACAAGCATTTGTTGTTTGTCTATGATATGTGGGTCACTTTGTTAGGGACTGGAGATTCAGAAATCAAACAAGATAATGTCTCAGCCCTCACAGAGCTACTGTCTGGTGAGAACAAGGGGAGGAGAAGAAATATTAAGGCAAACACTCAGTTAACTATAACGCGTCTTCAGCATTATAAAATGTGAGGGATGGGCTTCATCTTCAAGGCATCTTCCTATTCTCAATATGTGATCCCACTACCCCATTTATGATCCTCGTTTATAATAGAAATAGAAGGAATGAATGAAATATTTTATATCAGAACAGGCTAGATTATTTATACCGAAGGAGCAGGGTTGGTGGGATATATCGCCTCAGAGAGGTATCTTGCCCACAGTTTATTGAAGTAGTAAGATGTGCTTGTCTGTAGAATGAGTATCTCAGAGCATCTTCTCTGGGAGAAGGGTCCGTATGTCAGGGAGTGATTCCTTTGTGGAGAAGAAAATCACTCAGACCAGGCGTTTTGAGGGGGAGGTTAACACCTTCACCGTCACCCCAGGTATCAGTGTTTGAACCACAATTGCTCATCCTTGCCTTGATTCAAGCGCAGGTTAATCCCCTAAATCTGGCTCACAAGGACAAAGTTTCAGATCCTCCCAAATAATAATAAGACCACCTAGTGTTATAAAGCACTACTTTACATACATCATCTCATTTAATCCTTGCAATAATCCTGTGAAGTAGAAATTCCAGGAACTTTTATTCCAATATTACAGATAAGGAAACTGAGGCTGAGAGGTTGCTATTTAGTCATACAGTCGGAGTGGTGGGATTTGAACCCAGATCTTTCCTAACACTAAGTCCAGCACTCTTATTGTTGCTTCCCAAGGATCTCTACAATAGTTGGAACTATGAGAGAAACTTAATTGCCCAGCAAGGAAGACAGTCCAGATGACCCTGAATGCAGGAGGGTCCAATGGAAAAAAAAATTAATTTGGAATCACAGGACCTAGGTTCAATGTGTGACCTTGGGTAAGTCACTTAACCTCTTTAGCCTAAGTTTCCTCATGTGCAAAATGATATTTTGACTGTATGATCTCTAGCTTTAAAATTGATCTTATTTATAATGGAGGAAAAGAGGCCTGGGCTGATAGAGCTTTTATAAGTTCAAATTCTTGCTTCAGGCAAGCAAGACACAGTCCAACCCTTCCACTGAGCCTTTAAAATATGAAAGGGAGGGGGGCGGCTAGGTGGCACAGTGAATAGAGCCCTGAGCCTGAAGTCAGGAGGACGGGAGTTCAAATCTGGCCTCAGACACTTGACACAAAAACTAGCCGTGTGACTTTGGGCAAGTCACTTAACCCCAACTGCCCTCCAAAAAGAAAAAAAAAATGGAAGGGAGGAAGGATGTGGAGTAACCATTAGTACTAAACCAGCCCTTACAGAGAAAAGCATTAGAATAGATTGCTGTATATATGCTGAGATATGTGGTCCTTAGTCACAGGAAATAGTCACCTCTGGGGAAGGTGACCAACCAACAGCCAGCGGCTATAAAAACCGTGGCAACCCTGTAGCATGCTAAAGAATAGAGGAAGGATGTCTAGACCCATATTTGTTATAAATCAGTTCTCATGGAAAGAGGCCAAATCACACACATTTTCCCAGGGTAGCAAGGAAGGAAGACTGGGTTTTAAGGGGCACAGATACCAATAACTTTTGCCAATAAACCTGATGAGAGCATTGGCATCTTAGCTCCCACTAAGGCTGCACAAAACTGTCATAGAACTGCAAAGCTAGGACAGATTTCTGGGCTTTCTGTGTTTCTAAACTGGTGCCCATAACTGCAAAGCTGATTGCCAGAAATGAGAGGTAGGTGAAACTTCAGTGTGTCCGGACTTGGCAACTCTGGAAAGTCTAGTCACCTGGGATGCTTCTCTGTTTGTTGGTATCTACGTGCTTCTATATTATACTATGTCTCTAGGACAGAGGTGGGGAGCTTGTGACCTTGAGGTCACATGTGGCCCTGTAGGTCCTCAAGTGAGGCCCTTTGATTGAATCCACCATTGAAACTTCACACCTGTGGCTGAGAGGCTACAGATTCCTCACTTCTGGTCTAGGCTCTAGTCTAGCTCAAAAGAGATATAGATGTGGAAATTTAGTGACATATCCATTCTAAATGTTCCTGCAAACTACTTGTACCTGATCTGTAGTAGAGCCTTCCTTGTATTGGTCTGATCAGTCACAGTCAAACACATTGTACCTTAACCCTGACATAGTGATGACCTTTTGGTTCTCTTTGAGAAAAAAAGGACAACTAACAACCACGTCTCTAGGGACTGTCTCTTCAATGCAGTGGATTCAACTATGAGCTGCTCAAGGCCTTAAGACACAACATATAGCAAAGGGTCTAGGCAACAACAATGCTGTGTTATAAGGCCAGCAATATCTTCATTGTGGACAACACCTTACAAGGTGATCAACTGAAAGCCTTTGTTAAGCACCTAATATGTTCAAAGCAGTAAGCTAGACGCTAGTAATACGAAGACAAAAATGGAACCATCTTTCCTGATCTTTTGGGCATCCCCCAGACAAATTAAGGACTGACCTGGTCAGAGGTCACAGAACTCTGACAATACCTAAAGCTCCCAAATGTATTGCAAAGTAACCTACATCGTACTCACAGAATCTACCTTACACTGTGTTGCTTTCAATGCCCTACTGCGGAGGAGAGTTAATCAAGATGTATCTTCCTGAATTTCAGCCTTCCAGGAAGAAGCCCCAAAATATGCATGTTGTGGCAAAGGAAATGATGTCAGAGGAAGGATGGAAGAAAAAGGCAGTCATGAATGATAAGAAAGTTACAGAGGCTAAGGTGGTGCTATTGCCAGAAGGGGATTTCCACATTCACACAGAAGCACACACTTTTAATAAAGGATATTTTTCTTCCCTTAACTTTTATTTCTAACCAATCACATTTTGGGGGTAACCTGAATTAGGGACATAGTCAGTTTTGCTTTCCTGTGGACCTTTAGCTATGAATGTAAATGCAAGATGAATCAATTAAAAATCAACAAACATTTCTAAATGTCTACTATATGTAATGTGCTCAGTGCTAGGTCCCTAAAGCTGGAAAATGACATGTTCCATCCCCTTGAGGAAATTATTATTTAGTTGGGAGTATATGAGAGGAATAAAAATAAATATCTTATGAGGCAGAATAGGAACTAACAGACTAACTCATTTCTCTGCTCATCCAAATGTACAATATAAATAATTTACCTATAATTCAGTAGATAGAGTGATGGGTCTGGAATCAGGAAGTCCTGAGTTCAAATCCAGCCTTAGAGATATACTGGTTTTGTCACATTGGGCAAGTCACTTAACTGCTATTTGCCTTGGTTTCTTCAACTGTACAATAGGAACAATAACAGTGGCTAACTGAAAGCATTATTGTGAGGATAAGATGAGACATTTGTAAAGTGTTAAAAATAGTGCCTGGCATACAGCAGGTGTTATATAAATGTTAGCTATCGTTGTTAACATTATCCATTTAGTTTTTCCAGAGTAGGTGACTCTTTTGAGTGTCCATTTACCTAATTGAAGAGGTCCTGTCTTGTCCCAGGCACACAATCAGCCCAATGTTAACCACACAAAGAAAGGAGAATGTCACAGTCTACTGGAAATCCCTAATACATTTTGACTCTGCACTGGATGGTTTTGTGAGTTCCAGACCTAATCATTTCATTGGTGTAGGAAGCTGTCTAATTCATGCATTTCAGCAACGGTTCTGTGACTTAGAACATTTGAGAGCTGCTTGGGGCTCTGAAAGGTAAGTGATCTGCCCAGTCATACAACAATGCGTGTCAGATAGGACTTGGGTCCATTTTCTACTATACCTTGCTACCTCTTTATGCTAGACAAGATATTTCCATGAGAATGGAAACAGTTTTTGATAAGCATATACATAATTACTTTGTGCCTAGCCTGACAATTGATACTCAGAAAACTATTGAATGAAATGATCTCTACGGTTGAATCTGTTGTACCATTTCTGGGACCATTTCCCCTCCCAAACAGGAACTCACATTCACAGCTTGGGTCTTCAGAGAACTGCTGACTTTTCCTCTTAGGATTAGAGGGTCATGCTGAGAGGTATCATTAAAAAGCCTGGCTAAGCAGGCTTCCCACTGATAGTCAGCTAGTCATCTCAGCATACTTTTAACAAAGATGGTATAGTAAGAACAGTTGGCATAAAAACAATCCCCTCTCCTGAAAACCACAGGCCCACTTTCCCCTGAATGCACAAGTCCCCCAGAGAGATTGGGCTCAGATTTAAAGAACAAAAGTAGCAAGACGCCCATTCAGGGAACATGTGCGGCAAGGAGGCACTGGGAGTCTCTTTCTCCCATTTTGGAGTTCCCATGAAGTTCTCCTTAGACATTGCCTCAGTTGAACTGAGACCTGAAAGGTCAAGATCTCCTACTGCATCCAGGGCCACCTCTTGTCATCCTGATCTATATCTTGCTACTGGACCCAGATGGCTCTTGGGAAGAACGTGAGTGACTGCACAGCCCTCCGTCAGTTAAATCCAATTTATTTGCATGTCATGGCATTGCCTCCCTGATGTCATGGTCGTCTTTGATAACTAAGAACAAACAACAACCTTAGATGCTTTAGTGGGCACTGAGGCGCCTTTCTAGAGTCTGTAGTTAGCATTTTCTCCATTATAAGGAGGCACACATCCTGAAATTGCTTCCTCTCTTGTGTGTCTGTCTATACTTTTGTATACATCTATTTCTCTACTGGTCTATGTTTGTCTTCATTGTTCCTTTTTTTTTTTGCTTCCAGCTATGTTATGGCCATTTTATTAGTCTAGTCATTCCAATAACATAGTCAGTACAGGTGGGAGGGGTTATACTTATTCTGATTTCAACCTCTCCAACCCTTCTTCCTACCTTTCTGCCCTCTGATATGGAAGCAAGGGTCTACCTCCCTGTGGGACAGTAGGGGCTGAGGTCTTCATCTCCCCAACTAACGTCTTCTTGCACTAGACAGTATTCCTCTGAACTCTACCATCAAACTGTCCTAGTACTGTATTGTCTTTTGCTGAAATTCTTCTTGTTCCTTAAATCTCTCTGAAGTGTAGTTAGGATATTTGGTTAGAGACTTCTAGCCAGATTGGCTGAAAGAATGGAGGAAAGTTGTCCAGCTTCCTCACACCTACTCTGGCAAAAATCTGAATTTTGAAGCACATCAAACACAAAAGCCTGTGAGAACCTACTGTACATGACTTCTTCCTCCCAAGAAATGCACAAAAGGCAGCTAGCAGCCCACCTGCAACCGGAAATGGGACTACCAAAAAAGCCAACCTAGAGCAGACAACACTTGCGATGAACAAACAATAAATACAGTTCAAGATCCGAATTCTTTATAACTCTCAGTCAGTTGTATGCTTAAAGATGTAATCTGCTGTATAAAACTGTCTAGAAAAGGCTGTCTGTTGCTTTCTAAGGCACTAAAGATGAACAATGAAATGTCTTGAGAATAAAATTGGAGAAGAGAATGGGCTACATAATACTTGGGAAATTGTACAGGACTTGTATTGATCCCAAGTTGTTCTCTAACATAAAAGTTGATTTTTTTAACATCTAGATTTTCCTGGTTCTAGTAAATAACTGTGAATTATCATGATCATGATTGTGATTATGATTATCATGATCATATTTTTGTAGATTTACAACTGGAAGAAGGTTATCTAGTCCAACCCATTTGTTTAACTGCTGCAAAAATGGAGGCCTAGAAAAATTAGGTTACTTGTCCAGGGTCACATAAGAACTATCAGAGTGAGAGTTAAACTGAGGGCATTTGATTCCAGAACTTTCTACCATACCCTTTAATGGTACAATGACATGTTTTATATTTAAAAAAAGAGTTCTATGTCACTACTAGCCACAAATGAAAATAAACTTTAAATATTCTGTATTTAAAGCAATACTGGAATAATATATAGTGGGATGACATTGGGACACCTGGATTCAAGTCTCTCTTCTAACACATCCTAGCTGCATGAATCTAGGCATGTTGTATGTATGCCCCACTTAACTCTAAAACTGAAAATTACGGGTGAGCTGCACATTTGCATTGGTGGAGGGAGTTTCACCATTGGAACATATGTATACTGATGAAATCACAAGACTAGCCCCAATTTAAAAATACATTTTTTCTTATGTATGTGCATATCTCCCCAGAAAAGTATAAGTTCCAGGAGGGCTGTTGGGTTTTTTGCTTGTTTGGCTTTTTGTTGCTGACTTTATATTTCTAGAAGCCTAAAATAGTGACCGGCACAGATCAGGAATTTAGTAAATCTTTATTGAATTGGATTGAAATGAACCAGATCTAGAGAGAATTCATTCCAGAAAAAGGTGGAAAAAAGGATCACTGCTGCCCTCTACTGTTAAGGAGAAATCTAGCAATTAAAACCAAAACCACAGATGATTTCTTATAGTCTTTCTTTCACTCCCACCTGGATTGTTTTTCTTAGTGATGTCATTAATATTGATTGAGCATTAAAAGAGTAGTGACTGAAAACGGAAAACAAATTCCAGCTATGGAGAACATAGCATTAGCTATATCTCTGGCCTTGTAATGTAAGTATGCTAAGGTATTAATGAGCTAATTCAAGTATGAGATGAAAAACAAAGAACAGGAAATAAAAGGTCTCATGTGTTTGTTTCAAATATATTTGTGCTGATCCACAAGGAATAACATAGTCTGAGGTTAGATTCAGAATCAGGAAGACCTGAAGTACAATCCCATCTCTGACATTACTACCTAAAAGATCCTGGTCAAATCACTTTACCTGCCTGATGCCTTGGTTTCCTCATCTGTAACATGGGGATAATAATACCTGAAGAACTTAGCTCACAGGATTATTGTCAGGGGCAAATGATCTCCTGTAAGTTATGTCCTTTGCTAACTCTGCAGTGCTCCACAAATAGCCGCTGTCAGTCTCACTGGCCTGCCCCCTGAAGTACCATTGGATTTTTTGTCACAAAGATTATTGTTCAAGCTACTGTAACACTTTTTTCTTTTCTCTAGTATTCTTAGGGACTGAGCGCCTGGATGACAATGTGACATATAGTTCTGTTCCTGTAATCTAATTTTTGTCAAAGTTTTGTCATTTGCATCATTTTATGTATAGAGTCACAAAATATCAAAGTTGGGGAGGACTTTGCCATAAGGAATAGTTTTCTGAAAGAGAGAAAGGCAAAGATATAAGGGAAAATTTGCATGAGGGAAAAACAAAAGATGCCAATAATATTTTAAAAAGGAAAACAATCAGGCATGCCACTCATTTGGAGATGAGAGAAGAAAGCCAGGAAGGCTAAAGTAACCATCCCAAAAGCCCACAACTAGAAGTATGGCAAGTGAAATATGAAATGCTGAGGAAAGAAAGGTTTGCACTCCCAAGCATATAGATTTTATTAAACAATACATGCCAATTGCACAACAAATTGGGACCAGGCCCCTCAGCCTTGACACTAGATGCCAAATACAGGGGAGAGACAGATTTTTATTCATTAAAAACAATAAATAAAAAAAGACTAATTAATGAAAAGAAAACAATTAACCAGGATATGAAGTTTAGGTAATCTGATTTCTAATTGGAGGAAAGATTAGGAACTTCCCAAGTTGAGAGGGGAAGAATAAACAGATAGAATTCCCTGAAATCAGAAAAACAGGTATCCCAGGCCCCTCAAATGTCTGTATTCAATCAAAGGAACATGGAAACAGTATCTGATTGACCACAGGGTCAGTTTTCACAGAAGATGTATGGGTTGCTTGAAATGTATAACTGTGAGAAAACTCCTTGTATCAATCTTTGGATCTGACTGAGTTTCTCTTCAGCATAACCTTGTTGTTGCTATTTGTTCTTTGTTCTCAAAGA
>CM053595.1:31431073-31446190 GCA_028646575.1 Pseudocheirus occidentalis | reverse complement strand
AACCTCCTGCTCCTTTGTCCATGGGAGCTGAACTGAATAGTAGAGGCTTAGTTAGTTATCGTGTACCTGAATTATTATTATTATTATTATTATTTTGCTTGGGTAAATGGCCCAGTATGTGGAACCACCTTTGAGTCAAAATTTCACCTTTTTCTTTCATCTCTTTTCTTCCCCCATTCCATTTTTCAGTGATTTCCATCTTTTTCAGTGTGCTACAGTATACAGTGGTTTTTTCTGGAGCCAGTGCATAGTAATTGTTCAGTTTTCAGTGTGTGCATTTACACTTTGGAAACCAGTAAACATTATAAATCAGGACTTGATTTACTGTTTTGTTGATTTCCATGATGGAGAAAATGTTAATATTGAAGATTAAACGGGGCGGCTAGGTGGCGCAGTGAATAGAGCACCGGCCCTGGAGTCAGGAGTACCTGAGTTCAAATCCGGCCTCAGACACTTAACACAAAAAACTAGCCGTGTGACCTTGGGCAAGTCACTTAACCCCAACTGCCCTCCAAAAAGCAAAAAAAAAAAAATATTGAAGATTAAACCTAAAAATGTATTATGAGGGCATTCCTTGCACCAGGGAGCTGGTTAAATATTTACCAACAAAGCTCTGGACAGTGGAAAGAACCCTGGACTTAGAATCAGAAGATGTGGATTTGAAGCTTTGACCTTCAGTGTCCTCATCCCCTTAAAACAAGTAGTGAGCATCATTGTACAACCTTCCTCATAGGATCATTGTGAGGGAAGTATTTTGTTTTGTTGCTTTATTTTTACTGAATCTGTGATTTCCTTAGTTTCAAGAATTGCTACTGTGGAAATTCCCTTCTCTGATGTTGACCACAATTCCTCTGTAATTTACTCACTTAAAGAGTTGACTGGGAACACTAAAACAAGTGACACGTGTCCTGACACATGTCAGGAGTGGACCTCAAACTCAGGTCTTTGTTTACCTTTTTCTTGGTTTTTTGTTTTTTTTTTGCTTTTTGGAGGGCAATTGGAGTTAAGTAACTTGCCCAAGGTCACACAGCTAGTTTTGATTTTAAGTGTCTGAGGCCGGATTTGAACTCAGTTCCTCCTGGCTCCAGGGCTGGTGCTCTATTCACTGCGCCACCTAGCTGCCCCTGTTTACCTTTTTCAAAGGAATATTTACCAAGAAAATATAGCATTCAACATCCTTTTAAACCAGGGGCACTATATCATTAGGATCCTAAGAAGGGGTTCAGACTCAAAGTAGCAATTCTAACAGTCATGAAAGTGGCTGAAGCAGGCACTGCAGAGTGCTAAGAGCTTGGTCAGACATTGAAGATGCCAACATCATCCACTGTATCCTGGGTCATCACCAGTCATGTTGGCTTTTGTCCTGTCACTGGATTTTGATGACTCTAGAAGAGAGAGTTGGCTTCTGGACCTGTGGTAGCCCTCTAGAACTTTCAAAACTCATGAAGATCACAGCCTAGTGGGTTGTATTTCCAATATTCCTCCATCTAAATCAGGAAAGAACAGACAACAGAAACAGAAGCAACAGTAGAGTTCCATGTACATGAGTTTGTGTCTGCCCAAGAAGGAGAATAGATCCTTGGTGACAAGGCCTCCCTATCCATAGGCTTATATGGTAAGTAGTCCTTGCCTCTTCACTTAAATGCTGCCAGGCAGGAAAGAGGCCCTCTCTCACCTTCCTGACTGTGTCTAATACCTATGCATGATATCTTTGGCCATTGTTTGAAGTTGCCAGTGTATGATTTAGACATGTCAAAATTTGCTGCATTACAAATTGACTTCTATGGTTTAAGACAGGTATCAGACTTTAATCATCCTGAAATAATGATTTCTCTATTTTGTTCCCACAAAAACTAGAAGCATTGGAAGTCCTGTGCTGCTGGAGATTCAGAACCATTAAAGAACCTGAGCTTCACTTGAAAAGTCTTGGACAAGAGATAGTAGAGGGCCTGCCCTTCTGGGACCTTGAACCACCAAAGACATGGGCATGCCTCATCCCATACTACCATGGCATGAGAATCATAGGAGCATATATTTCAAGGTAGTAGGTTCCCTCTATGACTAACAAACTCTAACCTTTTTTTCCCCCTAATCTAGGGGTGGGAAACACGCAGCCTTGAGGTCAGCCTTGATGTGGCCTTCTAGTTCCTTAGGTACAACCTTTTGACAGTACCAGTTCTACACATCAAATCCTTTTATTAAGGAGATTTGTTCTGTGAAGTTTGGATTCAGTCAAAGGTACTCAAGGACCTAGAAGGCCACATGTGGCCTTGAGGACCCAGGTTTCCTACCCCTGCTTCCTTCTAATGTTTAGACCTTTCAGTCATTTTGACTCTATGTGGCTTCATTTAGGGTTTTCTTGGCAAAGATACTGGAGTGGTTTGCCATTTCCTTTTCCGGCTCATTTTACAGAGGAGGAAATTCAGGCAAACAGGGTTCAGAGATTTACCCAGGGTCACACAGTTAGTAAGTGTCTGAAGCTAGATTTGAACTCAGGTCTTTCTGATCCAGGACCAGAGCTGTACCCACACATCTCGGATAATGCTTAGTGCTGGACACTGAGCAGCCCACCACACGATAGCCTAGAGCTGGGATACCTAGCTGCCCTAGTCCCTCTGACACAAAGCTGATTTCTGCTAAAGGCAGAACTCTCTCCCCCAGCAGCCTTTTCCCATTCTCTTTGGCCCCATCCCTTAACAATCCATTCTTCTCTGCCCTCTTCCGCTATCCCCTTATCGAGTCCACTTCTGCTTTAACAACTTTCCCTTCATCAAAGCCCTTTTCTTATCACACCTCTGCTGCTGGTGCTGAGCCTCATCTTCAGTGAAGGAGGATTCTTCATCATGACCCTCTTGGGCTAAGGGGAGGATCTAGAAGCTATGATTTCCTCTCTAACAGATCCAGGCTATGACTGATGCTACACTAATCCCTAACACATGCAATCACTGCTTTATTCAATATAAACAATATAAACATTAACATCTAGGAGTGAGCCATCAACTTGTTCCCTAAAGGTCCAGCTTTCCCAAAGATGTTTCATACTGATGTTCCCAACAAGGTTCCCCCTCTGCCTACCTGGACAACAGTAGGTCTGGGCCCAACCACCTTGCTTAAATGGTTACTTTGCGGGTCCTCCTGGCTTGGCATGAATGTAAATAATAATTGTTTTTCTTTTGGCCAGTAGCCCTAAGGGTCCTCCCCTCCCATTTTTATTTTATTTTATTTTTGCTTAACGGGGCCATCTATTCATTGAATGAGCATTGCCTCACAAAAAGTGAGACCTGCGAAAGACCTTAGCTTAAAAGGGCCAGGGTCTCCCACTTTATCCTGGGCCATCTCCAGTTGTTCTGTATGATATCTGGCCACTGGCCCCAGATGGCTCTGGAGGAGAAAGTGAGGCTGGTGACTTTGCAAAGCCCTCCCCCACTTAATTCCAATTCATTTGCAAATCATGGTATCATCTCCCTGATGTCATGGTCCTCTTTGAGAACAAAGGACAAACTGGATGCCGTATATTTTTCCTCTGAGGTGACGGTCTTCCATCAATCATTTTTGCTATTGAGCCACTATGGGATGCTGGAAATTCCTCTTGAAAGTTCAAGGAATTTAAGACTCTGCTCTAGTGGCCCCCCCCCAATAATCCTCTTATGTCTGCAGCCTACAGTGTATGCTTACGGGTTTAACTAAAAGCATTCACCTTATTTTTGTTTTTTTAAATTTTAATTATAATTACATATTACATTTTTACATTTATAAATTATATTTATATTTATTTGTATATATAAATTATAATCATAATTAATTATATTAAATAATATACTTTTTGATTGGTAGTTTCCCTTTGTCAGTTAGGTACCCACGGGTGAATCACCTAATCTCTCTTTCAACCTCAATTTCCTTATCTGTAAATTGGTATTAATAATACCTATAGTACTTATCTCTCAAACACCCTGACCTACGTCTTGACTACATCACAATCACCCGTAGAGATGGTCATCAGATCTCGGTAGTGGGCATAGGGTATTGGGTCCCAGATCTGAGTTTCAATCCTGTATCAAACATTTACTATCTCTGTGACCCTGAACAAATCTCTTACCCTCATTTTCCTCATCTTTAAAATGGGAATAACAATAGCACCTGCCTCACAGGGTTGTTGTGAGAATTAGTTGAGATAATATATGGAAAGCATTTTGTAAACCTTAAAGGACTACGTAAATGTGTTCTGTGACAGTCCTCTGGCATAATAAATAGGCTTCCCTTTTTGCTTTTGCTTTCTAGAACAGGGGTCACAGAGCCATACTCCCCTAGTGCAGATGGGGCTGTCAATAGGTTAAGTCCTTGTCTGGGTACCCAGTTCATGCCTAAGGAAAGTCCTATGGGCCAAACAGAAACATGGGAGAGAACAACCCCACAGTGAATTCAGGGTCTGAGAATGACATGTAAAAAAAAAAATGGGAGTAGAGCACCAGCCCTGGAGTCAGGAAGATCTGAGTTCAAATCTGACCTCAGGCACTTGACACACTAACTAGCCCTGTGACTTTGGGCAAGTCGCTTAACCCCAATTGCCCTCCAAAAAAAAGCAAAAAAAAAAAAAAAGCAAACCCCCTCCCCCCTGAAAAACAACAACAGCTACAACAACAACAAATGGAAATCAGTTCAGTGCAAAGCTTTATTAAAAGCAATGGGAAAGAGAGGGAAAGGGAGAGAAGAAAGTGAAATTTAACATACAGCTTAGGTATATAAATGAATATAACTCATAAAAGCAGCACTGCACTGGGGAGGACAAATAAGGGTCTATTCAGAGATAAGAGAGTGCTCTGGCTGGTGGAGAGGATGCCCTCCAAAGTGCTCTTCTGAGAGTAAAGTTCTTATACTTTGATTCTTCATTGGTCTCCCTAGAGTTGGCTGAATTGTATATCAGGGTGTGTCAGGACAAAATATGATTTGGGGAGTTAGTTATCATAGAGAAAAATGAGCTAGTAGTAGACAAAATATTATTTGGGGGATTTGCGTATCAGGGAGGAAGAGAAGATGGCAGTAGACAAGATATTATTTGGGGAACACAGCTATTTTGATCTACGAAAAATAGTGTTTTCAGTATATTTTCATGAGTCTGTTCTGTAAGCTTAGATCCTCTCTTAAGGAGAGTCTATCAGGACTAATCTTAGAACAGTGGCTTCCATGCATATATTTTATACAATATGACCTCCCTTAAGAGGAGACTGTAATGGTGGTCTCAAACCAGGCCCAAACTTATAACAAAATATTAGTAATTATTGTTATCATAATCCTAGATTCTTTATCATCCATAACTATGCCCTTTCCATAGTCCTAAACTCTGAAATTTCCTTCTTAAATTATAATCTGTGGGTAGCTAGCTGGCATAGTGGTTAGACTGCTGCCTGGCATCAGGAAGGCTCATCTTCATGAGTTCAAATCAGGTCTCAGACACTTAACTCATCTTAGATTCCTCCTCTGTAAAATGAGTTGAAGAGGAGAGGACAAACCACTCCAGTATCTCTGTCAAGAAAAACCCAGATGGGATCGTGAAGAATTGGACATATCTGAACAATAACAACAAAATTATACTCTATTTCCTTCTACCTGGACATGAACTAAGAGTACTAACAGATGACATTGACATTTGCAAAACATTTAACATGTTGGTGCATTTGCTCCTCATAAGGATCCTATAAGGTAGGTACTGCAGGTCTTAATTGATCTCATTTTATAGATGAGGAAACAGGTTCAGGGAGAAACCCTAAGAGATTCAGTCATGGGCATCTAGCTAGTGAGTACCAGATGCTGATCTGAATGCAGATCTCCCCTTCCTCCGAGTCTAACATACTTTGCAGCAAACACCATTCTCCTCTGAACCCTGGGACAGAGCACCAATCCATCCACAAGCATTTATTGTTGTTACTATTCCCCAGGTACTGTGCTGGGTGCTAGATTTAGAGACAAAGATTGAACAGGCCCTGCTCCAGAGGAGTTTGGGTGATATCAGGGAAGATGACATGCACACATGTAAATACATGCGACATTTGAAAATGAATACAAGGTAGGTTTCCAGGGGAAAACACTGGGGACTGGGGTTTGAGAGAAGGCTAAGAAAGGTCTTAGGTAGGAGGGCATCTGAGATGATCTTGGAAGGGAGCTAGAGATTCTAAGAGGGGGAGAGGAGGAGGGAGCTCCTGTGTTTCCAGTTGTGGAAGGACAGCCTGGGCAAAGGCAGAGAGAAAAGGGAGGGGATGTTGTGTGTGAGGAACAGCTAGAAGGCCAGTTTGGCTGAATCATAGGGTGTGTGAAGGAGAGTACATCTAATAAGACTGGAAAAGCAGGTTGCGATTAAGTTGTGAAGGGCCTTAAATGCCAAGCAAAGGAGTTTGCATTTGATCCTCAGGGTTGCTACTGGAGTTTATTAAACAGAGGAATGGCATTGTCAGATCTTGCACTTTGGGAATAACTCTTTTTTTTTTGCTTTTTTTTTTGGAGGGCAGTTGGGATTAAGTGACTTGCCCAAGGTCACATGGCTAGTTTGTGTGTTAAGTGTCTGAGTCCGGATTTGAACTCAGGTCCTCCTGACTCCAGGGCCGGTGCTCTATTCACTGCGTCACCTAGCCGCCCCCGGGAATAACTCTTTTTTAAAAAAAAAATTCCCTCCCAGTTACATGTAAAAATAATTTTTAATGTTTCTGTGAGTTTTTTTTTTTTAAGTTTTGAGTTCCAAATTCTATTTCTTCCTCCCTTCCCTCTCCCCTCCCAGGAATAACTCTTTGGCATCTGTGTGAATGATGGATTCTAGAGGGAAGAGAATTAGGGCAGAGTGACCCATTGCAATAGAGTATGATTATTGGGGGAAAAGCCAAGCTGTACTTTAGTATAGTCATTTCTTGGCTTAGGGTCATACATGTTTCCATCTGCCTGATTCCTTCTAAACCAATTTTTCATCCTTATTGGGATGTCCAGAAGCTCCCTGTTCTCTTCATCCAGCACTGCTTACCTAGTCTCACTTTCTTCTCTTATCAGTTCTGCTCCTGTGGTTGATCATTTCATCTTTACACTGTGTTCTGTCCTTGCTTCCCTTTCTTCTCATGTCTTCCCACATTTCAGCCCTGAAATACCTGCTACCACTTGCTTTTTTGACTCCTACTTTTGTGCTGCTGAGTTCTGCTGAATTCAGTCTCACAACTTTGTGGTCTAGGTCCACCAACAATTCATTATTTAATTTCAACTGGGTGCTCACAGTTGCCCAGAAATTATTTATTACTTCCACAAGTAACTCCTTATTCCGGTCGGCATAACAATTGTTACAAATGTCCTACATTACTTTCCCTCTGGATCAGAGGTTCCTAATCTTTTTTGCATGTCACAGGTTCATTTGGCAGTCTTGTGAAGCATGTGGACCCCTTCTCAGATGTGTGTGTGTATGTGCGTGTGTGAAATTGAAGGCAATCTTGAATTTAAATTATACTAAGAAAGATATAATATTCACCCTCATCCAAAGGCATGGCCCTCAGGTTAAGAAATTCTAATCTAAGCAAATCTTAATTCCTATTTTACTGAGAAAGAGAAAGTAAGTTGCTAGGCCCTCTCTTTTCTCTAAGCCCCTCTATATCATGCCCTGCTCTCTCCCCTTCTTCCATTTTGAAGAAGAGATGGTCCTCCTTGCTAAGACCAACCCTCCTCTTGTACCCTTGATCCCATCCTCTCCTGTGTCCTCTTGGAGCTTGTCCTATTGCTTGTTCACTTCCCTTTTTGTCTTCTTCATTCTCTACTTGCCTATTGGCTCTTTCCATGCTCCCTATAAATAGGCCCCATTCTTCTCCATCTTTGGAGGTATCAGTCTATATCTCTTATTCTTTTCATATCTAGATTCCTGGTAAGAGTTGTCTACACTTGTTACACACAGTTCATTCCTTTCCAATCCATACTTCCTATCACTTTCCAATCCAGTCCAACACTTCCCATCACTTTCCAATTCAATCTAACACTTTCCATCACTTTTCACTTAACCCTGCCACTGTACTGGAACTAATATATTGTCCAAAGGTATATATTGACTTTTTAATGGGGGAAGGCATTGGTTCTGTGATTTTCTTGGCATAGTAAGCAAATACTGATATAGTAATTAAACTTCTAAAAATGCAGGGCAGCAATTTCTTTCCAATTTATAGTCTTAGAGATTTGCCCTGGTCCTGGGAGATTAAATGATTTATCTGGGATTTCAGAGCTAAAATTTGACCCCAGGTCTTCTAGACTCTGAGGCCTTCTCTCTATTTCCTGTTTCTCCCAGTTATTTTGTGATTGTAAACCCCAGTGGCTTTTTCTTAGTCCTCATTCTACTTGACCTCTTTGCAGCTTTTAATAGTCAACCACTGCGTCCTCAGGATTATTTTCTCCTCTCATTGTTTTCGAGACACTGCTCTTTTCAAGTTTTCCTCCTACCTTCAGACTTTTCCTTCTCTTTCTGCTTTACTGGATCATTCTCTATCTCCTGTTTCCTAATTTGCCTGTCCCACAAGGTTCTATACGGCTTTTCTTCTCTCTCCATGCTTTCTCTCAATAGCTTCTGTGGTTAATTGGTCAATCAATAAACATTTATTAAGTCCCTACTCTGTGCCAGGCACCATGCTAAGCACTGGGGATACAAATATGAAAGAAGAAATATAGTCCTGGACCTCAAGGAGGTCAATTAGTTCAGTTATCAGTTCTCCATAGATAATTCTTAAATCTATATAGTTAGTGAGCCCGAATTCTAGAGCTGGAATACTGCCTTCAAGCTCACCGTGGTTTGAACTCCAGTTTTGGGGTTCTGGTGGAGGTCACCACACTGGTGCCTGAAACTAAGAAAGATAAATGACACAGAATAGAAACAAACAACTCCCGGCTTATTTCTCTGTTTCTCTGAGCTGGGGATAAAAAGGAGAACAGGAGAAGGAAGTGCTTCCCCGTGTGTATGTGTGTGTGTGTGTGCGCACGTGCATGCGTGCGTGCACATGTTGCGTGCATGTGAACTGTTATCTTTATCTTTTGTGCAGGAAAGAACATCAGCCAGAAAGAGACTGACTATCTCAGTTTTATCTGTTCTAAAGACAAGACAGATAATCCAAAAGGGTAGCTAATCAAGGGGGGCATCCTCCACCCACAAGGCAGAGTACCTTAGTGTTAGACAATATGGGCATACACCAAAGACCCCTGAGGGTAACTACCATGACAATCTGAGCATATTCCAAAGGCCTGGTTACACATTTCCCTTCTTTTGAAATTTATTGTCCCTAGGGTGGCTAGGTGGTAAAGTGAATAGAGCACTGGCCCTGGGGTCAGGAGTTCCTGAGTTCAAATTTGGCCTCAGACACTTAACACTTAGTAGCCATGTGACCTTGGGCGAGTCACTTAACCCCAATTGCCCTGCCTTCCTCCCTCTAAAAAGCAAAAAAACAAAATAATTTATTGTCCCTTCTAAATAGGCAGGGATGCTTTTTTTTTTAAACAATAATCCTCATTCCAAATTTAGAACAGTTCTGTGGTCCCTAGGGAGGCATAAGCAATTTCTTCTCATTTGCTTCTCCAGTACCCTACAATAAAGTCTCAACACAGCCAATACTAAGTCTCTCTTAGCTATCCTACCTTCATACCATTTCTCACATGGCAAAGACCCTAGTTGAGCCCTTATCACCTCCACCTGAACTGTCTTCAAGTCTCCTTTCTGGTCCCTCAGTTCTGCTCCTGTAGGTGATCATTTCATCTTTACACTGTGTTCTGTCTTTGCTTCCCTTTCTGCTTGTGTCTTCCTGCATTTCAACTCTGGAATACCCTTTACCACTCGCTTTTTTGACACCTACTTTTGTGCTGCTGAGCTCTGCTGAATTCAGTCTCACAACTCTGTAGTCTAGGTCCACCAACAATTCATTATTTAATTTCAACTGGGTGTTCACAGTTGCCCAGAAAGCTGCCAAAGTAAGATTTACAAAACTCAGGAATGACCATGTCACACCCCTGCTCACAAAGTCCTAATGCCTCCCCCCTACCCCCAGTACCTTGAGCATCAAGCACAAACTTGTATGATTGGCATTAAAAGCTCCTCGTGATCTAATGTCTACCCTTCTAGACTTATTACACAATACTACCATTCATGTAGAGATGAAATCTTCAACACATGTGAAAAGAAGGGTGTAATATGGTCAGATCAATAACAGAAATCAGTTGAATTACCTTGACCATAGTAGACAACTAAAAACATTTGTTGAAGCAAATTAATAATGGTAATACTACCTTACATTTAGACAGCATTTTGCATTTGAGCTTCTTTTTGGTAGAAGGGTTGGTCACAGATCTGTCAGAAAGAGAATTCATACATTGATCAGTCATGCTCCCAGGAAGCAAGAGCTGACTCATGAGATTATAAACTCCCTGAGGACAGGGACTATCTTTTGCTATAAGTATTCCCTCTGCCTAGCAAAATGCCTGGCTTGTAATTGGTGCTTAATAAATGCATATTGACCAAGTGACTTTCCAAAAAGGAAAGACCAATGAATAGCAGAGAAAGGGGCCCATGGATGCCACTGTATAGAGATGTTAGAGATTGGGGGGTTATATGGCCAATGTCATACCTATAGCAGCTGCTATGAATATGCAGATGTATTTCCAGGGTTGAATAACAAAATATAACAAACTCTCTTCCTCAAAGATGAGACCAAGATATTTATTCAGATACCAGAAAGTCAATTCCACCATGTTAACAAAGAAGTTTATATACATCACTAATCCAGGGAGCATTGCCGAGCCCAAGCCTTCCCTCCCTTTGGCCTCCCCACAAACTAGGCAAAATTCCTCCCTCTCTCATTCCTGCTGGATGCTCTGCCTCACTCTCTCGCAGCACCTACCCTTCCTGCTCATTCAGCAAGCTCCTTCTACCCTCATGGGCTCCATGTTACTCAAGTTGTGAGCTGGGCTCAGAGCTGGTCACATGGGCCTATTCAGGGGCAGGGAAGGTCTTCAGAAACATTACAGGGGCCATTGCTCACAATCCGAAGCTGGTAACACTCCTTCTGAGCACTTTCCTGCAAACTTTCCAGGAATTCTCAATAGACTTTAACAAACACCTGAAGGATCTGTTGTTGTCTTTAGCCATCCATTAATATTTAAATGGAAGGTGCTCCTCTTCCTTGAACAGGTGAAAGGCTGTTGGAATATTGAATAAGCTATCTGACTTAGTGGATGTTTTGGTTGCTTTTGCTAAAGTGCTTTTTAGTTAGAAACCTATATCAGAACTTTTCTTTTAAAAATATTTAATGGATGAATTACTGGGTGATGAAGGGGAAAGGATATATTAGGAAATAAAGATAGTATTAAAACAAAAGATGTCCATATGAATTTTACAAAGATGAACTCGTATTTGCTACTGCTCTTAACATTTATAAACTTTTGCTGCGACTCCACTTTAGTTGTCATTCAGAACCATTGATTAATTCTCCACGTGCCCCACCTTAATACATATTTCCCACATGGGCTACTGCAAACTGCAATATGGAAGACCCGCCAATGAGGGCCACTTTCTCCTCTCTTTGCTGATTGCATTTGGGTTTGGGCGTTGAAAGCTGCAGATCAAAAGCTAGAGGTAGGAATAGGTGATAAAACCAAAAGGCATTGATTCCAAGTAATTTGGATGTTATACACATCTACAGTTCCTCTGGGAAATGTCTTCTGTCAACACCCCTTCACTTCTGAGAACAGGACATGATGATGACTTCAGAGGGTATTTTGTAATATGATGACTAATTTCCCCAACTTATAGGGAGGAGGGGACAATATTTCAGAAGATCATGGTTAACAAGGCATTTTTCTTGGTCTCAGACCTTAACACCTTTCAGGCCAAGCTCCATGATTCAAAGAGCCAGGCTAGTCGGTGATTTTCCCCCATTTAAAAAATACTTTGCATTTACATTACACATATATTTGTGTATAGATATATCTATATATTTGTATTTACTTATCTGTGTACATTTTGTTTCCATGAGCAAAATGTAAGCTCCTTGATGGCAGAGACTATTTTGTTGTTGTTTTTGCATCTCAAGCACCTAATGGAGTTCCTAGTATCTGCTAACAGCTTAATAAATGCTTGTTGAGTGATTATACATATAGAGCCTATATGAGATTTCCTGTTGTCTTGGGGAGGGGAAGGGAAAGGAGGGAGGGAGAAAAATTTGGAATTCAAAATCTTATAAAAAATGAATGTTGAAAACAATTACATGTTTCTTTACATGTAACTGGAAAAAATACTATTTAAAAAGAGAAATTTTAAAAAGGCTTGTTGAATTGCATTGAAATGACTTTCTTTGACTTCCCATCCTAAAGTGTCTTCCCTGAGCCCAGAATTCCAAAATCAATAGGCCGAATCAGCCTTCAGTTCTAAGCTATGGTTCTTTGCTAAAAAAGGTCGATCATTTATTTGTTTTATTTTTTTTCTTTCTGTTCACCATTTTCTAGCAAGGTGGGGAAGTCTTTACAAGAAAGGCAAGGGTTATTCAAAGGAAGATTTAGATCTTAAAATTGAAAGGGATCCCAGAGGTCATTAAGCTCTACCCCTGCATTTTACAAGTGGGGAAACCGAGGGCCACAAAGCTGTGACAGTGGGATATAGAAAAAGTAATGTACTTTGTGAAAGAATGGGTGGCCAGACCCAGGTCTTTGGATTCTAAGGAGCAATGAAATATACTTCTCTCTTTAGGTTTCAGTTTTCTCCTCTGTAAAATGCTGTTAGTTATAATGTGGCTAATTATATTTGCCTTATTTATCTGGCTGCTTCATAAAATAATAGCACTTTCAGCTGGAGGTGAATTTAGAAATAATCTGACTGAAACTCCTTATTCTATAGATCAAGAAAATAAAGTTTAAGAAAAGTTTGATTAAATTGTCCAAAGTTAGCAGGTGGAATTGGAACCCAAATCTTCTGGCTCCAAATCCAATCTTCTTGAGAAAATGTTTTCGAAACTGCAGAGATCTACAGAGACATGAGTTATTATTATTAACTGCTAGTTTATGGTAGATCTGTAGCTATGGTCTAGATTTCTTGACTCCCCAGTGAAGCAGTACTCGTTCTATCACTGTGCTAAGAGGCTGAGTGCTAGGTCATTGGGTTAGAACCTTAGGGGTTTTTGAGGACTCAGGGTATGGTGACTCTTTCATTAAAATTGCTACTCTATGCCCTGACCATCACTGGACAAGTCTCTGATTAGTTCCTAGGTTAAAACACTGTATGACAACCATGATCCAAAATGATCTGGATAGGCCAGAATATTCAGATGAATCTAACAAGGTTACACTTAATCGAAGTAAATGAAAAGCCTTATATCTGGGTTCTGGAATAGATTTCTCAAATAGAAAATGCAGAAGATGTGGTTAGATATTTCTGAAAAAGATCAGGTGGTTTTAGTGGACTACAAGCTTAGCATGAATCAACACTATGATATTCTGCTCCCCCAAAGTTAATTTAACCATTTAACCATGCCTTGAGAAAGACGTAGCTTACAGAAAAAGGAAGTGATGGATCCATACTTGACTTAGTTAAATTAAGCATTTAATTATCTGGTAAGACCTATGTTGTAAAGAAAAACAACTTTGAAAGACTTGAGAATTTTGATTAGCCCAATGATCAAACATAATTCCAGATGATCAAAGATGGAAGCATGCTACTCACTTCTTGACAGAGAGGTGATGGTGTCAAGATGCAGAAAGATATATGCATTTTTGGACATGGTCAATATGAGGATCTTTTGCCTGATTATTTGTATTTATTATAAGGGCTCGATTTCTTTTTTCTTCCAATGAGAGGTAAAGAAGAATTGATTTTTGTTCATTGAAAAAAATAAAAAGAAAAGAAATGTTTGTTGAATACAAAAATAAAAAGAAAGTTTAAAAAATCAAATTAAATTCATATTATAGGACAGCCACTGCTAAGGGCTGTGGATACAGAAACTAAAATATCACCATGCTCTTAAGGATCTTGCATATCCTGCACACTTCTTGTGCCTTTATTTGCTGTTTGTTTTGCTTGTGTTTCTGTTTGCTACTAAGCTGGTGATAGGGAGAGCTTATCAGTTACTTCATTCTGCCTCCTCCCCATTCTCCCTCTTCAGCCACTGGGGCCCCCAGTCCTCCCTCTGCTTCTTGCTCAAGACAACCTCTTCCTTTTCAGGGTGGGGAGGACTGTCCATCACATTCCTCAAAGCCACCAAGAGGGAGCCAGTGAGTGCAGACCAAAATGCTCACATCTGTGTCTCCTCCAGTCTGTTTCCTGGCTTTTGCAGCCTCTGGAAAAGGGTTTAGGGAGTTTAAATACCAGCAAATATAAGTAGGTATTTATAAGACATATAAAATTAGATGACCTTGAATGGGAAGGCATTATTAATTGGGGAAAGCAAAAAAGGTCTCCTGCATAATGTGGTATTTGAACTAATTCTTTTTTTTTTTTAAATTTTAAAATTTATTTATTTATTTAGCTTTTTGGAGGGGGGAAGGCAGGGTAATTGCCCAAGGTCACGGCTAACTAAGTGTTAAGTGTCTGAGGCCAATTTTGAGCTCAGGTCCTCCTGACTCCTGGGTCAGTGTTCTATTCACTGCACCATCTAGCGGTCCTGAAGAGGAGCCCAAAGAGGGTTAGGGCTGCCTGAGGCCCCAAAATACCAACGTGCCGGGTCCTGCTGAAAGAATTCCACTCAAGTCTTCTCAGCCAAGAAAAAAGCAAAGTTTATTGGAAGTTCAAGTTCGCCATGTGGGGTGCTAGGCTATTTAAAGGTGCTCTCACAGAGCAAGTCTCTGCCAAGCTATTCTACAGCGCTCTCACTGAGCAAGTCTATGCCAAGCTATTCCTTGGCGCTCTCAAACCACATGGACGGAAGATGGGGTTCTATATACAATAAGATTGTGGGAGGAATCTAGGTCCAGAGATTGGGGAGGGGTCAGATGAGGTCAGACTCCAGTAATGAGTGGTTCAGGGTGGGAAGTTTCTGGAGGCTACCTGGAGACCATACACAATGGTGGGCCAGGCCAATTCAAGGGTGGGAAACTATTGGAACAAAGCGAGCTAAAGACTTGGGCAGAGCCACATCTCAAGGC
>CM053595.1:31412235-31430573 GCA_028646575.1 Pseudocheirus occidentalis | reverse complement strand
TTCCTCCCTCCCTTCCTTCCTTCCTTCCTTCCTTCCTTCCTTCCTTCCTTCCTTCCTTCCTTGGTCATAGCATCTACTACTGATCTTGAGGAACCAGTCAGTTATATCAGCAGAAATTTAGTCAAGTGTCTCTTTGTCACATTCATGTGCTCTGGTAATGCCAAACTCAAACACAAATAGGGGCCACTAATCCATATATAAGGATCTCTATGGTTCACATATGGACTTACTTTTAAAATGTGATGTTATCTATGTTTTATTGTGCTTTTACTTATTTTGTTATGTTTTCTCTTTACATGTTAATCTTATTAGGCCAAATGGGCATAACTGTAGGCCATGTGCAATTGGGGCAAATTGTCTGACACTTCTGCTCTATGTGATAGTGATTACACCACTAACTCAACAAGATGAAGGTAGGTCATGTAGCAGTCTCTTCAAAATGAAGTCAAGGTGATGCTTCTCAGGGTAGACAGGAGTTCTGGCCAGAGTGAAGGAAGGAACATCAGAGAACTGGCAAGAGGAAGATTATAGAACCACAAAGCTAGAGCTTGAAGGAACCTCAGAGACCATTTTGTTTTACCCCTTCATTTTAAAAATAAGGAAACTGAGGCCCAGAGAAGTTAGGTAACTGGACTATTGTCACACACTTACCAGGGTGTATCAGAGGCAGGACCTGAAACCATGTCTTTCTGACGTCAAAGTTAATCTTCTACCTACTATGCCACTCTGCCTCTAGATATGATGGAGCATAATTAAAAGTACACACAATAGGCCCTGACTTCCTTCATGGCCATTAAAGGTTAAATAGCATCTGGATAGGGGAGGCTGAGGGAGCAGTTTGAGCAAAAGCAGAGAGACAAACTCAAAGGTTGCTTGTGGTAGGAATGTTAAGAAGGCAGATACGAACAGAACAAAGATTCCAAGTCTGGGTAAGTAATGGGAAATAAATGGGGAGGGGCAGACTGGATTGAGAGAGATTTGGAAACCTGGCACAGGAATCTGAACTTGATGCATGCAGCGGGCAATAGAGAGACAATTTAGATTATTAAGCAAGGGAATGACATAAAAATATAGTTTTAAAGTTCACATATCTATGCAGTATAATAATGCAGATATGATATGAGATATAAGAGCTGAGAGTGGTAAAAATAGAACTAGAGAAGAGACAATTGAGACATTGTAAAGGAAAAAAAAATCTGATTTCTTTGGCATTGATAGAAGGGATAAAGAATTAAAATACGGGAGCAGCTAGGTGGTGCAGTGAACAGAGCACCCGCCTGGGAGTTGGTCAGACCTGAGTTCAAATCCCACCTCAGACACTTAACACAAACTAGCTGTGTGACCTTGGGCAAGTCACTTAATCCCAATTGCCCTCCTCTTCTCCTTCCAAAAATAAAATAATATTAATAATAATAAAGAATTAAAAATGACTCCCAAATTTTCCTGCCTGGGAGACTGGTAAAATGGTGATTCCCCTGGGGCAGACTGGAGGAAGGCATGATTTGGAATTGGAGAGCATGGAATGGAAGAGGAAAAGATCTGTTTTGGACATATTGAGTTTAAGGTAAGAGTATAAAGAAGTGAAGGTTTTCTGAGGCAGTGAGCCTGTAAGTGCAGGGGATAGCCTCAAGTCACAAAGACTTGATCAGGCCTCAGATAGCTACTTGCCCAGGTGATCCTAACCACTGATTATAACCCTACTTTCTAGGTGATTATAACCTATAATCTAAGTGATTATAACCCTACTTTCTAGGGTTATAATGAGAATCAGATGAGATAATATTGTTAAAGTGCTTAGCACGGTGCCCAGCCCAGAGCAGGAGGGAAGGAAGTACTCTGCAGGTTTAATCAATGCTTGTTCCCTAACACCACCTCCCCACCTCCCCAGCTCCCATCAGCCTTTTCTGGTACACAGTTGTAAATACAAAACTGGAATAAAGTTGAGAGAGATTATGGCTAAATATGTAAGATTGGGAGTAGAGTGCTCTGTAGGGTCAATACATGATTTTTATTTTTGCTTTTTGGAGGGGGGAAGGCTGGGCAGCTGGGGTTAAGTGACTTGCCCAAGGTCACACAGCTAGTAAGTGTTAAGTACCTGAGGGCAGATTTGAACTCAGGTCCTCCTGACTCCAGGGCCAGTGTTCTATTCACTGTGCCATCTAGCCATCCCAATACATGATTTTTAAATGCATAAGCTTGGCCTGAGATTCATTCTACATTTATTTTAATTCATTCATTCAACAATCACTTATTAAGTGACTATGCTTGGTGATGGAGGAGATATAAAAGTAATTAAAAACATGATCCGTGACTTTTGGGAACCCAAGCTCTAGCAAAGGGAATATGGCAATTTACACAAATCTGAACTAATTATCCTTTGGCCTGGAACGTATGAGATCAGGACATGGTACTATACATGTAAAGAAACAAAGACTATTTCTGACCTTGGAGTGGGAGAGGAGAGTGGGAGCAGAAAACAAGATCATAGAATATGTCCTATAGGAAATAGTACTTGAGCTGGGGAGGTGAGGGTAAGGAAGGGTAAGATTTCAAAAGATAAAATTGGGAGGTAGGAGGATAGGAAGAATATTCCAAGCAAAGGTAGGAAAACAAGAGAGCACTGGAAATGTGCAAAGGGCAAGGAGTTCAATAAAATTATATTTACCTGGATTTCTGCAACTTTTTTTTGATATAGGAATGCCCTAAAAAAGATTTTTTGGGGGGGAAAAAAGGCAAATGAACATGTCTGTAAAACAATACGGAATGAGATATCAAATAAAGGCTTTAAACTTCCTGTTTGTGAGCTGGATACACCTTCAAACTGAAGTTTTCTCATGTATACTTACCCCATTGTTTTTTTGCTTTGTCAATGAGTTGTGTCCAACTCTTCATGACCCCATTTGGGGTTTCCTTGGAAAAAGATGCTGGAGTGGCTTGCCATTTTCTTCTCCAGCTCATTTTACAGCTGAAGAAACTGAGGCAAACAGGGTTAAGTGATTTCCATACAGTTAGTAAACATCTGATGCCGCATTTGAACTCAGGTCCTCTTGACTCTGGGTTGGCACTCTATCTGCTATGCCAACTAGCATTCTATCATTATTTTCCAACTAACGTGTCATCATCATCATCATAATTACTGTCATCTTTAAGAATTCCAATGAATAAATTGTATTGGACTGGAGTATCATCACAGTGAGAATTGTTGCTCATGACCCTTTAGATATAACATAGATCTATAACAATTTTGAAACAATAGTCTTAATAGATGTTTCCATACTCAGTATGAATGGCTAGGTGATACAATGGATAGATTTCTGGTCCTAGAATCAGGAGAACCTGAGTTCAAATTCAGCCTCAGATACCTACTAGCTGTGTGACTAGCAAGTTACTTAACCCTATTTTCCTCAATTTCCTCATCTGTAAAATGAACTAGAGCAGGAAATGGCAAACCACCCCAGTATCTTTGCTATGAAAACCCCAAAGGAGGTCACAAAGAGTTGGACATGACCAAAATGACTAAACAAAAGCAATGCTCAATATTCATAATCTCCAAAATACGTGGAAATAAAATTATTCAAAATACAGAAAATTGGCAGAAGAAATTGAAACTCACTGGAGACAGAATAAGAACCATTACATCTCTGTTGTCTTGTCTGGCACCGGAGTTGTCCATGAGATACCTTCAATGCATCCACAAAATACGAACTTACATCCCAATACCCTTCTTCAATGGCAAAAAGTAATTGTTTTATGCACTTCTGTAATAGTGCACAGAATATTAATGTGAAAGAACAATAGTGGGGTATCAACTCATCCTCAAACTACTTCTATTTGAACACTATTGGAAAAAAAGACCAGAATGGATAAAAGTGATCATTATAATAATAATAACAATAATAATAAATTATCATGGACCCTGATTTTCTCCATGTCTCTATAGCGAATCTTTCTATAACAAAGGCAGTTAAATCAGTGCCAGCTAGATTCATAGCCAACATGAGAGACAAGGAAGCTGCCTCCAACGCCACTTTTCTATATCCAGGATGCCCTGAACAAATGACTTTTCAACTGAGCTGAATTCTAGAAGAGCAACAGAAAGAAAGAAGGGAAAAAGAAAAGAGGGTAATTGGGTCATTTTTAAGGGTAAAAAATATGGGGAAAAAAAACACAGAGAATGGGGACACATAAATAAGAGTGATCCCCATTTTCATGTACAATTTGTTTGGATTTTTTTTTGCTCTACTGTGTATATAAAAATGACCATTTTATTTAGTGTTTGTTAGTTCAGAATGATTGCTAAAGAGAGATTTAACCACGGAGTCTTAGACATAGAGCACAGTCCTTACGGTCTTGAACCAAACAGACTCCATAACCACAGCCAAGAAAAAACTACTAATTTTCTGGGCTGTTTTTTAATAAATTAAACCATAAACTGGAAAAAAAAAATTTGCCCAAAAAGGTGAAAAATATTACCAAACACATTGATCTAAGGCCTATCAAGTGAACCAGTTCAAACCCAAACCAAGCAAATAAACCCAAACTAATGAGGAACCAAACTGAGGGCACCAGGAAGATGAAGAACTTATAGATCATAATGATTGGTCAAAGAAACTGGGGTCATTTAGTCTAGAAAAGGGAAGTCTTAGGTAGAGTCTGATAGACTGTCTCCTAAGGAATGATTTAGGGGTGGCTAGGTGGTGCAGTGAATAGAGCACCGGCCCTGGAGTCAGGAGGACCTGAGTTCAAATCTGACCTCAGACAATGAACAAAAAAGCTAGCGGTGTGACCTTGGGCAAGTCACTTAACTCCAATTGCCCTCCAAAAAAAAAACAAAACAAAAAGAGGAATCATTTATTACATTTTTGTTCCAATCAGTATCATTCAATTTAGTGTGATTCCACAGGGGTAGTGATTATTTCTGTTATGCTTATCTATTAATATCCATTCAGTCATTATCATCAATTAATATCAATATTAGTTTGTATTTGCTATATTAGATAAGGTCAGAGAGATTTCTTTCTTATAATAGGCCCCTAAACTAAAAGCTACAAGTTACTGACTTCTTCTGAAGTTCACTTGCTTAATCACAGGAAGCTCAGTAGAGGACCTCCACCCTTTCTTCCTGCTGAGTAGGGGACCAAGCCCAGAATGGCAGACATGACTCAATGTAACAAAAAATCCCCCAGTTATTTTTGCTGCCCCTCCACCCTTCACTTATCTGTTACACAACATAAGGAGTTGGCCACAAACATTTGGCCAACAAGTGACCCTGTTTGTCAGTCTGTGGCCTGACTCCCTACCAGCCCATCAGCCCATGTGAACATTTTGACATCATAACCATGGGTCTGCACATTTGCTGAGTAGGCCCTCCTGGAAGGTCAAGATGGGTTTGTCAGTCATGGGATTCTGTATTTTACCTATACCCTCCTAGAGGATCATGGTCAAGATCTGCCAATCAATGAAACTCTGTATTTTATTTTGCTTCCTCTGTATTGCCCAGGTATCAAGTATTACAAAACTAAGACCCTGGAAGAAGGTGGGCATCTCAGAGAGTGAGGAAGATCTGAGGTCCAATTCATTAAAGTGGCCATGTCCCTTTAGTAAAGGGTTATTGGCTCAGAGCTCTGGATGAGTGTCTTTTATTGCAGATTTAACAATTCTGGATCCCCTAGTCTTCAGGTATTCAAAGGGCTGCCATATGGAAGAGAGACTGGAATATTTTTTTTTTACTTGGTTCCCAAGGACAAAAATAGAAGCAATAAGGAATGGGAATTGAAAAGATAAATTGTTCTTGGGATGATAAATTCAGAGCTGAAAGGGACCTTAGAAACCATCTAGTCCAACCCCCTCATTTTACAAATAAGAAAACTTGAGGCCCAGAGAATTCAAGTGATTGGACCATGACCATGTACATACCTGGGAGGTCAATTTTTTTTTTCAAATTTGCAAATCTAATGAGTGTGAGGTGGGACCTTAGAGTTGTTTCAATTTGTATTTCCCTAATTATTCATGATTTAGAACTTTTTCAGATGTCCATTGAGAGCTTGGAGTTCTTCCTCTGAAAGCTGCTTATTTATATCCTTGGACCATTTATTAATTGGAAAAATGGCTCTTATTCTTAAAACTTTTGCCAGACTAATCTTCATACAATTATTAGTATTTTTTCTGTTACTCCCTTGCTCAATAACTTAAATAGGCTCTCTATTGCCAGCTTCATGTATCAGATATAAATTCTGGGACCTGATTTCTCAATCTCTCTGTAATTCAACAGATCTCTCCCAATTGGTTTCCCATTACTTGACCAAGCATGTATATGTGTATATATACATACATGTGTGTATATACCCTTCTGTCTATTCATATTTATCTTCTTAATGTTCCTAACATAAGTCATGTGCCACTCTACTTGCCTCTCTAATTTTGCTCAGATTGCTCCCCCTGCCACCCTACATCCAAATCCTATTCAACCTTTAATGGCCATGAAGGGCCGACTGTGTGTATTTTTTTGTTATGCTCCATCATTTCTAGAAACAGTGTGTCTTAGTGGAGAGAGGGCTGCTTTGGAATCAGAAAGACTTAGGTTCAAGTCCTGCATCTGTGTACACACACACACAAAGACACACGAATATAATATATATGTATTTTGTTGTTCAGTCATTTTTTCAGTCATGTCTGACTCTTCATGAATCCATTTGAGGGTTTTCTTTGCAAAGATACTGGAATGGTTTGTTTTTTCATTCTCCAGTTCATTTTACATATTAGTGTTAAGTGACTTGTCCAAGTTCACACAGCTAGCGTCTAAGGCCAGATCTGAACTCAGGAAAATTAGCCCTCTTGACTTCAGACCCAGCCATCTATCCACTGCGTCACCTAGCTGCAAATATATGTGTGTGTGTGTGTGTGCGTGTGTGTGTGTGTGTATAAATACACACGTTTATATGCCTTGACAATAATTCTATATACACACATACATATATATAATCTATTTGATATAGTCAACAGATTAATTTGTTTTGCTTGACCACATATGTGTAATAATTTGTTTTGAAAAATTTAGTTCCTTTAGTTTAGTTTAGAACTTTTTTTTAGTTCCTTTAGTTTAGTTTAGAACTTTAGTTCCCTTAGTTCCTCAATGGAAATAGAATGGAAAAATAGGGAACTGCAAATAAAATAAAACTGAATTTAAAAAAAGGAAAAGAAAATTAAATTTAAAATTGTTTAAAGACCCTTACAAAAAAATGAGAATTTCTTGAAACTACTTACTTTTGAAAATTAAGGTACCAAGGGCAAAAGCTAAGACTAGTACCATAAAGACGCTAACACCAATGTATATTCCAAGTCCTGAGAAGTCTTCAGACTTCTGTAACCCATTAGGTGGTGAAGTTATTTCCTATGGAAACACAAATGGAATTTTAAGTTAGGAGAAGCAATAATAGTTAGCAATGCACTTACCTCAACTCATGACAATTCAATAAGTCATAGATTGTGGTGGAATTGGGGGGGAAGGGAGACCAAGACTCATACCAAGCCTCAGTTGGTCAGTAAAATAGGGAAAATAAAAGCATTTAGCCCACAAGGTTTACAGCTCTGAAACTCTATGAATATTGTAGTAAAACTTACACTAGCTCAGAGAAAAAGGGGTTACCTATTAATCTAACTTTCTGGTTAATGTGCCAGCTGCACAGAAAACACATTTTGTCTCTAAACCGAATGGGGAGTTCCAGGTCATGTGAAGAGGGAGATGGAAGATTAGACATTTTCTCTGAACCTCATGACTTCTCAAACTTCTTCAAAACAGAAATCGTGAACGAAAGACAGAGCACCTTCTCTATTCCCATGGTCTAGGCCCAGAGGTGTCAAACACTTGACCACCTGCAGGCCACAACATCCCTGAGTGTCAGAAACAGAATAAAAAGTAATTGGTAAATGTTTAGCCAAAGAAATAAAAGTACAATAAAACAGATAACATTAAAGGAAAAGGGAATTGCAGAGGGTGAGATGGGTAGATAATATCATGATAACAATGTGAACAGACTTTGAGAGATAATGGGGGATAAAAGGGTCTGGCATGCTGCAGTCCAGGGAGTCACAAAGGGTTGGATATGACCAAATGACTCGACAACAACAACAACAAAACATTACATTTTAAAACTAAGTCAATATGTGTCCAGAAAAACATTCAAGGCTTTAAACTCTGAGACACAAAGTGGATAAATTTAACAATTTAATCCAGAAACAACAAATTCTACAAGCAATCAGGAGAGAGATCTTCAAATACAAAGGAAAGGAAATCAAAATAATATAAGGATATTTTGCAGCCACCAGACAATTCAAGAGATAATAAAGTGTTCTGAAGAGTTATGTAGCTTAGGGCAGCTAGGCAGGGCAGTGAATAAAAGATCGGGCCCTGAAATCAGGAGGACTTGAGTTCAAATTCAGCAACAGACACTTGACACACTTACTAACTGTGTGTGACCTTAGGCAAGGCACTTAAGCCCAATTGCCTTGCCTTCCCCCCTCCAAAAAATAACAACAAAAAGTAATTAAGTTCCTGATGCAGCCAACCAACATTAGAGACAAATGGAGAAAAATATAAACCTAACTCATAACTTTAAATGTGAATGGACTAAAACATCCAATAAAATTTTTAAAATGAGAGATTAGATAAGAAAATAAAACCCCATAATCTGTTACTTATAAGAAACACACATAAAAATTGAAGACAAACTTTTCAAAGTAAACCTAGGACAATGAGACAAAAATTATTATTCATAAATGCAAAAAAGCAGGACTTGCAACCATGGTATCTGGCAAAGCCAAAAAAATTAAACTGCATTATGCTGAAAAGAATCCTAGACAACAAATATCAGTAATAAATGTATGTGCTCCAAATGCCATAGAATCAAAATTCATAAAGAAAATACTAAGTTAGAAGAATACATAGAGCACAATATTGACATGAAACTTCAATATCCTTCTTTCAGTTTTGGATAAGTTTAATAGAAAGATAAACAAGAGAAAATATGAAACTGAACAAATTGCTAGAGCTAATTGTTAATTGAGCAAATTGCAAGCTAAAAGACTTATGGTGTCTTCTAAATAGAACTCCAAAAGAATATATGTATTTCTTAGCACCACATGGAACTTTTTTTTAAATGATCATATATTAGGGCACAGAGATACTTCAAAAAAATATAAAAAGGCAGAAATAGTAAATACATCCTTTATAGACCACAGCACAACAAAAACAACATTGGTTCAGGTACCATAAACAAAAGACACACACTCAAATCAAGTTCTATGAAATCTGAAATAATGAATGGATAAAAGAAAAAAAAACCATAGAAACAATTGAAAATTATGTGAAAGAAAATTACAATGATGAAATCACATACCAAAATTTCTGTGATGCAGCTAACATTATCCTTAGTGGCAAAACCATATCCCTAAAAACATACATTAGAAAAATTGAAAAAAAAAAGATTAACTGAATAAACATTTTTTAAATTATACATTTTATCATGCATATTTTATAATGTATTAATTTAATATTATTAATTAAATTAACTAATAATTTATTAATACTAATTATACATTAGTGGTTTTTTTATTTCCAGGATTTCTCCTCTCTTTTCTCCTCCCCTGCCATTAACAATTTTTAAAAATGTATATTCAAATAAACATAAAATAAGCACAAAAGATGAAGTATTAAAAATTAGAGGAGAAATAGATAAATTGGAAACAAAAACCCCAAAGAATATCTTGTTGATGGAACCAACATTGTCCCAGTTACCCAGGGTATACAAAACCCTTTACAAATACTATCTCATCTGAGCCTCACAACCATCTTTATAACCTTAGTACTTTGAATCTTCTCTTCCTTGCTTCACATTTATTCTGTTTTAAAGTCCTATCTTTAGTACTATCTCCAGAATCTCTTTTGCATAGGTCCCTTCTTTCCATTTCCATTATCCATAACCACCCTAGTTTAGAACCTAATTTTTTTCTCCTTGTACTATACTAATAGCTTCCTAAATAGTGTCCCTGTCTCTAGTCTATGGAATCTGTGATCCCTTCTTTGTACCAATGCCAAAACAATTGTCCTAATGTTTAATGACCACATCACCTGCTAATGACCAGAATGAGCTCATGACTATATCACCTCCCTACTTAAAAATGTTCTGTGTTTTCTCATTGCTTAACAGGCAAAACACAAACCAATCGACCTGACGCTCAGTGCATTCATAATCTGGCTCCACACTACTTTTCCAGCTTCATTGCTTGTATTGCTTGTGCATGGTTATACTCCATCTAAAAAGGATCCCTTGCTGTTTCATGAGCTTGTCCTGACCTTTCTCACCCCTGTGTGCTTGTACATACTCTCCTTCCCTCATCTCTGTTGCCCCCTGTTTCTATCTGTTGACATATTTCTCCTTGAAGGTCTATCTGAAATACCCCCTTTCTCTGTTAGGGATCCCCTAATCTCCCATAGTGGAAATGATTACTTGTCCATTTGCTCCCCTCTCCCCCAACTTTGTGCAAATCACTTCCCCTCCCTAAGTCTCAGTCTGTTTCCTCATCTGGAATATGAGGAGGCTGGAAGAAGGGAAGAGTGGAAGAGAACCAGCATTTATTAAGCACCTACTACATCCCTGGAATGTTGTTAGTCACTTTACAGATATTCTATTTGATTCCCACAATAATATTATGAAATACATGCAATTGTTATCCTAATTTTATAGTTAAGGAGACTGAGGAAGACAGGTTAAAATGACTTGTCCAGGGTTGCACGGTTTAGTAGGTATCCAGGGCAAGATTTGAACTCAGCTCTTCCTGACTCCAGACCCAGTGTTTTCTCCACTATACCACCCAGCTTGCTCTGTACTTTACCTCTCCCCTAAAGATGAAATACATTTGGGAGAAAAAAAATGGTTAACAGGTTTTTCAAATGTTAATATTTAGAGAATTAAAATATCTATTTTTTGCTTCTTACTTGAATAAACAATTTATTTAAGATATCTCTAACTGGTGTGCCACTGAAATGCCATCTTACTCCACAATTATTCAGATGAGAGTTTTCAGAAGGGGGAGAGTAATAGGCAGGCCAGAAGATGGTCAGAGTCCTTAGTCCTGCCAAAGTAGTCTGGGACTAGGAAGTTCGTGTACCACTGCATTCTGAAGTGAGAAGGGGTGACCTGAGAGGGTCTAAACATTCACTCAGGCCCAGGGAATTACAGACAGCCAGAGTCCAGAAGGACCTCAGAGGCCAACCTCCCTACCTGAATAGGAGTCTCCTCTAACAACACACCCCAAAAGGACCAATCAGTCTGCTTAAAGACTTCCAAGAAAATGGAACTCGCTGCCTCCTGAGGTAGTTCATGTTACCTTTGAAACCTAGATGAGCTTAGTCAGTCAGTCAATAAGCATTTATTAATCATCAACATCAGTTGATAAGTGAGAAAAAGCTCTTACTGTTGGGTTAGTAGACTGGGTGTTTCTTGAAGTCTGTTGTGTTTGAAGTCTGAAGATGGTTGTCTCTGCTGAAAAGAAAGAGGAGAAAAATGAGTTAAAATGATGAAAAACACAAAGATAATTTGTGACTTCATCAGGTAATATAGGAAATTCCTCTACCTACCCATCTATGATTGAGGAGACAATTCCTGAGGCACACAAAGGTTAAGTGATTTGCTTGGGGTTATAGTTTTATATGGTATGGGTCAGGAATAGGACTTGAGCCCAGGCCTTCCTAACTCCTAACTTTCCAGTTCTCTATCTTCTGGGCTGTCCTGGGTCTCCCGTGTATACTATCCTTATTTCAGAAAAGAAAGTGAGGCCTAAACAGCTAGAGTGTCTGGATCAAGATCATCTGTAGTTGAGCAACAGAGCTGAGATTGGAACTCAGAACCTCTGATCTCAAAATCAAAATTGTTTAAACACGCTTCTCCTATTTGCTTTTGTTCAGTTGTGTCCAACACTTTGTGAACCTGTAGATGAGAGCGTGTCGATACTGTTCATGGGGTTTTCTTGGCAAAGATATTGGAAAGATTTGCCATTTACTTCTTTGGTGGATTAAGGCACACAGAGGTTAAGTGACTTGCCCAGGGTCACACAGCTATTAAGTGTCTGAGGTTGGATTTGAACTCAAGGTTTCTGGACTCTGGGTCCAGTGCTCTATCCACTGAGTAGTCACCTAGCTGCCCCATTCTTCTTCTATTAGCTAAGAGTATTTGCTTTTTTTTAAAGTATTTTTTTTTATCATCATGCATTTATTTATCATACGGAAAAAGAAAGTTCCCATCTGAAGTTAATTACAACATATCACACCTTGGTATCATCTTTGACTCTCCACTCTGACCTCCCAATATCCAACATGTTGCCAAGGTCCATCAGTTTTATCTTTACGTATCACTCAGATACACCCCCTTCCCGCCTCTGACACTGCACCACCAGCCCCTGTCACCTCAGACCTGGATGATTGCAGCAGCTGCTGGTGCATCCGCTGCCTCCTGTCTCCCTACTCCAATCCAGCCTCCACTCAGCTGCCAAAGAGATTTTCCTAAAGTGTAATTTTGACCGTGTCATTGCCGTACTCCTACCAATTAACCAACAATTATTAAGTGCCTACTATGTGGCAGGCATTGTGCTAAGCACTGGGAATACAAAAAAAAGGGGGGGGGAGGGAAAAGACAGCCCCTGCCCTTAAGGAGCTTACAATCTACTGGGAGAGACAACATGCAAATAAATGTATACAGAGCAAGCTCTATACAGGATAAACAGGAAATAACAGAGAAAGCACTAGAAGTAGCAAGAGTGGGGGAAGGTTTTCCATAGATGGTAGGATTTTTGTTGGGATCCCATAATCTCCAATGGTTCCCTGTGGCCTCCAGCCTTTCACATCCTGCCCCTTCCCCCTCTACCTTTCCAATCTTCTTAGTCTTATACCCACAATGAACCCTCGGGTCGAGGGACACTGGCCTTCTTGGGGATCCTCAGACAAAACACTTCCTTTCTCTGGATGGCCACGGTTTTCACTGGCTGGTTGTCATGCATGGAATGCTTTCCTTTCTCATCTCCACCTCCTGGTTTCCCTGGATTCCTCTGAGTCCCAGCTAAAATTCTACATTCTATAGAAAGCTTTTTCTCATCCTCCCTGATTCTAGGATGGTACCTCTGAAACTCTATGCAATTTATCCTGTATACAGCATGCTATTACATAATCTCCACCATTTGACTGTAGACTCCCTGAGAGCAGAGACTGTCTTGCCTTTCTTTGGATTCCCAGTGCTTAATCGGCAGTACTTGGTATGCAGTAGGTGCTTAATAAGGGTTTATTGACTGACAGGGACTCAATAACGTTAAGCCAGGCAGACAGGAACACTCTGCTCCATCTTGTCTGCTAAGTCTGACCTCCTGAAGGCTAATGAAATGTATTTCATCGTTATAAATTTAACTACCGAATAGTACATGAGAAACACAAGGACATTGTCTCAGAGCGTATGTCAAACATGGGCAGCTGGGTGGCACATTTACTCCCAGGTTGTTGCTCTGTAGTCGACATATTCCGTCGTTTAGGTTGTCTGACCCTTGGTGACCCCATTTGGGGTTTTCTTGGCAACGATACTGGAGTGGTTTTGAAGAGGGTGCCCAAAGAGGATTAGGGCTGCCTGAGACCCCAAAATACCAACATGCCGGGTCCTGCTGAAAGAATTCCACTCAAGTCTTCTCAGCCAAAGAAAAAGTAAGGTTTATTGAAAGTTCAAGTTCGCCACGTGGGGTACTAGGCCATTTCACAGGGCTCTCACAGAGGAAGTCTGTACTAAGCTAATCCATGGCCCTCTCACACCACATGGAGGGAAGATGGGATTCTATATACAGAAAGGTTGTGGGAGGAATCTAGGGGTGGTCCAGAGGAGAAGATTGAGGAGGGTCTTCAGGAGGAGTCAGATGAGGTCAGACTCCAATAGGGAGGATCTTCAGGAGTCAAGATGAGGTCAGACTCCAGTAATGAGTGGTTAATGGTGGTGTTGTGCCAAAAGAAGCAATTGAGACCCCAAGTGCATATTTTGGAAGTGGATTTTATTTAGCCGGTGCTGTTCGGAGCTATATCTTACCTTGCCCAAATCCAACAGGTCTGACCAAGGGGAGATCACTGATATATATAGGGTCCCCCCAACTCTCAATGGTCAGAGATTGAGAAATAAGAGGTTTAGAGCAGGGATTGGCTAGTACACATTTTAAGTCTCGTGCACAAGAAAACCTTGGAGAGCCCTGTAGCCGACTTCCCTGAGGAAACAGGAAGAAGATGACTGGCTAGGGCAGAATGGGGGGAGGGGAAAGGATCAAGGGAGCCAGGTGAGGCCAAGTACAACAGTGGGAAGTTGCTGGAGGCTACCTGGAGACCATAGACAATGGTGGGCCAGGCCAGTTCAAGGGTGGGAACAGGAAAATTAAGGGTGGGAAACTATTGGAACATAGGGGGCTAAAGACTTGGGCAGAGACACAACTTAAGGCTCATGACCCCAGGCAAATGTCTTCCCTGGGAAGGTTTACTTTCCCAGAGCCTGTACCTCAAAGAATCAAGGAGAGCTCAAAAGGGGAGGGGGGGAGTCCCAGAACCTACACCACATCATTTCTCCAACTCATTTTACAGCTGAAGCAACAGAGGTAAACAGGGTTAAGTGACTTGCCCAGGGTCACACAGCTAGTGTTTGGGGACAGATTTGACCTCAGGAAGATGAGTTTTCCTGACTGCAGGACCAGCCTTCCATGCACCACTACCCAGCTGCCCTGATCACCTAGTCCCTAATGGCCATTCATTCATGTCATACCTTCCTATATGCCTATCATTCTTTCTTAGCCTTCCATTGTGCCTTCTGGATCCTCCGTTTTAATGCTAAAGAACTGTATTTCATCCACATTAGACTTGTGCCCTCATTCAAAATCACTACATACTTAATATTTACTTGCCTACACATCTCTCCCTTCCCTCGCTCACCCCCAGTAGAATGTAGGCTCCTCAAGGATGGGCTTGTTTAGGGGCGGCTAGGTGGTGCAGTGAATAGAGCACCGGCCCTGGAGTCAGGAGTGCCTGAGTTCAAATCCAGCCTCAGACGCTTAACACAAAAAACTAACCGTGTGACCCTGGGCAAGTCACTTAACCCCAACTGCCCTCCAAAAAAAAAGGATGGGCTTGTTTAATTTCTTCTTTGTATCACTAGCACCTGCTGTGGTACCTGGCAAAAATGGCCCTTTGATAAACGTTTATTCAATTGAATTGATTTGGTTTATCTGCCAACCAAATGTTACTATATTTTAAAACTGAACTCAAAACCCAGCTTTTCAGGAAATCTCTCTTCATTCATTACTAGAGCCTCAAGACAACAAACCAAACCATGTGCAAGTTAAGCATCCAGCAGAGAGGAAATGGATGAGGACCGGTGGCCTAGAATCCCAGGTTCAGACCTCCTTAGGTCTCCTCCTGCAAAGTTCAAAGGTCTCTCATGTTGATAAAGTGGTCTGAGCTCCCCCTTGAAATGCAAATTTAGCCAAGTATGCCTTTAATCCTCAGGGATCCTAAACTTCTCCACTGAATGGGACTGTATTTCCCCAACTGCCTGGAGGGGGTTATCTCAGGCTTATCTCAAATCTAAACAAACTTCAGTTATCTTGTTATTGTAAAAGGAATTTAAAGTAAGAACAACACGTGATAGTATTGTTAAATCAACCTGAATCTTAAACTGAGAATTTTTTACTCCAGAGGGAAGAAGTCTATACTACAATTGACATCTCCTTTATAACCAATTTTTACTGTTCTGTGCTTATTTTTCTTGCACAAAATCATTTTGTGAAAGAGAACAGTATCACATAATTCATTCTGAATTTGCCTGCTATTGCACAGTCTCACAGGCCGTTGTGAGGACAAATCCTGTCCTCTCCCTGAGTAGACTCATTAACTTTGAGTTGAAAGGAACCTTAGAGGTCATCCTGTCTAAACTCTTCATTTATTTACTTGGGGAAACTGAGGCCAGAGTGATGAGGTGTAGGCTCTGGGACTCCCCTTAAGCTCCTTGAATCTTTGAGGGAAAGTAAATCCTTCCAAAGAAGGTATTTGCCTGAGGTCATGGGCCTTAAGTTGTGGCTCTGCCCAAGTCTTTAGCCCTCCTTTGTTCCAATAGTTTCCCACCCTTGATGTTCATTCAAAAAGAAGGGATTAAAAAAAAAACTCAAAGAGCATTTTACAGCACCATTGTTAAGACAGTAAATGGAAGAGCCAAGATTCAATCTCAGTCCCTCTTACTTCCTCATCCTATCATGGTACATAAAAACACATAGTAGAGACCCAGAATGACATGAGTGCTTCACATAGGATCATAAGAAAACAGAATTTAGACCTCAAAGGAACATTTTTGGTTGTTGATCAGTTTGGGGTTTCCTTGGCAGAAATACTGGAGTGGCTCGCCTTTTCCTTCTCAGCAATGTGGATACAAAAGTGCCCTAAGGGTTAATAGTAAGGGTTACTTTCCCAGGCCCCCTGAGGGAGTTTGAGGCTTCCTGACTGCAGGACCAGCCTAGTCCCTTAGCCCATCCTGTAACTTGAAGGTTCCTTAATGCCCCTTCCCCTTAGCTTGAAATACCATGCAACTTGGACCAAAGAATTGCTTTTGTCCCTCTTATCCTGTGTTCCCCATCCTGTGTCATTCATCTACCCCATCCTGTGTCATAACAATTTTTCTTATCTTTTAAGCAACCCCCTTCCCCCTTCAGAAATCCTAAAATGACATCATCACCCTACAGGCTGTGTAGCTTTCTGGCTATAAAAGGCTTTCTGGCCCTTTTCCTATATCATTGCCTTCCTTTAGTTCCTTGCTAAGTCTCAGGCCCACATGCTTTTGTGTTAATAAAACTCCCTTTGGCTAAAGAGAGGGTCTGATTGAATTCTTTCCAAAATCTGAACCAACTCTCACAACTCTGACCCCAACATCAATTTCTTTTTACAGATGAGGAAACTGAGGCAAACAAGGAGAAGTGACTGTACCAAAGTCACATAGCTAGTAAGTGTCTTGGGCCACATTTGAACCGAGGAAAATTATTTTTCCTGATTCCAAGAGGGGTACTCTATACACTGAGACACTTAGCTGCCCCAAGGAACATTAGTTCACCTAATATCATGCATGATTTACAGTTATCCCTTCCACATCTTGACTTTTCCCCTTGAGGTTTCAATATATTACGGGTTGGCATAAAAATTAAATGAGAATTTTAGGGGTGTTTTTGCAGAAGCCACAGATGATACGAGGCCAGCAGATGTCATGAAACAGTTTAGAAATGCAAAAAATATATGTATGGTGTTATATAAGATCAACCCAACTCTTATAATAAGGTACTGTAAACACCCTATAAGAAAAAGAAAAAAAACCAGTCTTCTTCTCTGATATGAAGGGAGGGCCAAAAAATGTTATGCAGATTTTCCAGATGGCCATGGGTGGTACTCCTAACCTGCCCCCCCCATCCCCACCCACTCCCTTGGTGTGGAAATGATAACTCGAAACTCAAGAGTTACATGAAACCCAGTATGATATAATGGAAAGAACAATGGTCTGTGTGACTTGAGACAAATAGCTCAATCTCCTTTTCCCCAACTACAAAATTAAGTGGAGGTCATTTAGCCTAAAACACTTAATATGTAAGGTGCCTTCCACCTCTAAAATACTGCAATCTTGAAATCTCAGTCCTAACTCATCCATTAGCTAGAACAAATCACATAAACAGTCCCTGGGCTTTATCTGTAAAAAGAAGTTGGGTAGATTAGATGTAAGTTCTCCTCTGCCTCTGACATTCTCTGAAGAATGCAAACGAAGGAAAGGTACCGTTAGGTGGTGCAGTGAATAGAGCACTGGCCCTGGAGTCAGGAGGACCTGAGTTCAAATCCAGCCCCAGACATTTAACACAAAACTAGCCTTGTGACCTTGGGCAAGTCACTTAAACCCAATTGCCCTGCCTTCCCCACTCCTAAAAGCACACACACACACACACACACACACACACACACAAATGGAGTCTATCCATTATGGTGAATCTTTAATAAACTTTGCTTTACTTTGGCTGAGAGAAGACTTGAGTTGAATTCATGTGGCAGTGAAGAGGAACCTAAAGAGGGCTAGGGCTGCCTGAGACTCCACAATACCAACATGCAGGGTACTGCTTAAAGAAATCCACTCAAGTCTTCTCAGCCAAAGAAAAAGTAAAGTTTATTGAAGGCTCAAGTTCACCATATGGATTAGACTCTTAAGGAGCCAGTCTATGCTAGGTCATTCTATGGCCCTCTCACAGAGCAAGTC
>CM053595.1:31358666-31411735 GCA_028646575.1 Pseudocheirus occidentalis | reverse complement strand
CTGTGCCCTGCATATAGTAGACATTTAAATGTTGCCTTGAAATGACTTAACTGCATCCTAGTGGGAGTACTTTGGTGGGGCAGTTAGTTGAAACAGTTGTTAGAAGGATTGGGCTTGGAATTAGGAAGACTCATCTCTATCGGTTCAAATCTGGCCTCAGATACTTATTAGCTGTGTGACCCTGGGCAGGTCACTTCATTCTATTTGCCTCAGTTTCCTCATCTGTAAAATGAGTTGCAGAAGGAAATGGCAAACCCTTCCAGTATTTTTTCCCAAGAAAACCCAACTGCGATCATGAAGAGATGGACATTGCTGAGAGCAATTGAACATTGTGGAACTCCTTCCACAATTGGACTGTATTCACTTGAACATACAAGTTCTGCCCTCTGGGTTAAAAAATAAAGCCACATACCTTTGTTGATAAGTTGTTGTTCAGTGGTATCTGACTCATGATCCCATTTGGGTTTTTCTTGCCAAAGATACTGGAGTGGTTTGCTATTTCATCCTCCAGTTTATTTTGCAGGTGAGAAAACTGAGGTGTGCAACTTGCCCAGGGTCATACAACTAGGAAGTATCTGAGGCCACATTTGGACTCAGGTCTTTTTGACTCCAGGCCTGGTAATCTATTCACTTCACCATCTAGCTGCCCCATATTGATGTTATATTGAAATACTTCAGCTCTTATAAATACATCTTATCCTTTGTGAGACCCTGTTTTTTGTTTATTTTTCATTCTGTCTTCTTGAAGTGAAGACTCTCCAAGGGAGAACCAATTTGTCTCCATTGCTGGGTTTAGCGCCTCCAATAGTAAAATAAATAAATAAACAGTGAATATAGGCAATCCATCTAAGACTGAATCATTCTCAGGCACAAAATGCAATTTATACTTATGGGTGATTCTACCTTTGGGCTTACAGCAAGCTCAGTCCTACTGTTCTCTGTGCTGTCTCCAGTAGGAGTCTCCTAGTAGGAGTCAGAACACACCTGGTTTCAGGATCTTTGTTGAAGGCAGTAAAGTAGTTGCTTCTAGAAGGGAGCAGATTGTTTATCCCAGAATTAGTTTGTCTTCTAATCCTTTTACCACCAAATACCAGACTATTGTTTGTGTTAATGATTGGCTTAAATCAACTGGGCAAAAATTTCTGAGGGGAGATGGGTGGGATGGAGAAGTCTGACTTTCAAAGACACTTCTAAGTGTGTTTATGCAAAGAGATAGGGAATGGGATTCTGGGAGAAAGTTTCATTTAGGAAGAGAAGGAAGGGGATAACAGAAGTGCTGAGGAAACACCACACAAAGCATTTCTTCTGACCAGGCTACACTTCGTTAAAGGTGAGTGAATTTGTAAGACTTAAATGCCAAGAGAAGATTCCATCCAGGTACGCAGATTTGGGTAAAACATTTCTGCTAGTACTTTGGCATTAAGAACTAAAAGGGGGCAATTGATAACTAATGAGAGAAAAAAATCTTGTGAGATGCCCTGGCTGATCTTCCTTCACTCCTTCTTCTTTGACCAGTTTTCTTTCATTTTAAACAGAAGCCTGTTGTGAAATCACTGGTGTGAGTCCTTCAGGGGCCTGGGAGGGTGTTCCCTCCAGCTTCCTAGGTGGACTGGCACCAGACTGTTGATTAATTCAAAGGTACATGAGAACTGAGAAGGTTTAGGTAGGGAGAGAGTGTGGTTCACTTTGATAATTTGTAAAGTATGACCTGGTGTAATTTTAAGGTGGAAATAATACTAGGGGTGGCTGGTTGGGGAAACCAACTATATTAAAATCGACAAGTCCAAAACATGCCATTCAAGGCCACAGGAAATGTTGGCTGGAGCCAACAGCTATCTGTCTTGTTGATAAAGGAACTATGGTTCCTGGGCTTAGTTTATTCTAATCTTATATCAGTCAAATCCCATGACAATTAAAATCTTACACCTAAAATATTTCTAAGCCAGTGTTGCCTAGTGGCAAGGGATTGAACATGTAATTGGAGTAATACATAGCTTTAATGTTCACAGTTTTTCTTTTCTATCCATTCCCGACTCTAAAGCAGAATATAAAATTGAGAAAAGGGACTTGACTTTTGTATTCTCAGTACCTAATCTTTCACATAGAAGGGATTTAATAAACATATGTTGAATTGAGAGTATTATAAGTATTATCAGTCTTATTTTTGTGGAGGTGGACATTGAGGCTGAGAGAGAGAAAACTGGCTAGTGAATTTGGAACCTGTGTGTCGAGCCCAGGTCTAATAATTTCAGATTCAGTTCTCTTCTCAGTACCAGGACTGATCAGACAGAGTCAAACACACTGCACCTTGACCCCATTGAGGTGATGTCATTGATCCTTTCTGAGTAAGAAGGACAAATGACAACAAGGATTTGTCTTCGATCTGTAATTTACCAGCTGACTTGTTAAATATGGATAATCCACTAGCTACCTCTTAGAGTTAGTTATTCATTGAGTTATCAAATGAGCTGCACTTTGTGGCCATTAAAAACCAGCTGTAAAGGTAAGTAGTATCATCATTATCTGATGTTTGCTGCCACAAAATTTCAGTACAATTAAAGCAATTTTAAATAGTCTCTTAGAGTTGGATTTGACCTTGTACTAACTTCTACTAAAAAGAATTTTAATTTTGCCCTATCTGAGAGAAATATTCTCTGCTCTCCTTTGGAAATTGCTGATGCTTAGCATTTTATCTGTTTTGCATCTCTCTGTTGCTCTAGGAAAACAAAACAACACCAAGGGGAAATTTTACCATTTTATAGCCTTAGGCTGAATTATTTCCCCCATCTCTGTATAAATAGACGGGTTGGTTAGGGACTGCTTCTTTGTTTCTTCCTAGTGTGACTTGGGGCTTACAATCTTTGGATCAAATCATGGTGAAAAGTAGTCGTGGCCCACTTAGGCAGCTCAGTCAGATACATAATAGATACTTAACACTTCTTGTTTTACTAGAATGTAGCATTATTAAAATGTTTGTCCTAAATATCTTTGTGTGGTAGAAAAAGACTTTTCAAAGTGCTCTGACCTTTCTCCATATGGCTGAGGTCAATTTTGGTAAGTGCATCTTATATTAGAAAAACATTCCATACTCTTTGAGCTTCAATCTGAAGAGGGTCCACTAACATCTCTGAGTCTCTTTCCTCTTGCAAAATGGGGATAACAAAATTATCATGGATTTAGCCTTGAAAGGTACCTTAAATATCTTTGAGTCAAATTCCCTTTCATTTACACATGAGGAAACCTAAGTCCAGAGAATTTAAATAATTGCCTCTGGTTCCACAGACTGTGAGAAACAAAAGAAAAACCTGGATTTAAACTCAAGTCCACTGCCTCCCACAGCTTGCTTTGTGCTGTCCCAAGATAAAGTTACAGGGTTGTTTTGAAAAAAAAAAACTTTACAAAGCTCCTGAGAAATGACAATTATTCTCATGTTATTGTTGAGGAAACTGATGAATAGAAGACACACACACATACACACACACACACACACACACAATGAATAGAGAGAGCCTGGACTTGGATTCAGGGAGAGCTGAGTTAGAATGTGGACTCAATCACTTTCTAGCTGTGTGATCCTGGGCAAGTTACTTAACCTCTATCTGCTTCAGTTTCCTCAACTGTGAAATGGGGATAATAATAGCACTTAACTTCTAGTGTTATTGTGAGAATCAGAAGAGATAATATTTATAAAGAACTTAAGAGTGCCTGGCACATAGTAGGTGCTTACTAAATGTTTGCTTCCTTTCCCCTGGAAGAGATGTCATCAGTCTAATTCTCTCTCCTTCCCTCCCTCCTCTCTCTCTCTATGATGTATATAAAAGGAAACTGTATAAAAAAAAGTATATAAAAGGAAACTGAGACCCAGAAAGGAAAAGTCATTTGCTTAATATTAGACCTCTAGAGAGGTACTAGAACCCAGTTCTCTTGACTCCCAATCTAATGCTCTTTCTGTTCTGGTAACATAAGCTTTAGTGTCAGGCTTGTCTAGAGGCTGCGTCTCTTGCCTGTTACTCCATTTTTCTTCTTATCTTTTCACTGTTTCGTGTTGAATTTCTGTTCTTGCTGAATAATTTCCACATAGAGAAGGAAATGTGTTAAAGAAAGTCCATAGAAATGGATCTCAAGGTTCTAAATTGCCCTGGTAAGGTCAATAACTACCTCCTGTGGCTATCCCTAGCTAGCACAAGGACTCATTCAGGACAGAACTTAAATCATCCCCAACAGGTCAGTTTTTACAGCCTTTTGGAAAGATGAGTAAAGGAGGGAAGGGACAGTTGCTCTCCTCTGCCTGCTGAATGGAACCCAGAAGAAGGGTCAGTCAATTTTCTGGTGCTTGGTTGAGTTTAGAGAATCATTTTTTCCATTTCAAATGTGCTCCTTTTATCTCTAGGACATGTTTGTTTGTGGATCTTTTGTTGTTAGAATGTCACTGAGGCAGGAAGACAGTTGTCAAGAGTTTATTATTTTTTTCCCCTTTGCCCTATATGGGGATCCCACTACGAAATTCCAAATGAATGCCTGTTATCTCCCCTCTTTTGCATCTAGTTTCTCAGGCTAGTTCTTTCTCCTCCCCATTTCTGTTTTTCAGCTAGGAAAATAAGCTTGAATTAAAACCCCTTTAGAATGAGTAGATAGCATTTAACCCAGCAATACCACTTCTAGGATTGTATCCTAAAAAGGTCATAGAAGTGGGAAAGGGATTCATGTGCAACAAAATTTGTAGCACCTTTTTGTGGTGACAAAGAATTGGAAATCAAGGTAATGCCCATCAATTGGGGAATGGCTAAACAAATTGTGGTGTATGAATGTAATGGATTACTATTGTGCTATAAGAAATGAGGAGCAGACAGACTTCATAATAACCTGGAGAGACTTATATAAAATGATGCTGGGTGAGGAAAGCAGAACCAGGAGAACTTTGTACACAACGACAGACACATTGTATGTGTAATAATTAACTTTGATAGACTGGGCTTCTCAGCAATGCAAGGTTAGAAGACAACTCCAATGATGGAAAGGGATATCCTCATCTAGAGAAAGAACTATGGACTCTGAATGTAGATTGAAGCAGACTACTTGTTCTCTCTCATGTTTTGTTTTGTCCCTTTTTTCTCACTGTTCACTCCATTGGTTATAACCCTTCTTTACAACTTGATTAAACTAATGTTTAATGTGAAGGTGTCTGTAGATACTATATTTGATTACATGCCAACATGGGGAGGGGGAGGGAGAGAAAATGTGAAACTCAAGGGATTGTGGAATTGAATGTTGAAATATTTATTTGCTAAAAGTGAATAAAGATAGAATTATCATAAAATGGTATCTGATGAAACAGTATTAGACATAAAAGGTGCTCAGTAACTATTTGAATGATTTTTTTTTTTTTACATCACATCTACTTTTTGTCCTGAAAGGAAAAAGGAAAGAGGGGATTTTTAATAGGCATATGGATAAGAGAATGAGAATACAGAATCTAGGTTCCTCACTTAACTACATTTTGTTTTCAGTCAACAACCATTTATTTTTTTCTCTCACCTCCACTTTTTTTTGGGGGGGGAAACCTAACCCTTATAACAAGCCTGCATATTCAGAAAAGCCAAATTCCAAATGTGTGTCATTCTGCATAACAATTTATCACCTCTCTGTCATGTCATTATCTCTCCTCTGGAACCATGGTCAGAGCTCTTTATTGTTATCATAATTGTATAAACTGGCGCTTTCTCTGAGGCCTTCTCCCCTCCCTCTGTCTCAGTTCATGCATGTCTTGTGGCACAATCATGTTCCATTATATTCCTAGTCATTTGCCAATTAACAAAAGAACAGCCATAAGTAATTTCTGGATTGAAACTATCTTTAGCAGTGAAATTCACAAGTTAGAGAACATGGGGTCATTGGCCATTAGAATTCAAGTTCATGAATTTGTTCATTATGAGTGCCTACCATCAATGGATGTATTAAACATGTAGAAGGTTTTCCTATATAATGGAAAACTGTAAGTTTCCAATTCTTTTAAAAACTGCTTTAACTCTACTGGGCTTTGTCCTTGTAATTAATGCTGGGGGTGAGAGGGAAAGCATCTTATCTGGGCTTGTAGTCTCTTTGTGATGCAGGTACTTGAGAGAACAATCCAGGGTTGAATTGTATGACTTTGTAGACCTTTCTAGCCTCTGAGTTATAGAAAAGTGACTCAATTAAGCTTTTGATAATGCCTAATATAACACTTTAAAAAATTTTGTGAATATAAAATACATTTTTTTTAAAACTTCCCAAAATGTCTTATTTTGCATTAAAAATAATTTAGACGTTCAAAAAAAAAAGAACAGCCATAAGTATAGTACATATGGTCAGGAAACCCATTCTAAGAAGTCTTGGTCCTTAACTTTGTCACCAGCTCAGAGGTAGATACAGAATTAGTTGGGCGACCTTCCTGAGATAACCTTGAAATGGCCAGGAACTAGTTAAGCTATGGACTCAAGAGATTAGCCAGGAAACAGTTAAGTGATACTTAACCAAGACAGAAATCAAGTGAAACAGCCAGTGCTAGGTGGGGAATGCACCCCCAGTCTGCATTCACTCTCCTGGCTCCTTCATTTGTCAATAATGGGGTGACCACACTCCCCTACTTCCCATGTCCAGCTCTTCATTAATTAATACTGAGGTAATTGCAATCTCCTGGTTCGAATACCCAGCTCCTCATCAATCAGTAAGGTATTTACACTGCCTTGATTACTCCCTATCATGTAGCTGTAATAGACAATTAGGGAAAATGGTATAAAAGATTCTGCATTATGTGGCTATCTCTTCCTTTTTGGCATTGAGACTGCCCAGCTCATAAATCAATTACTATTAAAAGCTCCTTAAAACTTTTATTAGGACTCTGGTCACTTTGTTAAAACTTGCCATTTCAACCTGACCTTAGTTTCCTAATCTCCAAAATGGAATAACTGGATTAAAGATAACCTTTCCCTGCTCTAAAATTTGATGACACAGGAAAGTTTGTGGCACAACGTGAATCACTGAGGCATATCATTTCCTGGGTCTGAAGATCTGGCTGAGCCAAGCAATAATAACGAAGCTTTATTCCAAGTATTAGCTAATTTATGAAGGTTGTTTCAACAAAACTCCAAATTTTTTTTTGAGTGAGGACAGAATTGTGCCCATAGCAAAAGAGCAGGACTGCAGGATTTTAAAACAGGAAGTGACTTTAGAAGCTATTCTAATTTATTTTAAAGATAAGGAAAATCTCTAGTGGATAGAGATCCTAACCTGGAATCAGGAAGACCAGAGTTCAAATCCTGCCTCCAAAAACACCATACAAATGCTTTGTTGTTGTTTAGTTGTTTTCAATCATGTCTGGCTTTTCATGACCCCTTTTGGGGAATTTTTGGCACAAATATTGAAAAATATCCTTCTCTAGCTCATTTTACAGATGAGGAAACTGAGGCAGAGTTAAGTGACTTGGCCAGAGTCACACAGCTAGTAAGTATGCAGGACTCCAGGCCTGCCAGGTTCTCTGGCACTGATGAGGTGGAGGCTCTGGGAATCTAAGCCTTCCCAGGGAAGACATTTGCCTGAGGTCATGGGCCTTGAGATGCTGCTCTGCCCAAGTCTTTAGCTCTCTTTGTTCCAATAGTTTCCCACCCTTGTATTGGCCTGGCCCACCATTGTCTATGGTCTCCAGGTAGCCTCTAGCAACTTCCTACCCTGAACCACTCATTGCTGGAGTCTGACCTCATCTGACTCCTCCTGAAGACCCTCCCCAATCTCCTCCTCTGGACCACCCCTAGACTCCTCCCACAACCTTATTGTATATAGAATCCCATCTTCCCTCCAGTGTGTGAGTGCCATGAGATAGCTTAGTATAGACTTGCTCTGTGAGAGCACCTTTAAATGGCCTAGCACCCCACGTGGCGAACTTGAACTTCCAATAAACTTTACTTTTTCCTTGGCTGAGAAGACTTGAGTAGAATTCTTTCAGCAGGACCCGGCATGTTGGTATTTTGGGGTCTCAGGCAGCCCTAACCCTCTTTGGGCTTCTCTTCCTTTTTATCCTACACATCAGCACCACCTAGCTGTTTTATTAATTTGTTTCTCAATTCTCCTTACTCAAACAGTACTGTATTAGGTCTGATAGATATGTGGAGATATGAGAGATATGCAATCCATTTCTTCCTTTAGTTAGGAAGGAAAATCCTCCCTAGGTGGAGAAGATAGTCTTGGAACTTGGGAGGTCCAAGATAAGGACTAAATTGCCTTAGCCATCTATTTTGGGCAGATGGACCTAGGGCAGACTGATTTGTTGTTTAATTAGTTCAAAGCACTAAAGAATTGTGGTCTTGTAACTTCATCATTGGAATTATATCCCAATTGGCAGCAACAGAAGTAGAGAAATTCACTTACTACTTACAGCACAGACTTTAGGTAAAACATAGGGGCCCTACTATCACCCTCATGAAATTTATGATTATAAGTAGTTAGGAGGTCCCAAGAGTCAACAAGATCTGAATTCAAATCCTGCCTGAAACATTTAGAACACCAAACTGCAAAGTAACTAGTGATCACAGTATTTTAGAACAGGAAATTGGGTTAGAAGTCCAAGTCCATTTTGATGAGGTGGAGGCTCTGGGAGCCTCTTTGAATCTTTGAGGTACAGGCTCTGTACCTCCAAATACCAGAGAAGGTATTGCCTGAGGTCAAGGGTCAACTTGGGCAGTTGTAGCTCTGCCCAAGTCTTTCCACCTCCTTGGTTCCAATAGTTTCCCACCCTTGATCACTCATTACTGGAGTCTGACCTCATCTGACTTCCTGAAGATCCTCCCCAAACTAGACCCTCTAGACCTCCCCTAGATTCCATCCACAACCTTTCTGTATATAGAATTCCTTCTCCCCTCCATGTGGTGTGAGAGCGACACAGAATGCCCTAGTGATGTGTAGGCTCTGGGAAACCCCTTGAAGTCTGATTGAATCTTCCCCAAATTCATTTGCTGGAGTTTGACCTCATTGACTGAAGACCCTCCCAAACTCCTCCTCTAGCCCACCCCCAAATTCCTCTGTATATAAGGTAATCTTCCCTCCATGTGTGTGAGAGCTCCATAGAATGACCTAGCATAGACTGGTTCCTTAAGAGTTCACCCCATATGGTGAACTTGAACTTTAATAAACTTTATTTTTCTTTGAGAAAACTTGAGTAAAATTCTTTCAGCAGGCATGTCGGTGTTTTGGGGTCTCAGGCAACCCTAACCCTCTTTGTGGGTAACCTCTTCAACCACAACATGAGGACCTATGTTATAGAGTCGCATAGCATTAGGAAAGTTGAGAACCACTGGACCTCCATGATTTACACAGTAGACATTTCAGTAACATTTTTGAATGACTGAAATAACTTTAGTAAGGTAGGTAGGAGTTTAGAATATTTTTTTTTGGGGGGGGGAATTTGTGGTGAATCATACACATTTATTTCCTTATTCCTCTTTTTTCAATAACATCTAGAAAAGCCTATTTTAACTGAATTTGCCTCTAGGTTGGCTTAATTTTCAAATAGAGCCTCCTCTTTCCCTCCCTATCCCTTTACCTAGCAAACCATCTCCACACAACAACAGCCAGCATTTCAGGGCTGGGAAGCACTCCACATGAGTTATCTCATTCAATTATTACATTATTTTTGTGAGGTAGGTGGGTAGGTGCTATTATTATCCCCATTTAACAGATGAGGAAACTCAGGCTAAGAGAGGGTAAATGGCTGAACTAATTGATGAGAGTTACCATAAAATGATGAGGGGTGCTCAGGACCCCAAAACACCGACATCCGACATCCTGCCGAATGAATTTGACTCTAGTAAGTTTATTAAAGTTTGCCATAATGGGTAGACTCTTAAGGAGCCTCAGTATCTGTATGGCTTGTATTGGACAAGCAGGCTTATCTAGGACAGAAAGTCTGCTGGAAAATTCTATGGTGGTCTCACACTGAAGATTGTGCCCAAAGAGGGTTAGGGCTGCCTGAGACCCCAAAATACCAACATGCCAGGTCCTGCTGAAAGAATTCCACTCAAGTCTTCTCAGCCAAAGAAAAAGTAATGTTTATTGAAAGTTCAAGTTCGCCATGTGGGGTAGACTCTTAAGGAGCCAGTCTATGCTAAGCTAGTCTATGACACTCTCACAGACCAGGCTCTGTAACAAGCTATCCCATGGCACTCTCACAGGGCATGGAGGGAAGATGGGGTTCTATATACAGAAAGGTTGTGGGAGGAATCTAGGGGTGGTCCAGAGGAAGGAGACTGGGGAGGGTCTTCAGGAGGAGTCAGAAGAGGTCAGACTCCAGTAATGAGCAGAAGTTGCTGGAGGCTACCTGGAGACCATAGCCAGAGCCTGTACCTCAAAGAATCAAGGAGAGCTCAAAAAAAAGGGGGGGGTAAGACCCAGAACCAACCATCATTTCCCCCTTCAAACAAATGGGACCCAGATTCCTTTGGGGTAAAGGGTGAAGGTCTCAGCTTCTGAAAGTGCTTCCTGATGGCAAGGAAGAGCTGTCCCTGCCTCTCTGGGTCCTGTTCGAGGGATCTGCCTTTGCATCCAAGGGGTCTGATGCTAGGTCCAGTGGGCTGGAGAACTTGGGGCTTAAACCCTGGAGAAAACAAACCTGCCAAAGAGGTTAAGCAAACAAAGACCAAAACAGGCACAAAAAAGTATAGCAAAAAACAATTTCTCTGGTAGGAACCAAAGATGGCTAAGGCAAGGCTAAAAGGCTGTCAGATAACCTTAAACTGCTCCATGGACGTTTAGCACATGGCAAGCAATACCAACTTTTCAAAACAGGCAACAACTCCCAAAGCCTGTTCTCTCCTTCCATCATAGAGACTATTGCGCAAAGCTACAAAGTCTCAAAAGCTGTTCTAGGCCCTACTCTAGACAGAATGAGTCAGGGCCTTAAGTAAACATTAATGGCTGTGGGTCTCTCCAAGCCTTGGGTTTAATTGGATATGGGGGGACACTTCAGGACAGTCAAAAACAGATGCTGGGATGGCAGAAATAGCTCACCCAGGAATTTATCCCAAACAATTGACTGAACTATCTCCCACACTCAGGGAACATGGGAGATCCGGGAGGCTTAACTAGAGAAAATTGGCTTCCCAATTTCACCAACAGGTCCCTTCCCAACAAGAGAGCATAAGGAAGGAGTGTTCAAACAACAGAGCCTCAAAGAGGCAGGGATTGGGTATGTCTGGAAACATCCCTTAGTTTCCCCTTCGATGCCCCTGACCTGACTGGTAAAGGCGAGGGTAGAACCAATTGGTTAGAACAGAGAACCTAGCCATAATAAAGTGGGTAACCTTACCTTCAGCCAACTTACTTGCCCAGAGTTCAGTGAGATGGAGAAAGTGGGAGCACTGTCAAGTCCCATGCTCCCCCTCATTCCGAGTCTTCAGAAGACTAGATGACAAGGTACTGGGAGGTGGCTCTACCACTTTTCCTACTTCGGGGACAATCCTTTCTCCAATGTTCCTTCTGGTCAGATGGGCAAGGTTCTAGAGGCATTGGTTCCTGGGCCTTCCTCTGGGGGGGGGGGTGCCCTGGAGGGGCACTCTTTGGACCAGTGACCCACCTTGTGGCATTGAAAGCAGGTTTTTCCTCTGCCCAAGTGACTGGGCTTCCTCCAAAGGGGTCCCCTGGAGGGGCTTTTCCTGGCCATGGCAGCAGCCAAGAATTGGGCATGTTCTCTGCCTCTGGTTCGTTCCCTGGTCTCTGTTATTAAAGACTCAAAAAATCTCCAGTAATTGGGCCTGAGGTGTTTGGGGTCCCATTGCCAATTTCTGCAGTTTCCTCCTAATATCTGGGGCAGACTGAGTAATCAGGATCTAAATTTGTGTACCTCTTAATAGCTTCTACCAGCCTATCTAGGAAAAGGGCAGGGTTTTCTTCATTTGTCTGGGATATTTCTTTAATCTTCTGAAAATTTACCTGCTTCTGAAAGGCATTTTTGAGGCCTTCCAGTAGGCAGAGTACCATATGGTCTCTCTTCTCTATCCTCTCGGGTTTGATAATCCCATCCTGGGTCACCAGTGGGAACAGCAGCTGTTTTTGGGGGGTATTTTCTGGGATCATTGCTAGCCAAACAATCCCCAAATTTTTGGGCTTGTTTCCAGATTCTCCTCCTCTCCTCAGTGGAACAACAGGTAGAGAAGAGGATATGCAAATCACCCCAAGAAAACTCAAATTGTAGGGTTAAGTCCCGAAAGCCTTCAGTAAACTTTGTGGGGTTTTCAGAGAACTTATCCAGCTTCTCTTTAATTTGGTTGAGATCAGAAATGGATAATCGGACATGCCCTCTAGTTGTCCCATCACCAGAGAGAGCAGCTTTCCTTAAGGGAAAAAGTCCTGAAGGTGTTGTAGGAACAGAGGCTTGGGAAGGGAGATTGAAGTCCCACTTCCTGTGAGAAAGTGACCTGGGGGTGCTGGCTGGACTGGATCAGCTGGCTGACAAGGGGGAAGGTTAGCTGGCACCTGAGGAGGGGAAGGGGTCAGAAGAGAAGTTACCCCTGGTGTTGCCGTGGGGGTACGGCCTGAGGCATGAGTGGGTGTTCCCTCAGGGGGAAGGGCTACAGAGGCACTTCAGCAAGGCCAGTGGCTGGGACCTGAGCAGGGTCCCTGAGTGGGGAGGGGCCATGCTGGGAGATGCAGAGTAGGAGATAAGGATGGTGTAGGGGGCAGGAAATGAGGGGTGTTGGGCTAGAGGAAAAGGGAAGGGGAACCAGGGGGAAAAGGGTTGGGGTCCAGCATGAGGGCTTGGGCAGCTGCCTCAGTGGGACCTGAGCAGGAGTTCCTGACGGGGGAGGGGCTGGGGCCGAAGCCATAGGAAGGGGGTCGTTTAATTGGTCCTGTTGTCCCTTTGTGGGAGGAACTAGCTTCAAGCATCCACATTTTTTCCTGAGAACTGTGTTCCGAGACAGTTCACTGAAGGCCAGCAAATAGGCAGCTTCTACCCATTTTTCTTCTCTGTGACAGTATGATTCTAACTGGGAGTGTTGTCCTTTAAAGTCCCCCAAACAGGCTACGATTCATGGTGTTCTAGGCAATAGCTAGGCCAAACAGTGTTGCAAAAAACACTAGAAGGTATCCAGAGAAACTGAATTTCCCAATGTTGTATAAGACAACCCAAAGGCGAACTTTTGGGAGCCAGATATAGGGCCTCCCTTTCTCCATAAAGGATGGTTTGAGAGTAAGCCTCGAAAAACAATAACAGGACAAAAAACCTACAAAAAAATACCTTGAGTTTTCCCAGTTCCCTAGGGCTGAGAGAATTGAAAGAATCTGGCTCACATTTCCAGATGAGGCATTGGTCCTTGTTCTCCATTCTTCAGAAGCTAAGCACATGTCCATTTTCTCCAACACAACCAAACAGGATAAAGAACCTAAAGTCAGGGTGAGTACCTAGCTGTCTGACCTAATGGGACCTGAGAGGTCAGGCCCAAAAAAACAAAACACACACAAAAAAGCCATGCAAAAAAACCCAAAAAACAAAACAAAACCACACCTCCAATCTACTTGGAGGACAAGAAAGCAATAGGGAAAAAGAGAGGCTTATGTACCTTCCAGTGCCGGCTGGAGAAGAGCTTGAGATTAGCAGTTTCCCGATGTCAGGGAACCATAAAAATGAAGAGGGTGCTCAAAGAGGGTTAGGGCTGCCTGAGACCCCAAAATACCAACATGCCGGGTCCTGCTGAAAGAATTCCACTCAAGTCTTCTCAGCCAAAGAAAAAGTAAAAGTTTATTAAGTTTATTAAGTTCAAGTTCACCATGTGGAGTAGACTCTCAAGGAGCCAGTCTATGCTAAGCTACTCCATGGCGCTCTCACAGACCAAGCCTGTACCAAGCTATCCCATGGCACTCTCACAGAGCATGGAGGGAAGATGGGGTTCTATATACAGAAAGGTTGTGGGAGGAATCTAGGGGTGGTCCAGAGGAGGAGATTGGGGAGGGTCTTCAGGAGGAGTCAGAAGAGGTCAGACTCCAGTAATGAGCAGAAGTTGCTGGAGGCTACCTGGAGACCATAGACAATGGTGGGGCAGGCCAGTTCAAGGGTGGGAAACTATTGGAACAAAGGGGGCTAAAGAGCCACAACTTAAGGCTCATAACCTCAGGCAAATGTCTTCCCTGGGAAGGTTTACTTTCCCAGAGCCTGTACCTCAAAGAATTACCATTGGAACAAAGGGAGACTAAAAACTTGGGCAGAGCCACAACTTAAGGCTCATGATCTCAGGCAAATGTCTTCCCTGGGAAGGTTTATTTTCCTAGAGTCTGTACCTCAAAGAATCAAGGAGAGCTCAAAAAGGGGGGGGGAATCCCAGACAAGATGGGGTCCTATATAAGAAAGATTTGGGGAGGAGTCTAGGGGTGGTCTAGAGGAAGAGTTTGGGGAGGGTCTTCAGGAAGAGTCAATGAGGTCAGACTCCAGTAAATGAGTAAGTTGCTGGAGGCTACCTGGAGATGACAATTGTGGGCTAGGCCAGTTCAAGGCTGTAACAGTTGATTTGGGTATAGATATTTTGGGAGGATCAAGGGTAAGGGGTAGCTGGATAATGGAGGGCTAGAGATGTGGGCAGAGCCTATGGCCTCAGGTAAATGCCTTACTTGGGAAGATTCAATCAGAGTTCAGGGGAGGTCCCTCTTCACTAATTATCTTTTTTTCTCAAATCTTTGAAACTTCCCTATTACTTTTCGAGGCACTACTATCCTCCCAGTTACCCAGGCTTGCAATCCAGATAACATCCTCAGTTTTTGCTCTCCATCCTTCATGTCCAGTTTGTGGCCAAGGCCACATCTCTAGGATGGGGAGGGGAAGGGAAGGAGAAGGGAATAAAAAAAGGAAAAGAAAATTTACATGATAACTTTAATATATATTTTAAAGGGAATAGCAAGTTGTACATAATAGAGTTGTAGTTTCATGTGCAATTAAATTTTTTTTTATCATACTATGTTATGACTGTACTTGTTTTATTCTATAAAGTCTGGTCATACTTCTGTATTCTTCATATTCTTAATCATTCCCCAACTTATAGGCATCTGTTTTGTTTCTAGTTCCTTGTTATCCCACCAAAAAAGTGCTGCTAATGAATATTTTAGTATATATAGACATATCTATTAGACATTTCAAGATAATTTTGACTAGGCTCATGGATATACTTTGTGGCTAATGAGCAAAATTAACTTTGTGGAGCATTAGCGGGTGAGGAGGGACTTCCAAAATGTCTGCCCTGAAAGAGGGACTGTCTGGCATGTGTTCCCAGTGAAGGAAGCCTTTCTTGGGGGGATTGGGAGACTCAGATTTCTTTCTGGAACTCCCTTAATTTAGATATACTATACAGTCTTCTTCACTTTCCCTCATCTTTGCTGTATCAAATTGGATCTTATGTGATCAGAACTGGAGTAAGTTTAGGTGAATTGTAATGGACTTATAAAGTTTCCTTTTCTAATTATGCTGAAAGGAACAGATTCCATTGTCCAGAGATGAGGTGGCAATAAATGAGATTTCATAGGAAGACAGGAGACACATAAGAAATCTCATTAATTAATTAAATTTAATCTCATTAATATGGAAAATAGTCCCCAATTGCTAATGAAAGCTTTTAATACATATGGAATTGTCATGGCTAGAATTTTGCTAATTAAATAATGTTAAAGATTTCATTCATTTAATTTCTTGAAAATATGCATAATTAATGAGATGGCCTATGTGTCCAGACTTTAGGGAAACCCTATAGACAGTAGATACCATGGGCTTTGCTGGTGCCTGAGGGATTTGTGGTTCTCAGGTTTGACGTCTCTTATGACTAGTCAAGCCAGGGGAAAGAGGAAGTTAAAACTGTTGACTCAGAACTTTCTAAAAACCTCTTCTCCCCCCGGGGAAACTCAACCAGTCTGTTGTCTGACTTTTTTTCTAGCTGGTGCCATGGGGTTTCCCGTCTTGTTCAGCTGCATCCTGATGGTGCTTTTTGCAGGTATGTGAGGGGTGGGTGGCATGATCTACATACAGGAGGGCTTTGTGGCTTTGTTTGGTCCCCATGCTTCTTGGATTTCAGTAATTCTCCCATCTGTCATTCAGTACTAAGGGAAAATAAATGATAATTTGCCAGGCATCTGCACGGGAGAAATGTAATATGAAGGTTAATTAATTTTTCATAAAGAAAGCTTTAATTGTCATTTACCTTTATTAATATCACAAAGTTGCTAAATTATTAGAATACAGTCAAGTAAATTGGTGAGGTCTTTGATTCTGTTTCATATCAACCAATAGCTTCATTTTTCTTTTTGAAAGAGATATTTACATAATATTTTAAGCCTCCGGGTTGCTTCTTGCTTTGGATTTAATGAGATCAGAGACAGATACGTTGTTTTAAATAGGAGTAATTCTTTTTGGAATGTTTTAATAGAATAATATAGTTATTTAAAAACTATTTCCCTCTGCTCCCTTGATAAGCTTCATGTAAAGGAATGTGAAGCTCAGTTTGGAAACCTCTGATCTACAAGGAGGGCACTTGTGGATGGTGGAATAAAGACAGGAAAGGGATGTTTAATTTGGCAGACTCAAAGCCTAGTTCACATAGGAAATGAGTGGAGAGCAACAACCAGCTAATGAGCTGGGAACCAAGCTGAGGTCAAATGCTATCTGTGAATGGAGGAAGAAAATTGCTCTTTGTTTAGGATTAAAGGTTGATAGATTTAGATCTAGAAGGGGCCTCAGGGGCCATCTAGTGTAGGTTCCTCATTTTCCAGATGAGGAAACTGAACTATGGTAGTGAAATGACTTACCCAAGGTCATAGAGGTGGTGAAACTCAGAGATGAGATTTGAACTGAGATCCCTTGCCATTTGTCAGGGTACTGCTAGAATACATCATACTGTACATCCTACAGAATATAACAGATGAACCATCCATATCCTGCCTTTAAGCTGCTTGAATTGATTTGTTCTGTCTGTTTTGTCTGTTTGTTCTGTATCTGTCTGTCTATTCTGTCAGTGTCTCTGTCTGTGCTCTCTGTCATTCTGTCTGTTTGTTCTGTCTGTCTGTTCTTTCTGTGTCCTATGTATTCTGTCTATCTATTCTGTCTCTGTTCTATCTGTCTATTCTGTGTCTCTGTTCTGTCTATTCTTTCTGTCTGTCAGTTTCTGTTCTGTCTGTTTATTCTGTCTCATGGTTCTATCTTTCTCTGTCTGTTCTGTCTGTCTCCCCTGTCTATTCTGCCTGTCTGTTCTGTCTGTCTGTTCTTTCTAGTCTTCCTATCTATCTGTTTATCTGTCTGTTCTATCTCCTGGATGCCTAGCTCCTATTCTGGGGGGACTTGTAAAGCTTGACACTTAATAGCCTTGTTCTGTGAGTCAAGCCACTTAACTGAATGAACTTCGTTTCCATATCTAGAAAACAGGAATACTTTTACCCCTTACTTCATAGGAAATTTTTTTTTTTGTAAACTTGAACATTCCATGGAAATGTGGACACTCTCATCTCTTCCTTAATACATTAAACAAACAAAAATTTATTTCAGGGGGCAGTTCTTTTTTACTGCACAATGTAGCCCTTTATTAATTGAGCATTTTTTTCTCTAATTGTTTGTATGTTTTTGCTTTATCTTCTCAGCTGAGAGTATTGTTACTTTTTCCTTGGGATGAAAGTTTATACTTATATGATGGAAGTTGATAGAATTGAATGCTATCTGGTGCCTTGAACAAGGTTGGGTACATAGTGTATACAACCCTTTTTATTAATTGATTTCTTTTTATTTTTTTAATATTTTATTTTCTCCCAATAACACAAAAATAATTTTCAATATTTTGTTTCTCAAAATTTTGAGTTTCAGATTCTTTCCCTCCCTTTCTTTTTTCCCCCTCATGAAGAAAGCATGCAACTTGACACAAGTTATACACATGCAACCATGCAAAACATATTTTCAGATCAGTCACATTGTGGAAGAAAACAGAGACACTCCCCCTCCCACTCCATTAAATAGTATTCTTTGATCTGCATTCAGATTACATCAGTTCTTTGGAGGTGGATAGTATTTAATCATGAACCTTTTGGATTTTTCTTTGATCATTGTATTACTGAGAAGAAGAGCTAAGTCATTCACAGTTGACCATTGTACAATTTTACTGTTACTGTGTAAGCTATTCTCCTGGTTCTACTCACTTTACTTTGCATCAGTTCATTCAAGTCTTTCCAGGATTTTCCTGAAATTGTCCTGCTTGTCATTTCTTACAGCATTCCATTACATTCTGTCTTACACTATTCCATTATATCATATACCACAACTTGTTCAGCCATTTCCCAGTTGTGGGACATCCATTCCTTTAATGTCCAGTTCTTTGCTACTATAAAAAGAGCTGCTATAAATATTTTGTACAAATCAATCTTTTTCTTTTGGGATACAGACCTAAGAGTAGTATTGTTGGGTAAAAGGGCCTGCGCAAATTTGTAGTGCTCTGGGCACAATTTGAAATTGTTCCTCAGAATGGTTAGATCAGTTCACAATTCCATCAACAATGCATTAGTGTCCCAATTTTTCCACATCCCTTCAACACTTATCATTTTGCTTTTCTGTCATATTAGTCTGTCTTATAGGTATGAGGTGGTGCCTCAGAGTTGTCTTAATTTGCATTTATCTAATCAATGATTTAGAGCATTTTTCATATGACTATAGATAGCTTTGGTTTCTTCTTTCGAAAACTTCTTGTTCATATCCTTTGACTATCAATTGGGGAATGACTTGTATGCTTATAAATTTGACTCAGTTCTCCACATATTTGAAAACTAAGGGCTTTTTCAGAGATACCTGATGTTAATTTTTTCCCTAGCTTACTGCTTTTCTTCTAATCTTGGTTGCATTGTTTTTGTTTGTGCAAAAAAAAACCTTTTAATTTTATTATTGATTGATTTAAGAAGGTTTCAGGACATATCTCTGTCCTCACTCCAATAATCTTTACAATTTGAAAATAGTGGACCCTCAGGGGTCCACTATTCCTTGCCACTTAAAAAAAATCACTAGCATTTATGTAGCTCTTTAGGATTTGTGAAATGTTTTACGCAAGTTACTTTAAGTTACCTCTAACAATCCTGTGAAGTAGGGGCTGTTGTTATACTCATTTAGCAAGAGGAAGGAAATGGGGGCTGTTTGCGAATTACCCAGAGATGCAGAACTAGTGTCTGAGACAGGCTTGACCTCCATTTACTGACTCCAAGTCCAGCGCTGCAGCCACTACTGTCCTCAATTGTCCGTTGTCTAACCTCCCATCTTTGTCTCTTCACCAGCAGGTCCTTCTATGTCTGAACAGACTCTGACAGGAATAGTGGGTCAGTCTGTCACTTTGCCCTGCACATATTCAGTGAAGAATGGTGTAACATCCATGTGTTGGGGTCGAGGATGGTGTCCTCTGAATGGCTGCTCAAACCAAATAATCTGGACAGATGGACATAAGATGACCTTTCAGCATTCCGACCGATACCACTTAAAGGAAAACATTTCTCAGGGGATTGTGTCTTTGACAATAGGGAACCTGACGGAGGCAGATGCTGGGGTATATTGCTGCCGGGTGGAAATTTCTGGTTGGTTTAATGACCAAAAAGTCACAGTGAAACTGAAGGTTGAACAAGGTGAGCCTTTCTCTTTTCTTCAAATGAGATATATTTGTAAAACACTTAGCCCAGTGCTTGGCCCATAGTATATGTTACATAAATGCTTAATTTCTTCCACTCCCTTTTCTCTTTGAAAAATCTTCCCAAGGGAAACTGTGTCAAAAGAACTTCTTAGGTTTTCCTGATCTCAATTTCCTATCTGGATTATCTGAGGTCTTCATTCAAGGTCGTCTTCTCTTCTGTATGGAAGCTGGCATTCAGATACCCTGTCCAACTTTTTGTCTTCTATTTCCTCATGAAAATGGTGCTAGGATGACTCTGGTTTGGAGAGAGATGTTGAGAAGATCCACCCTTCTTTTCTAAGCATTTGGAAAAGAGAATTGTTGAAATTTTTTGTCACACCTTTGTCACATCTTACTGTCATAATCAGTAAAAAGGATTTTTGGAAAGGTTTTGGGCTCTCATCCTGACTGCTACTCCTGGGACTTTGGGCCCACAAGTGGCAGAACTAGAATGACAATTGGAGCTACCTCTGGGCCCAAGCTTCCTCATCTGCAAAGTGAAGATGTTGGATGCCCATTATAAAGTTGTTTTTCAGGTCTAAACCAAGAATTCCATGACCTTCTCATCTGGCCCTTGCTAGAAAGACCAAGCAGTTTATTCCCATACTGAGATAATGTTAAGGTACCCCAGATGGAGTTGAAAAGATTCATTGCAATTCAACAGTTCAACAAACATTTATCAAGCCCCTTAAGTAAAAGATACAGATAGATGTGGGAGAATATGTAGACTCTTTCTTCAAAGATCTTAACTTGTACTGGATGGTTCTCTAAAGTTACTTGGTGTCTGATGTCATCTTCCTCATTGGGCAGTTTCATTTATAGAAGGCCTGAGTCACAATTACAGTAATGCTTCATTATTCACAATCTAACAAGAGTGAGACCTCAAACTCTGAACTCTACCTTTTTGCTTATTCTTGAATTTTTTTTTTAAGGAGGAAAGGGATTTGGGTTGTGAGCTTTCAGTGCAGTGCTCTCCAAATGGCTGATTCTGAGGAAGTCGTGTCTGAGAATGGGAGAGATGCCAAGAGCAAGTGGGCTTATAGCAGTTCTCAACCTGTGGGTTGCGACCCCTTTGAGGGTCAAACGGTCCTTTCAAAGGGGTCACAGGGGTCACCTAAGACCATTGGAAAACGTGTATTTCCGATGGTCTTAGGAATTGAGACACCGCTCCTCTGTCTCCAGGTGGGTCTGTTCACATGTACATACACCAACATATAAGTATTAAAGGGTCGCAGCATTAGGAAGGTTGAGAACTACTGGCTTAGAAGAAAGTGTTAGAAGGTAGATGCTCCACTTGTCGAGTGGAGACAACCATCCTGTTGTGCAAGAGTGAAGGAAAGAAGCAAATACTAAACACCTACTATGAGCCAGACTCTATGTACTGTACCATCCAGCCGCCTCTGCAATGAGATCATAGAAAGATGATTCCAAAATCAGCTCAAATGCTGTCTTTTTCAGGAAGATTTTGTCACTAGAGAACCCCTCTCCAAACTACCTTAGAGTCAACATAAAGTCCTTGAGGGCAAGGGCTCTGTCATTTCTGTCTTGGTGGCCCCTGTGCTTAGGATGGTGCCTAGAACAATGTAAGAACTTAATACAGATGGATGGATGGATTGAATGATTCCTGCCTTCTTGGAGCAGTGATGTTTCCCATGTTTATTTGGTTTTTGCTTTCTGCCTCTCCCTCCCGCCTCTGTGGAAAATGCTGCATGGCCCTCATTTATTCATCCACCCATCCATCCATCCATCCATCCATCCATCCATCCATCCATCTATCCATTCAATCATTGGGAGGAGGCAATTGGGGTTAAGTGACTTGCCCAGGGTCACACAGCTAGTAAGTCTCAGAGGCTGGATTTGAACTCAGGTCCTTCTGAGTTCAGGACCCATGCTCTATCTGCTGTGCCACCTATGTGCCCTGATGCATGGTGTTTGTTACCCATTGTAATTCAGCTAAATAAACACTAGTTTTGAAAAATTAAAGATAATTCCATTAACACCCCTTAAATAACTAGATATTCTCTAGGATGATGTTACAAAATTAATCTTAGGGAATTCTTGTCAGAGTTTTAGGTAGGAGATATAAGAATGAAAATCAAGTTTTGAGGTGTCTTGAGTCAGGCATACATGCCAAGTCATGTTCTAGAGAAGCTAAATCAATGAGGCAGATAATTTTAAAATTTCTTATTAAATATGAAGACTCAGCAAGGATATAGAGGTATAATTCTCCAGATCCCCTTAGGGAATGAATCAGTTAGGTCAGTGACATCCCATGTGGGCCCAACATAGCATTTGAGGTATCTCAGAATGTTGAGCTCAAAGGACCCTCAGGCCATCCCATCTAACCTTTATAAATGAAGACACTGAGGCTCAGGGACAGGGTAAGTGACAGTTGCTGGGGCATCACAGACCTGAGATTAGAACCTATGAAACTGATGCTCTTTAGCCTTAGACCCCTGCTTAGCCTATTCACCAAATCTAATGGATTTTACTGGCCCTCCCAACATTTTCTCATTTCCTTGCTCTCTTGCATATTAGACTTATTCTTAATTTCCTTGCCCTTTGGGGGAATCCCCTCATCTGCCTCCTTTTCTTGTTCCCATAACCAATCCCAGGTCTCAGGTCACTTCTCCTTATGGTCGGGCCAGAAAATTAAAAGCTTTTGAGTTATTTCAGATTTGCTTCATGTTGTTGTTACTCTTGTTCTTATCTTGGCCCTTTGGAGCTAAATCCGACATGAAGGTAGGTGGGCAGTGTCTTTCATCCAATTTCCAAGAAAAATTAGATGCCTCATGGACAGACATTTCCAAGTCTGTTACCCATCATCCAAGTAGCCCAATTCAGTTTTATGAAAGTTTGGAATCAGGGTATCCAGAGTTTAAGCACGATGACTTGCCTCTAGACGGTGTTTGATAAATGCTTGTTGAAATGAAATGGGATCTTTTGAGAAGAAAGAAGGTATACAAGCCTAGTCAAAAGAGAGCACTGAACTGAGAGTCAGGAGAACAAGGTATCCAAAGGCAGTGGTTCTTAAACCTTCCTAATGCTGCAACCCTTTAATACTCGTATCTGGGTGTATTTGCATGTGGGTGGATCCGCCTGGATAGAGGAGCCATATATGTTTTCCAATGGTCTTAGGCGACCCCCCGTGAAAGGGTTGTTTGACCCCCAAAGGGGTTGCGACCCATAGGTTGAGAACCCATGTCCTAGGAAAGGTTTAACAAATAGTTTTCCACTGAGACATACTTTCAAGTTTAATCTTCATTCTTAAGATTTTCTTCATCACTTTCTTAAGACAATCAATAACATAGTAACTCAAGCCCTGATGCATAATATTTGCTAATTTCCAAGGTGCAGGTGCTTACACTGAAAATTTAACAATCAGCTCTCTGGTTCAAGCTTTCTCTCACACCCCCCTGTCCAAGTCAGGGCTCTGGCTTTTTACCTTGGGCAAAACACTTTGAACTTTACCCACAGCATTCCCAACTGTCGACAAAGCATATAGAAACCTGGGTCTGGAGTCAAGAAGATCTGCATTCAAATCCAGCCTCAGGCACTTTCTGTCTGTGTGATCTTTGGCAAGTCACAATCTCTGTCTGCCTCAGTTTCTTCACTTGAAAATGGGAATAATAATAGTTAGATGGTACCACCACACCAGATGGAGCATTAAGCCTGGAGTCAGGAAGACTTGAGTTCTAATTTGATTTCAGACACACTTACTAGCTATGTGAAGTACATAGCACTGGACCTGGAGTCTGGAAAACCTGAATTCAAATCCGGCCACAGGCACTTACTAGCTCTCTGTCATTGGGCAAAGTCACTATATCTTGTTTGCTTCAGTTTCCTGTCTGTAAAATGGAGACAAATAGATAAAACCTCTCTCCCAGGGTGGTTGTAACGATTAAAAAAGATAATATTTGTAAAATGATTTGCAAACCTTAAAGTAATTTTAAGTTCTAGCTATTCTATCTGTCAAGTAGGCATCATAATCTCAGACTTAACTCTTGAGTATAAATGAGACATAAAGTTCTTTGGAAATAGCTATGCAAATAAAGGATGACAGTTATTTCTTTTTCCTCATAAATAAGTCCAGAGGAAGCCATCACTTGCTCATTAACTGTTCCTTGATGTTGGCCCACGAAATAGATTTGTGTGGACCTTATATAAAATCTTACCCTGGGTTTTACCTTTACTAAAAGAGAGATAGATTCCAGAATCATAAGGATTTTAGAATTGTAAAATAAGTTCAAGTTGGAAGAGAGTTCAGTGGCCATTAAAATCCAAATCATATCAGATTAGGAATCTCTTCACCAACATCTCTGACAAGCAGTCATTCAGCCTTAGCTTTATGACATCCAGTTAGGGGAATTTACTCTCTTCTAAAGCAAGACGTTTTATTCTGAGATCGCTCTAACTGTTAATAACTAGCATTTATTTAGTATTTTCAGATTTGCAAAGCCCTTTAAGAATATTATTTCATTTGATTCTCAAAGTAACCCTGTGAGATAGGTATTATTATTATCCTCATTTCATAGATGAAGAAATTCAAGTAGAGAGTTTAAGTGACTTGATCAGTGTTACACAGCTCTTGAGGCTGAATTTGAACCTAGGTCTTCCTGAGACCAGGTATAGCACACTACCCATTGGGTCACCTAGCTGCCTCTAAGGAAGTTTCCCCCCCTCAACCCCCTTCTTTTTAAGGAAGATTTTCTTTATATAAATCTGCCTTTTGCAAACACCATCTATTGCTCCTAGTTCTCTCTGCGGCCATGCTAAAATACCTTGGAGGTCATGTCCTTCTCACTTCATAGATATGGTGGAGAACTTGTGCCCTAGATAGGAGAACTTATCCATAATAAGTCAACTTATCCGTTTCTAAAAGTACCAGAATTTGGCTTGCATTCTGTCTTCAAGTTTAATGATCTTTCCACTACATATACTCCCTAAAATTCTATTTGTGAATCATTTCCCATAATATTTCTCTCTTTTTTTTGCTTTTTGGAGGGCAGTTGGGGTTAAGTGACTTGCCCAAGGTCACAAGGCTAGTTTTTGTGTCAAGTGTCTGAGGTCAGATTTGAACTCAGGTCCTCCTGACTCCAGGGCTGGTGCTCTATTCACTGCACCACCTAGCTGCCCCTATAAAACAGACTTCTAAAGACTACTAAGAATCTGACACCCATTCTTAAGAAAGCCCTCTATATGCAGACAATCATGGAGATATCACTTTGCCAGGACTACCTTCAGAGAAGACATTATATTTTCAATGAGATAAATAGATTTTAAGCACAGGGAAATGCAATCTGAGCCAGTCTTTAGTATGATCAACTAAGGCAGACCCCTCCAGAGCTATCTTATCTTGTCTTGGCCCCTGTTTTCTCTTTTCTTACTATAGAACCTGACTCATTGGTGGTGGAGTGATTAGATTTCAACACCCTTTATCTATTTAGGTAGCACCTGCAATTGGCAAAGATAAGTGATTTCATTTGGATAGGTGAAAATTATTTTGAAAGGACCCTGGGGCCCTTTATAGTCTCTGCTATGGAGAGGCTGAGGCTGGGATGTCTCTTTGGTTCAGAAATTCTAAGATACAATGATCTAAAGCTGATTGGATGTCTGTACTATAAATCTGGCACCAATATAGTCCCCAAAAGTAGGGAACCACCCTCCCTGCCTAAGGAAGGGTGAACCATTCCAGGTGGGAAAAATGGAGCAGGTTAAAGTTACTGTGATAATCAGTATTAGAATTGGGCCCATGACTTCCTCCACACTTGCAGTCTGGGTGAGATGGGGAGACCTAGATCTCCCCCACCAAAGTAAAGAAGGATGTGGGGATAATATGAAGAAATTTAGCATTATCTCCTGTTTTTTTTTAAAGTGGAAATTCTTAATGTAATTTAGAGTTCTTTTTTCTTTGCAAATCCAGTCATATGGCTTATACTCTAAATTCTCTCTTAGACATCTCTATAATGCAAGTTTAGACTTAAGAGGGAAGATAATCTCATTTCACTTGTCTCTATTTAGATAAATTACAGGATTAAGAATCTTGCTAAATCTGACTTTTAATATGGATCTCAAAGCCCTTTATAAAAGACCTTTGACCACCTAGGAATAGACCATAAAATTCTGGGAGGATCAGAGATTTTTCAAACTGTTAACCATCACAATGGAACATTTTTCCATTGAGTATCTGTTTGACCCTCTTAGACTTCCTAAAGAACTCTGGGATTTGTTTTAGAAGGAAGTGTAGACAAGCAGGACATTTTTGAAATCATTTTTGAGATTTATTATATACTTTAAAAAATAAGCAATATGCAGTGGAGATCCATGGTTCATATATATGATGTTTTAAGTTCAGGGTAAATTTTTTTTTTTTGAGATTGAGAAAGAGGAATTTAGGTAACGTTTTAGCTTCTTTAAAATTTTTTAAAAAATTTATTTCTTTTATTTTCCCAATTACATGTACACTTTTAAACATTTATTTTAAAAAAATTTGTGTTTCCAAGGAAATAAAAAGGAAGAAACCCTACTAAAAAAAAAAGTCCTTCACAAGGAAATAAAAAGGAAAAAACCCTCCTTAAAAAAATTTGTGTTCCAAATTATCTCTCCCTTTCACCCTCCCCCACTCCTTGAGAAGGCAAGTAATGTGATATTGATTATACATATAAAGTCATGCAAAACATTTCCATATTAACCATGTGGCAAAAAGAAAACAAATAAAGAAAACCAAGAAAAATAAAGTAAAAAAAAATATGCTGAAATCTGTACTCAGAGTTCATCAGTTTTCTCTATGTCTTGTCTTTTTAATATTTGTCTGGATCTACGATTTCTTTGTACTATTGCAGATTTGAGAAAGTATTTTTCTTTTAGAGTCTTTGGAACTCCAAAGGGTCTGTGGAGAGATTTCAGGGTATCCATGAACTTCAACGGGAAAATATGTGTGTATGTATGTGTGTGTGTGTGTGTAAATATATACGTATATGTATTTATTTCAATATAGTTTCCTTGATTGGAATTTTGGCCACTATGTGATACACTGGATCCAGTGTGCCATCTGGGGTCAGGAAGACTCATCTTCCTGATTTCAAATTTGACCTCAGACACTTAATAACTGTATGACCCTGGGCAAGTCATTTAACCCTGTTTGCTTCAGAGCCTCGTCTGTAAAATGAGCTGGAGAAGGAAATGGCATTTTGTGCCTTTAAAAGCATCATTCTGGTAATGTGTCCTTGGATTTCTCCAGATTGTGTATGTGTAAGATTTGTGACACCAAAATGGTCAGCATTTCCTTTTATGGAATCACCTGCGGCACTGAGAGTGACTTGCCCAAGGTTACATACATCTTGTTGTGTCAGAGACAGCTCTTTCAGCCAGATCTCCCTTATTTCAAGCTGACTTTCAGTCCAACATTCTGTGCTTCCTCTCTGTTTGGTTCATAGAACTATGAATTGCTATTTTTTTAAGGTGCTTATGAGCCAGGGATCTGAACTCAGTAGGTTTATTGACTTTTCAAGTAATGATGTCCAGACTTTTCAGTATTTACTCATTCATGCATTACATGAAATTTAATGCAGAATTTTGAGAAGTCAGTGTCATTCTTTGAAGATAATGAGATGGAATATAAGTAAGGACTTCTGCAACCATGTATCTTTAGCAATTGTCTCACAACCTTATTTTGATCCATACTTGCTTTGATGGAGTTTCTGGGGGAAGTGGGCTTGGAGCTGAGATTTGTTAGAGGAAGAAGGTCCTGGAACAGATGTGTGATTGTTGTGGGCACAAGAAAGAAGGGGGAAGAACCCTCTAAGACATAGAATGGGGAAGGAATTAAGTGATCAAGAAATCTTTTGGAAAATCATGAATTGAGACACCAGGGTCAATCGACTCATGTGGTGTTTCCAGTTTTCATTGCTCTAGGAAAAGCTGCCTCAAGATAGAAGGCAGAAGAAGCAGGCTGTAGCTTAATTAATCCTTGTCTTTAATGTTTATTCTAACACTAGCCAGTACTGTTACTGCTCTAACAACCTTCGCTTCTACTCACCCAATGCTGACAACCCTAACATTCTCCGCTTCTACTTATTCAATGTTGACAACCACCGAGGATCAAATCTCAGGTAATGTTCCCATGTTTCTAATCAGGAGATTTTTCCTGAGAGAAAGGAGACTTTTTGTATAGGAGCAATGTATGGTCTGGTGCAACTGATATTTGAAATGGAATGGAGTAGATTGTGAACTGATTAAAAATGTGATTTCTATGTAATGGGTTTCTAAAGGGTGATAAGAGTGTGGCAACCAAAGTTCTGAAGATCCTCTAGATGGAGCACTCAAATTGAAACATCAAGTTGTCATATAATTAGGACTTCCTTCAGGGGAATAGCAGAGGGAAGAAAAACTATACTACCTTTCTATCTGTTTTAGGTATAAGCCTTCCAGAAATATGAATAGTAATCTAACATCTAAGCCATTTCTGGCTTAGGGAGAGATGTCCAAACTGGCATAGTTCCTCTATGTCCTCTGATGTCACCCTCTCCCAAGACAATTTGAGGCAACACTTATAGGAATACTGAACAAGGAAAAGATCATAATATGTTGAAATAGTTTTAAAATTTCTGCCTCCTGGCTTCCCTGGTTTCCTTCCGTCTCAGCTAAAATCCCATTTACAAAGAGCCTTTTTTCATTCCCCTGATTTCTACTGCCTTCCCTCTGTAGTTGTATCTTCCCTTAGGCTGAGACCTTTTCTGGGCAAAGTCTATTTTTTTTCTTTCCTTTTGCATCCCCAGGCCTTAAATAGGTTCCTGGCATCCACGTGTTGAATAAATGCCTGTTGACTGTGTGACTGAGCTGGTTAAGGTTCCAAAATTGTAGTCACTCTCTCCCGGGACCAGTCTTCAGGGATTCAAAAGGTCTCTTCCCTTTGATCAATATCACTTCTGAATAATAGAAGAGGTCTCTCTTTTGAATGGAATAAAGGCCAATTTCCTTTGGTGTTTCCTTGGCCAGTTCCTCTGGGCTGGGGAGTGACTGAACTGAAAGAAGATGCCCTAGAAGACTTCTCTGTTGGAACTTGAGTTTCTACTCTTGATCCATTTCCATTTCCTCATAGATAGCTCACCTCCCCTTCCCCTGATCTTTTTTGGTACAAATATTGAAAGATCTTTTAGAATAGAGAAACATTATTTCTTAAAATTTCCTATTGAACTAAAAAGGAGGTTTTTAATATGCTTCCACATGGTGAAAGAGGAATTAATCAAACTTAGAGTAAAGGGAGCCAATCAAAGTGAAAGCTGAGATATGTCCAGGCTACAGAGAAGAGAATTGGTTATGTCAAGGGTGGCAAGGAAAGAGAGGCGTAAAGAAGAAACATAATTGAGGGAGGGGTGGAAGAGAAGGCAAATTAGAGAAAGGGAAGTAATAACTAGAGTGGAAAAAACAAAAGATACATAAGGAACTTACTTTAGATGAATTCTCTCAGGGGTAAAGAGGAAGAAGAAGAGGGCACATACTACAGTGCAAAGAACATTGATTTTTGGGTTTAATGAGATACCGTTTGTAAAGCATTTAGCACAGTGCTTGGCACACTGGTGTTTATATCCTCCCTTCCTTAGAGTATTGGGGTTCAAATACTTACTTTACTCCTGCCTTCCCATATAGCACTAGGCAAGTTACTTAACCTTTCTGGGCCCCTATTTTCAAATCCCTAAAATGAGGGAGCTGGATTAGATGGCCTCTGAGGTCCCTTTCAACCTTACAGTTTTGAGAAGGAAAACCTGGAGTCAAGGTCAACAAAGAAAGTTTCTTGAGAATAGAAAGACCAGACCTGAAAATATGGTGGCCACTTGCCACCTGAAGAATCTCTTGGAAGGAGGCGAGGTGGGGAAATTGAATTTGAAAAGGGGTATGGAGAGGAGGAAGGGAGGGTGGGAATCAATATGTGACTTAAAAAGGAACAGAGAAAGGAGGATGATGTTGACCCAAACCCTTGCTTGTTGGCTTTGGAGAGTTCATGTCTGAAAGGAAAAGTCACACCTGAGTATGATACAGGAAAAGGTTAACAAGGAAGAAGACCTTCCTGGATGGGCCCCAAAATAGGTGATCTTTTTTTAGGGGAGACAGGAAAGAGGTAGCCTAAGTAAAAGAAAGGGCAGAGTATGTGCTACTTAGCAGAACATGTGAAGTTTAGGAAAGAGAAGATTGGGAACTGTAGAGAAAAGGTCATAATTTCCTGGATGATGGAGAGTATGAGATGCAGGAGACAGATACTAGTGGCCTGGGGAAAATGGACAATATAGGGGAGACAAATTTGGGACTATAGCAGTGTTCTCTGATAGACTATCTGTTTCTTTTGTTCTGGTAGTTTCTTCCACTCCTGTTTTGGACTTAGTGAAAACAACCAGACCCTCAGAAACATCAGATGGAAAAATCTGGACACAGCCTAATATTTCAATTGGTAATAATTTCTCCCTTTATGTTATTCACATAAAACAAGATAAACCATGGTCTGTTTGAACACATGTGCAGAACTCAACTGTTAATGTGTAAGTAAATACTGATGGGTGATTGGTATGGTTCTATTTATGTAAGTTTGGTTGATTATCCTGAAGCAGATAACACACTTGAAAGTTTTGCTATGCATCCTAAATTTGCATGTCCATCTATTTGTTACATCTACAAAAAGTGTGGTGGCTATATGGTCCACATGTCTGTAAGACATCTTACATGCTAGGGTTGCAAAGTTGAATAGGGAAAAGGAAGCCTTGTGGTATGTTAGCGAATATGCCTGGGATCCCATCCTTTCTGGGAAATGATCCCGATTAAAGGGATAAAGACTGGAACTGTGATCGCGCCGTTATAGGAATGAAATGGAACGGAACACACATTTACTTAGTGCCTACTCTATAGGAAATGTCTTGATGAGGAAACGCCTAGGAATATAATTTGGCATCTTTCCTGCAGGTAGCTAGGTGGTCCAGTGGATAGAGCACTGAACCTGTAGTTGGGAAGACTCATCTCAGAGTTCAAATCTGGTCTCAGACACTTACTGTTGTGTGACCCTGGGCAAGTCACTTAACCCTGTTTGCCAGTGGTTTGTGGCAAACCACTCAAGTGTCTTTGCCAAGAAAACCCTAAATAGGGTCCTGAAGAGTAGAACAAAATTAAACAACTCAACAACAAAGACAACAAAAACATCTCTGCAGCTTATAGGTTTAGGGAGTTGTTGAGAGCACTGAGAGAGTAAGTTGAGGCTGGAGGGACAGAGCTAGCATGGATTATGAAACCAGGTTGTCTAAGGTTGGGAATTAGCTCTGTCTTTTATGCTTTTCTACCCATCTCTGTTCAATTAGAAGGGCTTTAGACTAAAAACATACAGGACTTTCTTCACTCAAAACAATTGAAATGGCATTTTGTTTTGGACATTTGAACCTAATTCCTCCTGACATGAGTACAAAGGCTTAAACAATAGCATAGAAAGTCACAGTAGCCCTTAGAATGCAATGCTTTAAGGGGCACCTAGGTGGTACAGTGGCCCTGGAATCAGGAAGACCTGAGTTCAAATTTGACCTCAGACACTTGACATTTACTAGCTGTGTGACCCTGGGCAAGTCACTTAACTCTGTTTGCCTCAAACCCCCACCCTCCCCCCCCCCAAAAAAGAAAAGAAACAAAAGAACTCAATGTTGTTGGGAGGACTAAGGTGGGATCAGGAGGGTGGACATCATTCTCTAAAATCTGTCAGAAAAAAAGTTGTTTTGCTGAAAACAGGATCATAGATTTAAAGTTAGAAGGCCACCCAGTCCAACCTTTTTATTTTATAGAAGAAATGAAAACCCACAGAAGCCACCTGAAGTTACAAAGGTCATAGCTGAGATCTGAGCCCAGGTTCTTTGATGTCCAAATTAGTGCTGTTTCCGTTGGACCATGGTGCTTCTTTAAAACTGATGATGTATTTGAATCACCATTATAGTCAACGGCTCAAGGACAAGTTCTTACTAAACAAGCCTCAGCAGACCATAAAACCCCAGACTACAAGAAACCTTAGAGATCATCTGATCTGACCCTCTCACTTCACACCAGAGGGATGAAAAGTCAGAGAGCTTGTTAATGGCAGAATTAGAATTAGCACTGGATTATGGCATCCAAGTTTCATTAGACTCCATGGAGGACTAGGCACAAGAAACTTAGACTAGGAGATAGTCACAAGGAACTGAAATGGGATTTTTGCTTTGATTGGCCATTTTCTTTGTGCTGTATGAGCACCACATCTTCTGGTTAGAGGATTTCCTCTTCCACTAAAGTCTTCCTCTCATACTTCACTGTGATGTGGTTGTGACCCTGGGTTCTAAAAGGTTGTGTGTGTCAGCAGAGCTCAACCTCTGGCAGGTCCTATGAAACTGGGAGAACTTTGTGCATGAACCCAGTGAAGGACGGTAAGGCTGTCCTCGATGACCAGCCTCGCACAAGTCAGACATCTTCTACCATGCTGGCTTCAGTAATGGTTTCTTTTTTGGCCACTGAAACTCTTGAAGGCCAGCCACTTATTTAAAGAGTGGTCATGGTTTGCCTCTGTGTTGGTTATATTGCCACCATTTAAAAGACTTGAGGTATGAGAAGGGGACTTTATGTGTTAGTGGGGTTGAAAAGGCTGTGACTCATATTTAACATAGGGAGGATCTTCATCTTTCTTTACCTATTATTTGATATGTTACCTTACCAGTTCTCTCATCTCAGGTGTTGTAGTTCCAATGAGATATTTACAGCACCCACGATCACAATAAAGACTAACTATAATTCATGGTGCTTGATCACAAAATATAACAAACTCTCCATATAGAGGACAGAAGAAAAGCATTTATTTAGACACCAGAAAACCGAATCCTCAAACCAGTAAGCTGATTCCATCATAGTATTAAAGAAGTTAACAAGCCATAACAACACAGAGAGCCACAGCATCTTTTCACCTTGCCACAAACCAACATAAGATAAATATTTACTCACAAACCTCCTGTCTCTCTCATCATCTCTCTGGCTCTGACTCCCAGCTTCCTGGGCGCTCTGCTTCCCTTCAGCAAACTCCTCCCACCACAGGGTCCACGTGATTACATTGAGCCTATCAGGAGGCACAGTTTACCTTCAAAGCGGGGGAGGTCTCCAAATTTCCCCCAGGCCTATTAAAGAGCAGAGTAGATCTTCAAATTCCCATTCCCATTACAGGTGTCAAACAATCAAGGAATATGTTCTGAAATTTCTTCATCAATTTCCAAAATTAGTCAACTAACATTGAATCCCTATAAGAGCTTATTAAATAAACTAGTGAAACCTCTTTTCCCATAAGTTTCTACTCATCTCTTTTTTCAAACTCTAATTTCCTCTCTAATTTTCCTAAACATCAAGTTTGCTATTCATGTAATTTGTGAAGAATGCAACACAATAATGCAACAAATAACAATTAGCACCAATGACTCTGAGGAAGATTATAGCTATAGTCACCTAACCATTGCTGACTTATCAATTCTGGAAACAGTCTCTTCATTCAACTTTCTTAGTCTCTTCATTTCTTTGCCTCATCCATCTCTCTTTAGCCATGATAGGTACCTACAGAATTATGGTTTTACGAGTATCTAAGATTCCATTTTTTTTTTGGCAGGGGGGGAGAAGGCAAGGCAATTGGGGTTAAGTGACTTGCCCAAGGACACACAGTTATTTCAGTGTCAAGTGTCTGAGGTCAAATTTGAACTCAGGTCCTCCTGACTCCAGAGCTGGTGCTCTATTCACTGCACCATCTAGTTTTCCCTTATTCCATTCTTTCTTAAAGATGCAATAACAGTATATAGTCTCTGTGTGAGAGACTAGTTACTGAAGTTGGAGTTGCATATAGAATCATAATGCCCTTTCTTCACTTAAGGATGATATGTACAATATACATTTTGATATCATGGGCTAGTTTGTAAATCTGTGAATTTTCCAAAATAATAGCTTGGAAATAAAGTAAAAGCCTATTCTACTATCTAATTTATATATCTGTCATCACTGTATCATAGATTTATAGCTAGAAACCATGGTCCCTGGAAGATGTAAGATCTTTATTTTTCTGGAACTATAGCATTGAGGAAAGATAACTCTCTTGACAGTCAGGAGAACTTGGTTTGGTTCCCAGGTATGATACATACTAGGGAGGTCATTTTAGGTGACTTTCCCTCCCTAAGACTCAATTTCTCATTTATGAAATGGGATAGCTACACTATCTATACCTCAGGTCATTAGCAAGAAGGTTCTTTGTGAAGAGAAATTTTCCCATGTAGCTTTGGGTTCCCATAGAGACAAAAGAAGAAAAATTCTTGTTTATTGGTGAAAGCTCTAGGAAGTCGGATTCTTTTCTAACCTTGTGTCTAGCTGTAACTTCAACATGGATAAGAAAGAAAATAGATGGAGATTGTATGGAGAAGGGGAGTTTTAGGGCATTCCTCAGCAGCTGCAAGCAGGGAGCCATATGGTGATGGGATAGAAGTGAGAAAAGCAGGAACAAGCAGATTGGGGAAACAAATGGTGGGCTGCAGTTGGGAGTGGAGAGACAGAAGGAAAAACACATGGCGTCCCTGAATCCAGGACCACTGGCAAAATCCTAATGAACCTTGTGTCAAAGAAAGAGGTTTCACAGATCTCTAGCCTGCTCCCAAAGATAATCAGCTTCAAGAGTAAAAAGGGACCAAATTTTAAGTTTTTGCCATCTGGGTCATGAGTTCTGAATAGATCGTGTGTGTCTCTCTCCTCCTATTCTGATGGAATTAGTGGAGATGAATATGAAATTAAGATTACATTCCCTTTGGGAGTTATTTTATTATTAAATTTACCCTTGCCATTTACATTGCTTTATGTCTTGGTTAAATAATTTTATTTGGTTTGGTGATTCTTTCATTGTCTGGGAACAATCTTACATAGGATGGAGACTTTTTCCTTGATTTGAATAGCAAATTATGAAGAGAGTCACTTTAAAATGAATGAATGAAATGACTCCTGTCCCATAGTCATCATTGTTTCATAAATGTGAGTATTATTCATTTGAAAATGGAGTATTGGATGGAATCCAATAAGGCCCCATACAAAAATACAGATAGCTTAACATTTAAAAAACTTTTTAAGGCAACAGATTCGTTCACAACAGCTCTGTGAAATAAAGTATTACTATTGCCCTCATTTTATAGAGGAGAAAGATGAGTTTTGGAGGAATTAAGTCACTTGTCTAAGGTCAGCACCTCTATTTTTAACAATATGACCTATTTCTTTTCAAAGAGATTTAATTTAAGAGGTATGGTCCAATTTGGGGGCATCTTATAGTCATACTAATAAATCTAAGCTGAGTAATATTCATTCTGAGTTGTATTATTTTGTACTTTGCATATGCTTTTGGAAAGTTTCCCCTGGAGTGCTGTTGATGGCTTTTTGGTTGATATGAAAATTGTGGTTATCTTAAAGGTTAAATATATAAGCATCTAACTCAAGTGTGACTGTAGCATTTGACCTAATTTTATGGTCATCTATTTTACTCTGTATTCAGAGTATCAACAGAAAGTTATGCTTCTTTCTTTTCTTTCTGGTTACTCAGAGTCTGTTAGTAGAAAGCCAAGCATTCTTAATTAATCTAAGTGACATTTCCCCCCTTTCAGGAGTGAATGATACAGTGACAGGGACTTCAGAAGGCACCCAGCATGAAAACAAAACGGTAAGTAAAAGTTCCCCCCACTTCCAAAGGCAATTATCAATCAGTTTCTCCTGTACCTAAAGGATTCCCTACAAATAAATTGAGCACAGGGGATGATTCTTGGAGAAGCAGCTTGTTCAGTGACACCCTACTGGCTCCCAGTGACAATGAACCTCACTGGAAATATATTTATTTTTGAGGACTCTCTTGGGAGTTTGGAAGAGCAAGTCAATTGTCTTAATGCCTGTCAGGTTGTAGTCCTTTAGATTCGTGTTTCTCAGGCTTTTGACACATTTGTTTTCCAAGGCATACACGAATTTGAGTTCTTTCCTAATGGTTCCAGAATTATCTCATCTGTTTGCATTAACTATCAGAAGACATAGTCAGAAACTCAGAAACAAGTAAACAAAAGTCACAGAGCAGGGAATAAAACCCTTACATTAAAGCTCATACACTTTACTCATAAGAGAAACCTCTTAGTACTTCACCTACAACTCATCTCTACTTTTTATTTTTATGTAATTAGGGCAGCTAGGTGGTATAGCAGATAGAGTGCTGGGTCTGGAGTCAGGTAGACTTGAGTTAAAACCTGGACACAGATACTAGCTGTGTGATCCTGGACAAGTCACTTAACCCTGTTTGCCTCATTTTCCTTATCTGTAAAATTAACTGGGGAAGGGAATGGCAAAATACTCCAAATTTTTGCCAAGAAAACTCCACATGGGAACACTAAGAGTTGGATGTGACTTAAATGACTAAAAAACAACAGCAAAAAGCATGTTTTTCAGATTTCCCAGCTTTCATCAAACTGAGAACAGGAATTTAGAAGGTTAAGTGCATTATTAAGGGGCAGAGAAGCACAATATGACAGTTGATGGTGACAAGACAGAAAAATTACCAAAAAGCAGACACAAAAAACCTCAAGAAGCCTAATGGCACAGAGCTATTTGCTGTAGGGACAAATGGAGGGGGAAAAACCTTAATAAATAAACCCTGAGAGCATTGCAATATTGTATGTTTGTTTGTTTGTTTTTTGGAGGGCAATTGGGGTTAAGTGATTTGCCCAAAGTCGCGGGGCTAGTTAGTGTGTCAAGTGTCTGAGGCCGGATTTGAACTCAGGCCCTCCTGACTCCAGGGCCGGTGCTCTATTCACTGTGCCACCTAGCCGCCCCCTGCAATATTGTATAATAATTGATACTTATAAGGATGGATCTATAGCAGAGGTTCTCAACCTGTGGGTCACGACCCCTTTGGGGATTGAACAAGCCTTTTACAGGGGTCGCCTAAGACCATTGGAAAACACATATTTCTGATGGTCTGGGGAACCAAGACACTGCTTCTCTATCTGTCTCCAGGTGGGTCCACCCACATGTGGATACGCCCACATATGAGTATTAAAGGGTTGTGGCATTAGGAAGGTTGAGAACCACTGACCAAAGTCACTAAAGGTTAAATTGTGTTTAGAATATTTAAAAAAGGAAGTAGGTAACACAGATTTTCATCCAAAATGTTTAAAATAAAAGTGTTTGGGGGGTAATAAGTGTAAGTAAGACTGAATTTTAAGTTTTACCATCTGGGCCATGAGTTCTGAATAAACTGTGTTTCTTTCCTCCTCCTCTTATGGGATTAATGGAGATGTATCCAGAAATTAACTTACAACATATTAAATCCCTACTACGTGCAGAGCTCTGTTCTTTTTTTGTGTGTGCTTTTTTTTTTTTGGAGGACAATTGGGGTTGTGACTTGTCCAAGGTCACATGGCTAGTTTTTTTGTGTGTGTTAAGTGTCTGAGGTCAGATTTGAACTCAGGTCCTCCTGACTCTACGGCCAGTGCTCTATTCACTGCACCACCTAGCCACCCCTGAATATGACCTTTGACAGATTTCAAGAGATAGTGGAAGACAGAAGGGTCTGGTGTGTGATGGTTCATGGAGTCACAAAGAATTGGACACAACTGAATTACTGAACAACTAACCTGGATTGTAAGCTCTTAAAGAAAGGGGCCTTGTCTTATTTAGTTTTGTGATCAATGAATATGCAAAATCTTAAAAAATACCTGCTATATCCCACATATCTATGACATCACAAGAGAGGAAGTAGAACAATCCTTGGTAAATTTGGTGTGACTTTTTGCAGTGATAATCAGGTTTGGTTATTGGTTGAGTCAGTCCAATTCTTCCTTTTTTTTTTGGAGGGGGGAAGGCAAGGCAATTGGAGTTAAATGACTTGCCCAAGGTCACACAGCTAGTAAGTGTCAAGTGTCTGAGGTCATAATTGAACTCAGGTCCTCCTAACTCCAGGGCTGGTGCTCTGTTCACTGTGCCACCCAGCTGCCCCAAGAGTCAGTACAATTCTTAAAAAAGAGCAGTGCTTTTTAATATTTAATATAATATAACAATTATATATAATGTATTATAATATAATTGATTTTAATAATTGAAAGCATGCTTTCAATAAGGCCATTGATTTTGTTTCTAATTCTCATCTTCTTGTATGTTAATTTCACTTTTTCATATAACTGTAACTCTTGATGTTGAATTCCTTCCTTGGCAAATGAGATTAATATTGCTAGTTACCCCTAATCCCATAGTATCCAGCCTTGCCCCATAGTATGTCTCTGATAACCATTTGTTGGAATTTGACAAATGTCATCTTAGAAATAACTTAGCAAACATGATGGAAAATTTCAAATTTATGAACTAGAATTTTGGATTTGGAATAACCTTAGAGAAAAATCTCATCTTCCCTATCCCCACTTATTTTATAGATTTGGGAACATGAGATTAAACAGTTCCAATAAACAACTAATAACTATCCTAAGTAAATTTTTTCTAGGTGTTTCATCGATAACCTTAATTTTATATCTTTGTATCTCACAGGTCGTCCTCTATGACCAGTTGGTGACCGCTAACAAGGGAATATACATTGGAGTCGGTATCTTTGTTGTGGTGCTTCTCATTCTAATTTTACTTGTCTTTGTTTTGAAACGTAAGTCATTTTCAAATTCTTGACAATGATGTGCTCTGAAAAACCTTTCATTTCTAAAAGGACATCTGATTAGAAGAAGAAAAGGCTTTCAGTTTATATCAAGGATTATATCAAGTCACATGGTGACTTCTACTGTGAGATTGTAAGTTTGGTGGAAAACTTCTGATAGAATTATTGTTGTGGCATCAAATTTGAAGATTGATCATAACCAATAGTTGAAAATTTGATATATCAACCCAGTTATTTGAAGAACACTATTAAGCATAAGTTATTCTTAGAGAATGCTAGAGAGTCAACTAAAATATAGTTACAACAATTAACTATCAAATTATATAAAACAAACTCATACAAATACTATACCTTATTATGCTCTTACTTTGTTTCCAACTTTATTATTAATGTCTTGTATGGTGGTAGAGTCAAGATGGTAGAATGCAAGGTCACAACTTCTAAACCTCTCCCAAAATGTTTTCTACAAAGTGACTACAAAAAAAGACCAAATAGAAAATTCTGAGCAGGGAAAACCAAGAGCAAATCACAGCTTAGGAAGACAGAAAAAGAAACCTGCGGATACTGGGTTTGGGGCTGCCTCAGAGCATGATGCTACAGAAGCAGCACAGCTGTGTGTTGTGGCTACGGTGGCATTAGCAATGAGAAAAAGTGTGCAGGTAATATGTGCTATGACTGGTTTGGATTTGTACCAGGAAACCTGTTTAATATGAGAAAAGTAACTAAAACACCAAAACCCACAAGATTATATAAAAAGATGCAGAAGAAACTTGGGAAAATACAATATCCATTCCTAATAAAACTACTAGAAAGCATAGGAACAAATAAGAGTTTTTGTTAAAATAAGTAATAATTGTCTAAAACTAAAAATAAGAATCATCTGTGAAGGGGATAAACTAAAAGTCTTAGCAGTAAGATTAGGGATAAAGTAAAGTTCTCCATTATCCCTAACATTGTTCAATATTGTACTAGAAAAGCTTGCTATAGCAATAATAAATTGAAGGAATAAATATAGGCTATAAGTAAACAACACTATCACTTTTGCAGAGGATATGAAGTTACAATTAGAGAACCCTAGAAAGTCAACTAAAATACAGTTGAAATAATTAACTTTATCAAATTATATAAAATAAACTCACAATTTACCACCATTTCTATATATTACCAATAAAACTCAGAAGTAGGAGACAGAAAGAGAAATTCTATTTAAAATAACTGTAGACAATAGAAAATACTTGGGAGTTTAGCTGCAGAGACACACATAGGAATTATATGAACACAATTGCCAAATATTTTTCATACAAAAACAGATATAAATAATTAAAGAAATATTAATTGTTCCTGGGTAGGCCAACCTAATATAATAATGATGATAATGCTACCTAAATTGATTTGCTTATTTAGTGCCATGCCAGTCAGACTGCCAAAGAATGACTTTATGGAGCTAGAGAAAAACAACAAAATTCATCTGGAGGAACAAAAAATCAAGAATATCAAGGGACTCAATTAAAAAAATAAGGAAGGTGGTTTAGCTGCAGTGCCAAGTATGAAACTATGCTACAAAGTGGTAATAGATAGGAAACAGAATGTACTAGATTTGTACTAGATAGGAAATAGAACAGTTGATCAATAGAATAGATTAGGGACATAAGATACAGAAGCAAGTGTGCATGGTAATGTAATAGTTGATAAGCTCAAAGGTCCCAGGTCACTATTTCATAAAAACTGCTGAGAAAACAGGGAAAAAAATGCAGAAACTAGGGTTAGACCAACATCTCACACTGCATACTAAGATAAGCTCAAAATGGGTACATGATTTAGACATAAAGGGTGATATATGCAAATTAGATGAGCACAGAAAAAATGCTTGACAGATATATGGAGAAGAGAGTTCATTACCAAATAAGAGAAAGAAAAACTCGCAGGTAAAATGGATAATTCTGATTACACTAAATTAAGAAGTCTTTTTCACAAACAAAACCAATGCAGCCAAAATTAGGAGAAAAGAGGCAACTGGGAACAAGTTACAGTGAATTTCTCTGATAAAGGTCTCATTTCTCAAATATATAGGGAATTGAAACAAATTTATAAAAGTAATAGCCATTCCCCAATTAATAGTTAAAAGGATTTAAACAGATAGTTTTCATAGGAGAAATCAAAGCTGTCAAAAATCATATAAAAATGCTCTCAATCAATAATTAGAGATATGCAATTAAAAGGACTCTCAAGTACCACTTCACACCTAACAGACTGGCTGAGATAACAGAAAAGGACAATGACAAATGTTGCCGTGCATGTGGACAAATGAGTAATATTGCATGCGGGTAGAATTATGAACCAGTCTAATCATTCTGGAGAACAGCATGGAACTATGCTCAAAGGGCACACTGCTACTAGGTTGATACCCTGAAAAGACTTCTTGAGAAATAGGAAAAGGACCGATGTACAAAAGTATTTAGAGTAGCTCTTTTTGTGGTGGTAAAGAATTGGAAACTGGGCAGATGCTCATCAATTGGGGAGTGGCTGAACAAGTTATGGTATATAATTATGTTGAAATTCTACTGTGCATCAGGTTTGGTTATTGGTTGAGTCACTCCAATTCTTCCTTTTTTTTTGGAGGGGGGAAGGCAAGGCAATTGGAGTTAAATGACTTGCCCAAGCTCACACAGCTAGTAAGTGTCAAGTGTCTGAGGTCATAATTGAACTCAGGTCCTCCTAACTCCAGAGCTGGTGCTCTGTTCACTGTGCCACCCAGCCGCCCCAAGAGAAATGATGCAGGGGATGGCTTTAGTAAAACTGTGGGAGACTCCTATGAACTGAGGCAAAGTGAAGTGTAGCAAGAGTAGGAGAATAAAGGACACAATGACAGCAATATTGTGATGGTAAGCAACAGTGAAAGACTTAGCCACTCTGATCAATACAATGATCCATGACAATTCCAAAGGAATTCCCAAAGGAAAAATATCCACCTCCAGATATCCAGAATTGATAGATGCTTCTGTGTAGATTGAAACATTTTATCTTTATTCTGCATTTTTAGCATTTTACATTTAGACAGTGAACAAAATAATAAGCAAGTCTTTATTTAGAATGTTTCCCGATTCTGTGAATGCTGACATTGAAAATTTAACAATGGGGTCATTCCAGCTTTTTCCAACACAACCCTGAACTATCCGGCATGTTCTTGCTCTCAAGAAGCTTAGAATCATGGAATGTTAGTATTAAAAAAAAGATCTTAAAAGTCATCTACTACAGGACTTCTTTTAAATAAAAAAAACATTATTTCTCAATTACACTTTCAAAGATTTTTAACTTTCATCTTTAAAAATTTTGAGTTACAAATTCTCTCTTCCTCTAGCCCCTCCCCCACCTATTTAGAAGGCAAACAATACAATAACCATTATTCATGGGCAGTCTGGAGTAGGAAATGGCAAATCACTCTAATATCTTTGCCAAGAAAACCCCAAAATGGTGTCACAGAGAGTCAGACACAACTGAAACAACAACAACAACAACAACATGCATGTGAAACAAACATTTCTGTATTAGCAATGTTGCAAAAAGAAACAAAAAAGAAAGAAAAATAGAAAAAATGAAAAAAAAATAGGACTTCTTAATCTTTTTGTTGTCATAGACTCCTTTGGTGATCTACAGCCTGTCAATCCCTTAGAATATTCTTTTCAGAAAATACAATCTAAATACAAAGGATTACAAAGGAAATCAATTACACTGAAATGAACCGAAAACACAATTCACAAACCAACATAAACAATACAAGCTCATAGACCCCAGGTTAAGAACTCCTCATTCTAATCCAATGTTTTCATTTTATAGATGAGTGTACAGGGGCTTAGAAAGATTACTCAAAGTATTAGTGACAGAGCCAGGTCCAAAATGCAAATGATTCCCGATGCAATTGTAGGAAGATATACCATGAGGGTTTAATCTTGAGCTCTTATTTTGTATGCTTCGCTGACATGTTCAATTTTCCACTTTTTGGATTTTGACACCTTCTTTCCCCTCCTTTCCTCCTCCTTAGGACATTTCTATAACAGAAAGAATGCACCAACTCTAAGGTAAGCCTCCGGCATTGTTCTGCATATCTCTCAGTATATAGAGTTGCTTCTGGAAGAAGTGGAACTGTCCGTTTTCCTTCTTAATTATTTCTGACAGTTTTATCTTAAGTGAAAATTGAATATCAGTCATGTTTCTTGTTCTTCCTTTCTGCGCACCCCCTACCACACCCCCTCCCCCCCCGAATAAATATCCTAATTCATCCCAGTATGCCTTTTTTCCTACCCACTCCTATTTTAGTAAATTTCACTGGCTTCTTCATTTCTCTGGAACAGTGTCAGAACTGTCACAGGATTAACCAAGCAGTAACTGTTTGCTAGAGGGAGTATAATTGAATCTCTTAGCCCACTTGGTGATGGGGTAAGAAATTGAATTAGATGCTCTGGTCTCTATAGTTGGTCAAATTGGAGTGGCCTAGAGCCAGGTCTCAACAGAGCCAAAATGAACAGGCATGAACTTGGCTGTGTGACTGCAACTCAAGATACTTGACTGAATGGAGGCATAGGGGTCTGTTTGGGTGAATTTGTACTTGGTGCTCTCTTGGAGTGATTTCTATGCTGGATTGGCACATGTGGTTGATTTTACTCATACTTGCAGGGCTTTAGCGTCTTAAAACTGCATCCTTGTGTATACAAATAAGTTTCAGGGCCATTAAAATCCCAATTAAAAGGCTAAATTTAAGTATCTTCTGGTTAATCAAGATTTTTTCTTGCTCCTGATTTGAGAATAACTTTTTTTTTGAGTGGGCGTTGGGGTGGAATGCAGTCTCTATAACTATGAGTGCTTCTGTTTCTATTCAGCTTCTGTGTTTAAAAGGTTGTTTTTATTCATTTGAGGGAGAACTGAGGACATATTTTTATATTCATATTGCACTTCTTCCTTCCCTAAATGAACTCACCACATTCTTATTGGTAGAATATAAGATTCTTGAGGACAGGTATTATTTCACTTAGTCTTTGTATCTCCAGGACCCTATGTATTGCACCTGGTGATGCCCACAGTAGGTACTTAATATATGTTCTATTGAATTGGTTATTTTTAAAAAAGTAATATTTGTTATTATATCACATTTGTTTTTGAGTGTTTCTTTTTATCAGGACTAAAAAGAAGTGCTCAAATATTCCATGGAATAATGTTTCTTTTCTTTTTAAACTTTTTTTCTTTTGCTTTTTGAAGGGCAATTGGGGTTAAGTGACTTGCCCAAGGTCACACAGCTAGTTTTTTGTGTTAAGTGTCTGAGGCCGGATTTGAACTCAGGTATTGCTAACTCCAGGGCTGGTGCTCTATTCACTTCACCACCTAGCTGCTCCTGGAATAATGTTTCTTTTTGGTTTCTGAAATATATAACCAACTGTGCCAACTCTTTTGTTTCTACAAGGGGGTATTTGTGAGCAGTCCTTATGTTAGGTGCTCTTCCTCACTTCTGCTTTCTTCTTTAGATAGAATATAAAGATTGGTATACTGTCTTCTGACAGTATGCTTACTCAATGATCATTGACCAACAATCTCACATTTAGAGTATGAAAAATAAAATTACAATTCATAGTCTTAAAAACTGATTCTTAGGACACTGTATCTGTTTTTCTGCCCCTTTGTCACCATCACTAAAAAAGTGGAAGGAGCCACATGGGGCAGACAATGCTAGGTAGTTCTTTGTTTCATGGGTTGGTATAGGCAAGGGATTTTTCATTGCGGGGCTAGCTGCTTGGCAATATCATCTTAATTTCCAAATATATTCTTCTCTTCTACCCAGAAAGCCATTTCTTATCATAAAGAATAACAATTTTAAAAAAGAAAGTCAGTTCAGGAAAACTAAGTGGGTTGGTTGCTTTCTAACAATTGGTTTCTTTTAGTATCTGTTTAGCGCTCTGAGTTTAAAGGGAATTTTCCACTTGGGGATTTAGGTGGTTTGTATTTTAGATGACTTCCTTGTCCCACCGGGTCCTTATTCATCATTTATTCTTTTGTTTCTGTAGTCTGACTTTCTTGGCGGGTAGTAAAAATGAAGTTGTAATGACGGCCACCGAAGATGGCAACCGTGCAGAGGACAACGTCTATACAATTGAAGATAATGTCTACATCGTTGAGGAAGAAAATGCCTACATAATTGAAGAGGAGAATCCCTATGTTGTACCAACATGCAATGAGAAACAGCAACCCTCCAAAGTTCGGCCATAACATCCTCAACTGACAGTTCTCCTGACCTTTTCCACTTTCACCTTCTTTTAAGTTCATGGACTATTCCTAAGTGTTATCTCTACCTGACAGGAGCAGTTGCATTAATAAATGGTGGCTCTGGGGATGAAACAACCAACTTGGTGCCAGACAATATCACCTTTATCAGACTACAAATTGTGCCAGAAAGATGGGAATTGAATCTGGAGCTAATTCTCTTAAATTGTGCCACTTTGTGACCTGTGTGGACATAGAGAACTTGGGGTTTCTGGAAAGCCACACAATCACTGCAGCTTTCAATCAAACAGTAAAACAAACAAGTAGTTATAATGCAAGGTAGTAAAAGGATCATAATATAATTGAAAGTAAGCTATAATCTAACTAGAAATTGTGAAGAGAAGCTCTATGCTGTAAATAGACCAAGTTTTATTTTTGTAAATTCCAATTGCTACATTTTTCCTTAAGTTCTTATGTAGGCAGCTGGTTTTATCTCCTCCATAAATTCAATTTCTTTAGCACAGGTAGATGCAGTTCCCCTTCTTGGCTTTTGCAAATGTGGCTTGTTGCCAACTCATTTCCTGGGAACTCAGCTCATTTCCATAGTTACAGGAAACTAGGGTGCCTTTCGTAGCTTATGCAACAGTGTGTGCAAAGTTCTATTAATAGATGGTGGATATTGCTTGGAACTAAGAACACGAATCCAAGATAGAGAAACTGCAACTGTCTTGGCCTCCTGCTGCCAAAAACTGACATAAGACACATAAGTCTGAGCCATGAAAGAAAAAACTACCTTGAAAAACTGCAGTGAATGAAGTGTCCAATAGGGAAGGCCTTTTACAGAGAAATGGAGGTTGTTGCTATTTGAGGGTATCACTGCTTTAGACTGACAATCCGTTTCCATCTTTCTCTAGAAAATTTGATTTAAAAATGTAATGATTAATGGGAAAAGGCTAGAGGGTGTGTGTGTGTGTGTGTGTGTGTGTGTGTGTGTTGTGTGTATGTATGTGTGCATGTGCACGCTCACATGTGTGCATGTGTGGGGAGGTAGTGATCGACGTTATAGACAGTCTGCTATCTCTACCTCCAAAGTTTGCTTAGACTTTTTGGTTCACTGGGGCAAATTTGTACGGTAGAAAAAAACAGATCCAGGGAACAATGAAGATATTATTGTGGTTGATGTGATCAAATGAGAAGCATTTTCTTTCTCATATTTAGAACATTTTGCAAGCTGAGATCACCTCCTAGGTACCTGTGTTGATAATATGATGTGTAATTCCTCTCCATTATGAATAGTACTTTGCAATGCTTTGTTGTATTAATTTCAAGCTGGAAATTTGTAGCAACTTTTTGAAGAGATTTCAGTGGTGACCACAGCTCCGTTAATAAAGGGGCTGACCTGGAGATTCTAAGGATGGTCAACATGTAACCAGTGCAAAAACAGTACTCATGGAAGGATCATAGGATGAGGGAATCAGACTTGAACTACATCAGTAATTAGATATATAATGATATCTAAGTTAGCTTATACTTCAATTTTCTTAGTTCTCAAATGGTCATTGTGATGATCAATGGGGAAAACAGCTATAAAAACCCTTTGAAAAATTAAGCACTCTGAAAATTCAAGGTATTATCACCCTTATGATTCTTATTTGGGGGCCATATGTTTATGTGGAGCCTATCACAGCTGTAAGTCCACATTACATGCCCAGTAAGTTGGATAGTTGTAGGGTAGCTAACTTGCTGCTCCAGTTTTTATATACCTCTTTAATAATGCCTCTTTAGAAATTACTTTTGTTTCATGGACAAAGAGGAAAAAAAAATCTGTTGAACAACTTTTCTCTGAGTCAAAAACATGTTTCATGATTTGATAGATTTCTTTTGAATGAAATATTTGTAAAGAAGAAAAATTGTAGATTGTGACATTTAGATTCATGACGTTTCACAAGTCTATAACCACTTTAGCTGATTTGAGACAGGATATTATTTGGAGTTATCAGTGTCTTTGTCTTTAAATCTAAGTGTCTCTGAAAATAAGCTGCTCTTGTCTTTCACTGAAGATCCGACTGAACAATTTTTCAAAATTATGTGTTGTAATGTATTCTGTGAACAACAGGTATTTGAGTCCCATTGTGGCCAGAAAACAAAAATAAAGGGTTTTCCTTCAAAAGAATAACTTGTTTATTTAATTTGTGAATAGCGTACACAGTTAGACCATAACATTGTAATATTTTCTCACCAGAGGTCCTCTTAATGTTGTATGGATGTAAGTAGCTATAATGCAAGATTGTAGAAGGGTCATAATACCTGTCCTCAAGAATCTTATATTCTACCAATAAGAATGTGGTGAGTTCATTTTGAGAAGGAAGAAGTACAATATGAATATAAAAATATGTTCTCAGTTCTCCCTCAAATGAATAAAAACAGCCTTTTAAACACAGAAGCTGAATAGAAACAGAAGCATTGATAGTTATAGAGACTGTATTTCACCCCAATGCCCACTCAAAAAAAAAGTTATTCTCAAATCATGAGCAAAAAAATCTTGATTAACCAGAAGATACTTAAATTTAGCCTTTTAATTGGGATTTTAATGGTGAGTATGAATGTGCTGGAATAGGTCTAAATCACAAAATAGAACAGTGTCTCCATAGAGAAGACAGAAGCAAAACATTTATTCAGACACCAGAAAGCCAAATCCCCAAACCAGAAAACTGAATCCATTATAGCAATGAAGAAGTTAATACACCATAACACAGCAGGGAAACATTCCAAAACCTTCCCGCAAACAAACACTTCACCCAGCTTCCTCTCAGCTCTACTCTACCCCTCAGCAAATGAGATTACATTTGGCCTATTAAGGGGCAGGGGAGATCTTCAAAGCAGGAAAGATTTTCAAATTCCCTTAGGTCTATTAAGGGGCAGGAAAGATCTTTAAATTCCCATTACCATTACAGAAGTATATATGGCAAATGGATCAATTAGATCTGGTTTGGCATAATTCTACATAGCTAGATTAATCTATTGCTAGCTATTGGAGTAACATCTTAAAACCTGCAAAACCTTCTTCACAAACTTTCCTTAATTAGAATAGAGTTAGGTATGCACTCAAGATACCCCTAGTCCTAGCAGAAGGTATTTTGGGATGCTGGATTAAGATAAATGGTTAGATTGCTTCAATCCTATATTGTAAAAATTCAATATCTTTGTTGGGATGCTATCAATATATTGAGACATGTAGCTAGAATGTTTGAATTCTAATTGTAGAAATGACCAAGAAATGATGTTAGATTGCAATTTCTTCTAGATTCTACCAATTCATTTCTATTACTCTAAATAGTTATTACTATCTAGTGCATGATCAAATAGAACCTTTAAACAAGATATTTAAGGAGATTCCATTTATACCTGACATTTTACTGATTTTTTTCAGTATGAAGTGTAAATGGGCCAACTAGATTATTCCAAATTGTTCAGTGTGGTTTTACATAGCTAGATGAATATTCTTTGCTAACAAATATTAGTCTCTAATCAAATAGACTAGAATTAAATAATCATTGGCAGCTAGGCGGTATGGTGGATAGAACGATGGACCTGGAGTCACAGGATCTGACTTCAAATATAGCCTCAGATACTTCTTAGCTCTGTGATGCTAGACAAGTCACTGAACCTTTCTCTACCTCCGTTTCCCATATGAAAAATGGGAACAATAATAATATCTACCTCCAATGGTGGTTGTGACAATAAAGTGAGATTATTAAAGTACTTTGCAATACTTAAAGTGCTATATAAATGCTATTGGGCATTTATATAGCACTTTAAGTATTATTAATTAAATAATTTAGTATTAATAATAACAATTATTAATTGTATTGTTCTTAGTCTTAGCAGAAGATTCCTTTAGCCAGATTATTTGAGTTACCTACATAAAAATGAAATACTGCTATTAAGAAGTTAGGCAGCTTATAAATCATGCTAAAGGAAAACACTGTGAAAAGAACCTCTAGATTGCAACATTATGTTTTCTACTCTTTTATATAGGTACATGAGCCTATTTCTACCTAAAGTAGTGATGTTTTAGAACTTAAAACTGAAAGTATCTTCACTTTATTGAATAAAGTTATATCTGACAATGGATCAGTTGTCTTGGTAGAGTTCTTCCTGTTTTTCTAGTGACGCAAATAGCCTGGATACTGGTAGATATTAAATTTCTTCACTGGTCTGTTTTACTACTTATAGTAAGCGTCTAACTCTAGTCTACTTAACTACCATATTCTAGTATTTCACTGCTTTAGTTAGAAATAATTCATTCTAGGGGGATTGCTAGGGGGTACAGTGAATAGAGCACCAGCCCTGGAGTCAGGAAGACCTGAGTTCAAATCTGGCCTCAGACACTTGACACAAAAACTAGCAGTATGACTTTGGGCAAGTCACTTAACCCCAATTGCCCTCCAAAAAGCAATAATAATAATAATAATAATAATAATAATAATAATAATAATAATTCATTCTTGAGTAATTTCTATTTATAGTAATAGAAATTAAATTGGCATATTCTTTTGACAGTGCATTGGCTGTCTTATGTCCATTTTTCTTTGTTCTTTATTCAGTTTGTAGCTTCCTAATAGCAATATGGATTTTCTGCATTTAGGATTCTAGTATTGTAACTATATATTTCAGTGTTACAAGAGAAACTTTTGTTCTTGGACTTCTGAAATATGAATGCTTAATTATTCTAATTATATTTCTCATTTGTGCATTGTAATATTTTCTGTCACTAGCATGAAACAGCTTTCTCTACTTGTAATGGCAAACAAAGTAGTATTTTGTTGTTTGTTTCAGCTGTGTAAGTGCCTTTAAGGCTCACCTTTGATTGTATCAAATGAAATACTGAAATCAAAGAGCCTTTGTTGGAAACAGTGTAAGTTATATTGCCCTTAATAGCCCTAAGGGAATTTGAAGACCTTCCCTGCCCTTAATAGGCCTAATGTAATCACATGGAGCCCATGGTGGGAGGAATTTGCCAAAAGAGCAGAACAAGAAGGGTGGAACAGGAAGGAGCAGAGCAGAGCTGGGAGCAAGCAGAGCTAAGAGATGATCTTTGTTATGTTGGCACTCTGTCTGTTGCTCTGTGTGTGTTGATGTTATTTTGCCAGATGGAAGCATTCTGTCTGTTCAAAGAGGATTTTACTGCTGTTACAGAAGTCCTGAAAGAAGACTTTACTCTTCATTTGTGTTTGATTTCTCAGACAGAAGCCTTGTTTGTTGATTTGTGTTACTTTGTCAGATATAAAGTAAATTGAGATGTGTAATTGGCAATATGTGTAAATATTGTTGTAGCTCTATTGAGCTTTGTCTTCCTAGAAACAGAAACAGCAAAAGGCTTGGAGTAGAGCAGTCCCCATGAGCTGAGATATAGAACAAAATCAGGAGCTGCCTATGTGTGAATCTAGGCAAGAACTATGAGCAGTCAGGCCATGGAAGATGAGCCCAGGGGTTTGGAAGCCAGCCTCAAGTCAAGATGAAATAAGACTTTACTTGGCTACTCTGTATTGACTGATGAGATTGTGACTTATTGTGACTATGACCTAGAGGTGGATGGTGTTTGTACTTTCTGCTGCCCTTTAAGGGATGATTGGCTTAAGGATGATTGGAAGCTAGCCTCGAAGATGAAAGAGGACTTTACTTGAATACTGTGTTTTGATTGAAGAGACTGTGACTTACCGAATGATATGTTTTGTTTAAGACTATGTGGCCACCTTAGTAATAAGCTGTTATATTGTTGTGAATGTTGTGCTTTAGTTTCTTGAATGTTTTTCTTTGAATGTTACTTTATTGTTGAATAAATAGAGAGTTCATGATACTATGTGATTAGATCCTTAACGTTATTCATAGCAGCAGTCCTCAGGAAAACTTCTCATGATTGACTTTACACTAGTCATCATGCAATTTGTCACATAGACCTTTCCAATTTATGAAATATATCTACTATTGTCTGTTTCTCTTGATGCCTGCATTCAAGGATTTTTTTTTTACTCCTTACTATTTCGTTAGGAATGTTTGTAATTAATTTCTTCGTAGTTTCACTTCACTCTTTGCAGCATTTATACACAGTTTTGATGGAATGGATTATTCTTTGTTCTAAGTATTTATCTTTTGCCTATTCCAGTAACATTCCAGGCTTTCTTCTCTTTTATAGTAGCAGCTGACTATTCTTATGTGAACCTGACTGTCCCTCATTGGTACTTGAACTCTTTCTATTTGTCTGCTTGTATTCTTTTTACTTTGATCTTGAAGCTATGTGCTTTAACTGTGATGTTCTTGGGAGTTTTCATTTAGAGATCTCTTCTAAGAAGTTACCTGTCTACTGTTTCCTTATTTTCAACTTGAACTCTAGTTCTAATAGATCCAGACAATTTTCATTTCTAATTTCTTGATGTGTGGCTTACAGACTTTTTTGGTCATGATTTTGGACATAGTTATGATCAAATTTGACCACAATTTGAACATTATGACTTATAATTCTAAAAATAATCCCTCTTTGATCAGATTTACATGAAAAAAATTATATTTTGTTTTCCCCAATCTTTTGATTTTGATTTAACTTTTCTTGTCTCATGGAGTCACTGCTTTCTGTTTTGCCCATTTTGAGCTTCAAGGATTTCAATTCTCATGCAAGGCTTATTACTATATGTTTTAAATTGTTTATTCTTGTCATTTTTTTTGTTCCCTAGTTTTTGTTTCATTTAACATTGAATCTTGTGAGTCCTCCCTGCTTCTGGGAGAGGTGGAGGAAGGTGGGTGAGTTCCTTATTCTTTGGAATCAGGAGAGGGGACCATAGACAGCTTGAGGTCCATCTGCTCCTCATCCTTTCCCCTTTCCCTTCCTTCCTCTACTCTACCCCACCCTTCCCTCTTTTATCACCCTTTCTCATCCATCTCCCTTCTTTTACCCCCCTCTGCTCAACTAACTGATCCCCAATGACCCTGTGGGAGCATGCATAGGGATGTGTGAACAAGAAGAAAAAGAGTCAGCCCAACTGAATGAGGCATTTGGAAGGAGTAGAGAAAAAAGTCAATAAAATTAAAAAAGACCCCACCACTCAGAATATATTTGTGTTTGGAGACATGCTCTGAGAACAGTCCAGTTATTACAGGCTTGCTCTCTATGGAAGTTTGTCTCAGAACATGGAGAAGACTTGTAGCATGATCTGCATTATTTCATAACATTTCAGATGCCTTACGCTTGGTCTCTGAAAATGCTTTGTTCAAGAAGCCTTAGAATCTACATCCTGGCCATATTCCAAAAGAAATATAGGTAAACAAAGGGACAAAAGCCTTCATTTTGTATCTCTTGATTCATTTGTTCTAGGTACTCTTAGTTTTGGTGACCAGGACATTTTTTTTCCCCTGAGGTTCCATTTGGATTTGTTGTGGAGTACTTCTTTTCTTTTAGGTTTATCTCTTGGGCTTCTCATAGTCCTGTTGGAATGGATTTCTTTATCAGTATTGGGCATTTTCAACCATTTATGTGCAGCACAAGCCTTACTTTCTGGATTGTAGGTTAGACTCTGTTCCCTTCAATACTGTTGGAGGTCTTGTAGAAAGGCCTGACTGGCACCTGGCTTCAGTGGCTAAGATTAGGCCCTGATTCTTCCAGGAATTAGACAAACTAGACACTTCATCTCTCTGTTCTGGGTATTCTCTTCAGCTGTGCCCCATGCCTGAAATGCTCTTCCTCCAAGAGTTCTGATTTCCCTGGCTTTCTTTAAGTCTCAATTAAAATCCTTTCTGCAGGAAACTTTCCCTAGTCCCTCTTCATCCCAGTGCCTTTCTTCTATGATTTATTTCCTATTTATCTTGTATATAGCTTGCTTTGTATAAATTTGTTTGCATATTGTCTCCCCCATTAGATTGTAAGCTCCTTGAGGGCAGGAGCTGTCTTTTGCCTCTTTTTGTATCCCCGGTGCTTAGCACAGTGCCTAGGATAATAAATGTTATTTATTAAATGTTAATTGATTGATTAATTGGATTGACTTAGGTATTGACCTTGGCTTCTTTTTTTTAATGTAATAAATTTTATTTGTTTCTTGTTTACATCATTCATTTTCATGAAATTTTTGAATTACAAATTTTCGCCCCATCTTTCCCCTACCCCAACCTCAAAACAATCATGCCACTGTAGAGCCCCTCCCCTGGTCTGCTCTCTATCTTTCTGGTAGGGCAGGGAGGGTCTCCCTACCCCAGCCCCTGTATATCTTAATTCCTAGTTGCAGGTATTGCAGAGCTTTAAATTCTAGATTCTTTCAGTTCCTCCCTTGTCACCCACCCCTGCTGGAAGGACAACCAATTCAATACAGGCTGTATAGGTGTGATTATACAGGACATCTTCATAGTGGACATATTGTGACAGTGATCCTATGTCCCTCCTTTCTATCCCTCCCCCCCCTTGTTCT
>CM053595.1:31339780-31358166 GCA_028646575.1 Pseudocheirus occidentalis | reverse complement strand
TCTCTCTCTCTCTCTCTCTCTCTCTCTCTCTCTCTCTCTCTCTCTCTCTCTCTCTCTCTCTCTCTCTCTCTCTCTCTCTCTCTCTCTCTCTCTCTCTCTCTCTCTCTCTCTCTCTCTCTCTCTCTCTTTCTCTGTAGGTGATGGGGAGAGAGGTGGTAAATGTAGATAGTCTTCTCATCCTTCCTATCATCCTCCTTTTCTCCTCCTTTGAAAGCCTCACCTGGGGCCACTCTTGTGAATTGTCTTACGTTCCACATTTTCCCACCTATTTCAACTTCCAAACTCCCAATCTAGATCTATCCATTTTATATCATAGGACTCTATTCTCTATTTTCGTAAGAGGGCAAGTTGTTAAACTGATAAAGGATTCAATTGAATTGAATTGAATAAGCATTTACTTAGGACCAAATATATACCAGTCACTAAACTAGGTACTAGTAAAACAAAGACTAAAATTAAAATGGTCATTGCCTGCCAGGACAGAATCATTGAATTTATGCCAATGTTTAAAATATTTATTTGTTAAAATTTTTGTTTTGATATAAACTTCTTTTCTAAATGCTACATTCTCCCTCCCCTCCCCAGTGAACCAGTGAACCAGTGAAGAAAGAATAAAAAAGAAAGGAAAAAAATAGTTTGGCCAAACTTACACATCAATCACCCAAGTCTTACAGTGTATGCAATGGCTTTCACCCATTGTCCCCAACTTCTACAAAGAAAGGAAGAAGCTGCATTTTCAAATCTCTTGATCATAATTGTTCAGTGTTCAGTTTCTTTTAAAAAATTCTTTTCATATATGTTGTGTATATTATTTTTCTGGTTCTGCATTAATTTATATATCTTCCCATATTTCTCTGGATTTTTCATATTCATTATTTCTTACAGTGAAATAATATTTCATTCCATTCATGAACCATAATTTGGCCCTTTCCTAATCCATTATTGTTGTTCAGTTGTTTTCAATCGTGTCTCACTCTTTGTGACCTCTTTTGGGGTTTTCTTGGCAAAGATACTGGAGTGGTTTGCCATTTCTTTCTCCAGCTCATTTTACAGACAAGGAAATTGAGGCAAACAGGATAAAGTGACTTGCTCCTTGCTTTTCCCATAGCTGGTAAGTGTCTGAGTCAGACTGAACTCAAGAAGATAATTCTTCCTGATTCTAGGCCTGTTCTCTTTCCAATGCACCACCTAACTGTGCTCTCCCATCCATATCCATGCTCAAATTTTCAAGGGAGAGGGCTAACTGGCTCTTTCACCCCATTTCTCCTTCCTCTTTCAAGTAGCATATGATGCTTTTCCTGGATGTTCCTTCCTTAGTCATTAGTTTACCTTCCTATAACACTTTGTCTTCACTTTGCATTTATTTTTTATTACTTATCTGTTTATTTGTTGTTTCCCCCAATAGAATATAAACTCCTTGAGGGTAGGAACTGTTTCATTTTTGCTTGTGCAACTATAGCTCTTAGAATGATATTTGGATTACAGTAGGTACTTACCAAAGCTTGTTGGGTGAATGAATTTTAAGTGTCCTGGAGATCATGCTTCATCTTTTTCAGCTAATTCAAAAGAGTGATCTTCATGATGAAGATTTTTCAGGGCAGGGAGGGGAATAAACGAAAAAAGCATATTATAGTCCCCTTACAATACACTTTTTAGGTGACCTCTTATGCCTGTTCTAACTCTGGTATGAGGAGGGTGTTATGCAAGCCTGAGTGGAAAAACAGAACAAAAAAAGGCAAGTGTGAATCCAGCTGAACTTTCGCATGAGCAGCTGATTTCTTCAAACTCAATAAGCAATTTTTAAAAATTTGGTTACATATATCTAGGCAGTAATGAGACTCCTGTGCTCTTTTCTCCCAGGCAGGAGGCAGCTGCATAGTTTTGTTACATTTAACACTCCTCAGGTTGGCTTATTTGACTGGATGACTAAACTCATTGGAAGGCAGTGAGTTTAATGCTTCATTGGAATGAGGAACTCTAACCCCCAAAGCTCTTTTCATCAGCCAGGGATATCATCCCCCTTGGAAAGAGAAAGAGATGATGAGATGGCAGGATATGACTACATAATCTTATGGAAAGATCTCTGGAATGGGTGCCAAAAGGCCTAGGTTTGAATCCTGTCTTTGTTTCTACCCATGTGATCTTGGGCAGGTAAAAACACCTCTTTGGGCCTGAGTTGTCTCCTTTGTAAAATAAGAGATTGGAATAGATGGTCTCTAATTTGTTGTTCAGTCATGTCTGACTCTTTGTGACCCTGTATGAGGTTTTCTTGGCAAAGATACTGGGTTGGTATTTGCCTTTCCTTTCTCAGGGGATTAAGGCAAACAGAGGTTAACTGACTTGCCCAGGATCCCACAGGTAAGTGAATGTCTGAGGCTGGATTTGAATTCAGTTCTTCCTGACTCCAGGCCTAGCACTCTACTGAGCCATCTGGCTGCCTAGATGGCCATTAAAGTGTCTTCTGAGTCTATGGTCAATAATTATATTATTCTGAGGGTTACTGTGTGATCTAGACAAGTCACTTAACCCTGTTTGCCTTAGTTTCTTCCTGCTGGAGATATAGTAAAAAAAGAAAATATGGAAATTTGGTGCACTCAATGTGACTTTTTTTTTCTTTTTTGTGCACAGCCCAAGCCATATCAAAGACATTGGTGGGGTTTTTGGGTCATTCTGTACAGTTACCTTGTTCCTACAGTTACAGATAGACAGACTCATGTGAAGTGGTGTGGAGTTGTGAGCACTTTCATAGAAGAGAGTGAAAGAGAAGTATGTCTTCTACACTCTAGTATCTATCTCTTGGGGAGACTGTGGCATGACTCCAAGGCATGTGTGATTAAATAATTGGAAGATGGGAAGATAGATCACATTAAACCCTCCCTGTCACAGTTCTTGTCTCCTGTGGTAAGCCTTCAACACAACCACCTCTGCCTCCAAACCATATCATCCAAATATGGCCACAATACTACTTCTAGTTTTCTATGAATAAGCCAGTTCCCAACTTCAGTCAACATGCATTAAGCTCCTACTGTGTTCCAGACACTGTGATAAGGACTGGGGATACAAAAAGAGGCAAAAGACAGTCCCTACTCTCAAGGAGTTTACAGTGTAATGGGGCAGACAGAAGGCAAACAAATATATATATAAAACAAACCATATACAGGATAAATAGGAAATAATTAACAGAGAGAAGGCACTAGAATTAAGAGGCATTGGGGAAGGCTTCCAGTAAAAGATGGGATTTTAGTTGGGACCTAAGAGAAACCAGGAATAGCAGTAGGAAGAGCAGGGAAGGGAGAATATTCCACGTTATCCATGATGGAAAGCCAGAGAAAAAACCCAGAGATGAGAGTTGGAGTGTCTTGTTCATGGAACAGCCAGAGGCCAATGTCACTGGATCAAAGAGCATGTGTTGTGTAGTAAAGTATAAGAAGAATGAAAAGGTAGGAGGGGGAGAAGTTATGAAAGGCTTTGAATGACAAGCAGATCATTTTCTATTTGATCTTGGAGGCAATAGTGAGCCACTGGAGTTTATTGAACATTTGTTTGTGTGTGAGTGTGTGTGTTCTTGCACACATGTACACACATGAGAGTGGGACACACAGACGTAACTTGATCCAATTTAAGTTTTAGGAAAGTCCCTGCTATAGTGGATAAGGGGTTAGCCTCTCAAAGTGATTAAAACCCAACCTGTACTGGTACCACACTAGCAATTGAGCAGGAAAAAAAAATCCCTTCCCATTGCCTTTTGCATACTTGCACACTTCTTTCCAGGTCACCTTCTCATATTCTGCTGGGCAGGTTCTATGCTCTTGTGCTGTGATTTGTAAAAATCCTTCTCCTACTTGCACCCTTTCTCATTTTCTGTGGGACAGAATGTGATCTATAGCACAGATTTCATTTTATCATCTTTTCTTTCCAAAACACACATCCTCCAAGCTTCATCATTTCGATATAGGGTACCACTATCCTTTCAGTCACCCATAATTAAAGCATTGGTTACATAACTAGATGTTTCACTCTCTCTGACCTTTCATATCAGATCAGTTGGCAAATCTGGTTTCTCTTTTCACAATTTCATTTGATGTAATTTGTTAACGCATGAAGACTCTATCTGCATCCAGACAAAGAACTGATAAAAAGATGTATATATATACAATAATTTATACACACACACACATACACACACACACATGCATACATACATAAGCCTATTTTTGGCTAATGGTAGTTATCTCTAGGGCAGGGTGGGAGGGAGGGAAGAAAAGCAACAAAAAGAAATTTACATGTTAACTTTATTGTATATTTAAAAGGAATAGCAAGCTATACATGATATATTTTCAGTTTCATGTACAATCATCTTTTTACTATGCTATGTTATGGAAATGCTTGTTTTATTCCATAAATTTAAAACAAAATAAAATAAATTCTTTCTCCTCTCCCAATGTATTTAGCATCATGTTATTTTAATAATTTAAAATAATTTAACATGATTTTAAATAAAGCCAGAAGGCCCGGGTTTGAATCCTGGCTCAGTTACTACCTATGTGATGTTGGGCAAGTAACACACCTCTTGGGGCAGTGGTTGTCAACCTTCCTAATGCCTCCACCCTTTATAGTTGAATATGGGCATCTGCATGTGGGTGGACCCACCTGGAGATGGATAGAGGAGTGGTGTTTCACTTCCTAAGAACATCAGAAATATGTGTTTTCTGATGGTCTTAGGCGACCCCTGTGATTCCTGTGAAAGGGTCGGTTGACCCCAAAGGGGTCGTGACCCACAGGTTGAGAACCACTGTCTTGGGGTCTCAGTTCTCTCCATTGTAAAATAAAGAAGTTGGAATAGATGGCCTCTACTTATTATTTATTGTTATTTCCATTATTATATTAATTATTTAATTTTATTAATGTTATTATTAAAAATTGTGTTAGATAGTGTATTTAACATCCTAGTTCAGGCCCTGCTTTCCTCTAACCTGGATTATTGGGTTAGCTCCATTATTGATCTTCTACTTCAAGCCTCTCACTCTAAGCCATACTTTGCATAGCTGCCTAAGTGATTTTCTAAAAGCAAAGGTGTAAACACACCATTCTTCTGCTTAATAAACTCCAGGCTCCTTATTGACTCCAGAATAAAATGTGATTTTGTCTTTATTTAGTTCTTCAAAAAAATTTCTTTTTTATACCATATACAGTTGTTAGTATGTTAGTGCATGTATATAATTTACAAATAAAATACATACAAAATGGGAATTGTGTTCTCAAAAACATAAAAGTTTGGAGACTACATCCTTCAAAAATGAATAAGCTTTGAGATCCTTTGTAGTTCAAGGAAGAGTGGTATTAAGGGAAGGACACTGGACTGGAAATCACAGATAGAAATAAGAGTATAAGGCCTCTCTAATGTACTCCCAGGGCAACTAGGTGGGGCATTGGATAGAGTACTGGTCCTGGAGTCAGGAAGACTCATCTGAGTTAAAATCTGGCCTCAGACATTTACTAGCTGTGTGATCCAGGCAAGTCATGAAACCCTGTTTGCCTCAGTTTTCTCCTATTGTAGTAGAAAAGAAAACATGGACATTTAGTGTGCTTGACATGACTTTCTCTTTTTCTTTGTGCAGCCCAAGCCATATCAAAGACAGTGACGGGTTTTCAGGGTCACTCTGTACAGTTACCTTGTTTCTACAGAGTTAAAAATAGACAGACTCACGGGATGTGCTGGGGAAAGGATTCATGTCCCAATAGCAAATGTGGTGCAGAGGTTATCAGGACTGATGGAAGACGGGTGACATGGTCGAAGTCTTCAAAATATCAACTTCAAGGAAATATCTGGAGAGGTGATGTGAGCCTGACAATCAAAAACACCAATGAAGGTGATGCTGGCACGTATTGCTGCCGGATAGAGGTGCCTGGGTGGTTTAACGATATCAAAATGGAAGTAGTTCTGCAGCTGGTGAAAGGTAAGCCCAAACGTGTGTACAGAAAGGAAATTCTCGGATTTATGAAACTAAATGTTGCTAGAGATTGTTTCCTTAGGAAGCAGTGGGAGATGAGATTAAATATGTAGTAGCAAAGAGTAGTGCCGAACCAACGTATGCTTCCAAAAGAGACATCATTAATCTTCCTGAGACAAAATAATATCTGATACATCTTTTCTCACTTTTATATCTTTTGCAATTTTGGTTATTTGTATCTTTAAGTATACAATAGGCTACTTATATATGAACTTACAGTATGTAGGGTAAAGTGTTCAATTCAACTGATATTGAGTAGACCGTTCTGCAAAAATCTGAATTTACTTACTGATCTCAGCAGTTGATGTACCAGTTTCCATGTTTACTAAAAATAAGTGGATCTTTCTTAGTTTGTTAGAGTTAGCCGAAATCTACACACATAAAAAATAGCTGGGGCTGTAGTAATCAATCATAGCCAGTTTACCCAAATCTTAATGTTTCACGTAGCGGAATCTTCTAGGACTAAAAATTTGGCATTCTTAGCTAAGTATATTCTCTGTTATTGTGTTTATTTTTGAATCTGTATTTCTCTTGGACTGCATTTGGTGTCAGATATATCTTTTATTTGGTTACTTCAGCTCCAACTACAACTACGCGCCAGACTACAACTACTCTTCTGACTACAACTCCTCCAACTACAACAACTCCTCCCACTACAACTCATCCAACTACAACTACTCAGTTGACTACAACTCTTCTTCCTACTACAACTCATCTGGCTACAACTCCTCTTCCTGCTATGACTACTCATCTGGCTACAACAACTTGTCCGACTACAACAGCCACAACAGCTCTCCAAATAACTACTTCAGCCATTCCTAACCTAACAACTATAATGACACACCAATTGACTACAGTCACTTTCAAATCAACAACAGCAGCTCTTCCTCAGAAATCAACTTCTAATCAAGTGATAACCCCAGCTCTGACCACTCTCCCATTGACAGAAGTTGCCTCTGTGACTACAGGTACACAACGTGACCAGGAAATCTTCCTTTCTTTCTTTTAGGTTGAACTTGAACTCTTGAGAACAGAATCTAGAAGGACTCTCTTGTTAAGGAACCTGAGAAATGCCACGTTGTCAGTGCCATGGTCTATGGAGAGTTGTTTCTGACACAAGAGACTGAGAGATAGCTTATGGGATGGTATGATTTTCCTCTATGGCATATATCTCAAAAGTCTAAGTGTGGATATTCCTAAATATCTCTAGATTCAGTTACATGTCTATCATCTATAATTTTATCTCTTGCTCTTTTTTAAGTGGTTAGAAGTTTCATCTCTATCATCTTTTGGAATATTCAGTTCTTAAGTTCTATAGCTCTGGAAAGATTTATTTCAAAGCTCTGATTGTGTTTTTGTCTTTCATTCTGGTCTGAGAACATTGAAAAATGTTCATGTGACAATATGAAACATTTCTTAAAAGCTTAACCTGTCTCAGAGTGATTAGACAACTTAAATGTTTGATTATGTCAACGGATCTGTAATATCATTAGTGGGAATACTTCCCTTGGCTCTTCCATTTCTCACCAAATGAATCCTTGTCTTATGAAATTCTTGACCATAAGGGTCCATCCAATTCTTCAGAGACCATCTGTGGGTTCTTTTAATATTTTGTGGATATCTGTGCAACCCTTGGACTATCCACATATTGCTTTATGACCCATACTGCTCTCTGATTATCCTACCTCCTTTTTTGATTACAAATATTCTTGAGGTTATCTCTTAGGCAGCATATTAAATGTCTTGATAATATTGGGTAGTTGTAATGCCTTTATAATCCTGGTGGTCACATATTCACAGAATCCTAACCTCTTTTCTGATGCTAATATATTCATTATTTACTCATTTTTTGACTGAACTGTTATAAAACTCTTTCCTTTTTTTTTCAGAATCAATGAATTGTTGTTGTTTCACCATTTTTCAGTCATGTCTGACTCTTTGTGACCCCCACTTAAGGTTTTCTTGGAAAAGTCACTGGAATGGTTTGCCATTTCCTTCTTCATCTCATTTTACAGATGAGAAGACTCAGACAAACCCCAGGGTAAAGCAGCTATTAAGTGTTTGAGGACAGATTTGAACTCAGGTCTTTCTGACTTCAGGCCTGGTGCTCTGTCCATATACCACTTAACTACTGAAGTGAATTGTTCTACCCCACTTGGTCGTCAAATAACTATTGCCAAAGCACTTACTGGGGAGTTAGCTTCATCCATATATAAAGAAATGCTTGGTTAAGGGCATTCTTTTTCTTTCTTTAACTTCTTGTTGAAAAGGCTTTGGTCTGCATTTCATTGTAACCACTTTGGTTTTCAAAGTTATGAATAAAGTGCCCACTATGCCCACATTGTTGGTTTTAGCTTTGAACACAGGCACAGATGATAGATGTGAATATAATTCAGTACCAGGCTAAGAAAAAAGGGCAAGTTTTTGAGTCACTCGCCAGTTAGAGCAACCTTTCAAGCTAGCTCGCCCCCAGGGTGTGTACGCTTGTCTTTAGGCCAAGAGATCAGTTTCTTCTCTCTTTGTCATTCCCAGAATATAGAGGCTTGTCATGTGGAAGAGAGAGCCCGAAAAATGGTGCTGAAGATCAGGATAGAATAAAAGCTGTATGTATGGATTTGAGAACTGTCTGAATAAAGCTGATAAATCCAGTTGATGACAGTAGATACAATCACCAAGGAAGTCAACCATAAGTCAACAAGCATTTATCTTAATAAACAGTAGCAGCTAGGTAGTGAAGCAGATAGAGCACCAGGCCTAGAGTTAGGAAGACTTGTCTTCCTGAGTTCAAATCTGGCCTCAGATACTCACTAGCTGTGTGACCCTGGGCAAGTCACTTCACCCTGCTTGCCTCAATTTCTTATTTGTAAAATGAACTGGAGAAGGAAATGGCAAACTACTCCAGTATCTTTGTTGAGTAAACCCCAGATGTGGTCACAAAGAGGTGGATACAACTGAAAAACAATTGAACAACAACAAAAAGGTGCTAGTCACTGTGCTAAGCTCTGGGGACACACAGAAAGGCAGAAATAGTCCCTATGCTCAAGGAGTATGGAATAGGGGAAACAACAGGCAGATAACCAAGATATACTAACAAGCTGTATACATGGTAAAGTGGAGGTAATTTCAGAAGAAAGAAGGTGGAGTTTTAGCTAAGAACTAAAGAAATCTAGGGAAGCCAGGAGGTGGAGACAAGGACTGAGAACATTATAGGTGCAGGGGATGGTCAATGAAAAAGCATCAGTCAGGAGATGGCATGTCTTATGAGAGGCCAATACCATTTAAGGTTGTAGAAGATGCATAAAAAGAATAGAATATAAGAAGATTAGAAAGGTAGGAAAGGTGTCAGGTTATGAAGGACTTTAAAAGTTAGAGAGGTTATAAGACAGCTCCAAAAGACTTGTGATGGAAAGAGATGTCTACATTCAGAAAAAGATCTAGAAGAATGGAGTTTGAATACAGATTGAAGCAAACTACCTGCTTTCTTTCTTTTTCACGTTTGGTTTTGTTTCCTCTTTCCCATTGTCCACAGCTTACAACTCTTCTTTACAACCAGACTAATGTCTAATGTGAAAGTATTTGCAGATCCTATACTTGGTTGCATGCTGCCATGGTTGTTGGGAACAGGGGGTGGGGGAGAGGAAAGGAAGGGGAGAAAATATGAAACTCAAGGGATAGTGGAACTGAATCTTGTAAACTAAAAGTAAACAAATAAATCAATAAAAAAACTAAAAAACAAGTCAAAGAGAGGATTTTATATTGGGTCCCAGGAGAAATAGGAAGCCACTGGAGTTATTGCAAAGAACGGCATGACATGCTCAGACTTATGCTTTAGGTAGATCAATTTGACATCTGAGTGGAGGATGGAATGGGGAGGGGCAAGACTTGAGGAATCTGTGCAGAAGGCTATGTTAAAGATGCATGTTGGAGTCAACGAGGGCCTGTTCCAGGCTGTAGCAGTGTCAATTAAATGGCAACTTATTGAATATAGAGGAGAGAGAGAAAGGGAGAGGTTGAGGATGACACCTGGAGTATGCTGGTGCCCTAGAAGGTTCTAGGGAAGTTAGTGAGAGGGGAAGGTTTGGGGGTAAAGATAATGAGATCCCTTTTGGAAATGTTAAGTTTAATACATGTGTATAGGACATCCAACTTGAACATCCAATAGGCAGTTGAAGATATAAGACTCAAGGTCAGAAAAGAGAAATGTAGGGAAAAAAGGCTGCTCAGGTTAGATCCTTAGAAATTATCCAGACTTAGGATCTGGGAAGCTGGACTAGAACAGGGAACAGAAAAGAAACAGTCAGATAAATAGGAGAACCTGAAAAGGGAAGTGTCATGGAATCTAAGAGAGGAGAGGGTATCAAGAAAGAGGTATAAACAGCATTAAAAGGTGCAGAAAAGTCAAAGATGAAGACTAAAAGAGGCCATTGGATTTGGAAATTACATTTCTGTAATTCCCTTTCATTGATGTTCTTAAGGAGAATAGTTCCCCTCATCTCATTAAATCTTTTTAGGTGTTAGCATGAAATTGACTGAGCTCAGTGACCCATTTTTTATATTATAAGTTGCTAGTGAAGTAATTTCTGTTTTTCAGAGAATTGGTAACTTTACTTCTCAGGTAGCTGTGAAGAGGATGAGTGGAGTTCTGACTTCTCCCATCCAACTTGATGTCCCTGATATTTATGTGGATTCTTGTGGGAACAGCTTATAGCACACCACAGCTGCCTCTCACATCTCTCTCTGGAGCTGGCTAAACTTGGACAAGGACTGGGACAGCTGCGGATATTCAGGCTATATTCTTTCTTTCTGATTATTTACATTCACATCTTTCTTATTTCCCATTTTCTTCCCAGAAAGGCTATTTGTTTTTCCATTTCAATAGGCAGACATGTGAGTTTTCTTCTAGAGAGGGAAGAAGAAAAATTTCCTTTTAAAAACCAGATTTTTACTTTTAAAATTTTTATGTCACCTAGATTTGCCAGGATCTGTCCTCCCAATCCCCTTCCCAGGGAGCTATTGCTTATAAGAAATAAATTTTTTAAAAAGAAGCAAAAGACAAAAGTAACACAGCATTTTAGTACAACCAGTGAACACATTGAAAAATTCTGATGTTATATGTAATGTTTTGTAACTGTGGAACCTCTCTGCCACTTCTCGAAAGGAATGGAGAATGTTAATGGTGGTGGTGGTATCTCTTCTTTGGTGTTAAACTTGTTTCTTATGATGTCTAAACATTTTCCTTTGTTTTGTGGTGGTCCTTTCCATTTTTGTTGTCACAATCATTTACATTGCTTTCCTGTTTCCACTTCACTTTGTATCAGCTCGTGTAAGTCTTTCCATGTTTCTTTGTATTCATCATGTTCATTTTTTATGGTATAGTAACATTTCATCACATTCAGATACTACAATTTCTGTGGTCCATTTCTATTCCCTGTCCTCTTCATGATCATTTTCTTTCCTGTCTGCCATGAAATCTCCTTTGTGAGTTCATGTTCCCTCACTCCTCTGGATGTCACCAGGAGCTCTGATTCTCCTTCTGAAGCAAGATGCTATCTATAGAACCATGACTTTATCAGAGGTAGTGGTCTTTCTAAGCAATAAATCCCTGCAAATTATATAAGGTTCCCATCTTCCATTAAGGATTCTCTCTTTCTCCCTTCTATAGGAGTAGTCTTTAATGACACTCCCTCTCACAAATGAATTGAAATTTCCTCTTTTTTTAAAAAAACATTTCTATCCTTCCATTTAGCATCCTACCCATTCTCCCATAGCAGCTCTTCTTCCTAAACGATTATAGGAATTCTTTCCTTTGCATTGTTTATCTTTGACTTGATTAAGGTACATCACACCCTCCCTTCTACCTTATTCCTTTCCCTCTCCCCATTTATGTATTTATATATCCTGACTTTTCCCATACTGTAGTTTAGTCCCACCAAAACCAAAACCCATACCCAACAAGTTGTTTCGTCTGTGGGAAGGGTGTTATGTCCACGATGTTTTAGACCAATTCCTTCACCAATACCATCTTTTATTTACATTCCATGTGCATCTTTATCTCCTTATGTAGTTTTAGAGAGAAATCCCTTAATAGTTCAAATGTTGTTGCTTTCTGTTATTTTTAACTCCTTTGGCATCTTTTGCTAGTAGGGTTTTAATTTTTTTCTTCATTTTTCTTCTGGGATAATTTGTTTTGTTACTTACACTTTTCTTGGTAACTGTATTTATTTTTCTTATGTTTCTGTTCTCTAGGGATGTTTTCAGATCAGATCTGTGTGTGTACACACACACATGTACCTATATATACATATATGTATATACACACATACATACACATACACATATATGTATATATACATATACACACACACACACACATATATATACACACACATATACACACACATATGGTTCTTTTTTGGGGAATGGGTAAAGAATGTTTCAAATGCAACTCTTGCGTTAAACATTTCTTTTAAATTAATGATTAGAGGCAGGTTTTCTGGGGGTGTCCCTTGGGTTGTGTCCTGAGCTCCTTTGCTCTTTTGAACACATTATTCCATTCCCTTCTGTGGTTTCTGTGTGACAAATAATCTTGCGTGATTCAAATTTCCTTTCCTTTGTATATGATCTTTCTTTTGGTTATTTGTAGAATTTGTTGTCTTTTTTTAATTGGAATTGGTTGATTTAACCACTTTATGTTTTGAGTCTACTGCATTAAAAAATAAGTTTTGGAGGTAACCTATGGATTCTTTTGATTGGCATCTTGTTTTCCGTGTTCAGAAATTCTGGGCAGTTTTCTCGTATGATTTTTTGAATTATGGTGTTCAGATTTTTTTTCTTTTTAGAGGGCAATTGGGGTTAAATGACTTGCCCAAAGTCACATGGCTAATGTGTCAAACATCTGAGGCTGGATTTGAATGCAGGTCCTCCTGACTCCAGGGCCAGTGCTCTATTTGCTGCACCACCTAGCCACCCCCGGGGCTTTTTTTGACTTGACATGTTCTTTTGGGTGACCTCTGATATTTAAGTTGGATTTATATATCCTGACTTTGAGATCAATATATTTTGTTCATAAAGAGATCACATGTTCTCTCTCTCTCTCTTTTAAAAAATTCATTATTTCCCCTCTCCCCATTGTTCTTAATTTCTTTGTATTCCTATTCCAAAATAGTTGTTTTCTCTTCCATTTCTTTGGAAAGAATCACCACTGTGGATTCTAATTTTTCTATTCTGCCAATTATTTTTGATGTACAAGCCATAAATTCTGCTATCATAATTCTTATTTTTGCTTCAGATCATTCTGGAATATCTTGATGGGATTCTGTGCTCTTTTGGGAATCCATAGGATCCTCTGCCTCACTAGCCATTCATTCATTTTCCTTCATCTTGAAAAATTTCTTCACAGATGTTTGGATTCGTCTAGATATTTTGGAGACTATCTTCACTTATGTTCTATCTTTTTGTTAATTCATCTGCTTGTGCTCAAGGATTTTAATTGAGTTTTCTTTCTCTTGAGATCTTTGGTAATTTTAACCTATTTTCCTTGTATATTCTTTTACCATTCGCTTCCTCATTTCTTCCCTTTGATGGCAAGTCCTCCAAGGATGGACCTTAAAGCTGCCTTAGTCTTCTATCACATTGGAGAATTCATTTTTCACTAAAGCAATTTGGATGCTAACCCCTTTTCTTCAGGCCTGGTGTAGTCCTCCATGCTCTACAGGTTAGGCCACCATCATTTTTTTCATGCCCTCAGCATCTATGGAGGCAGATTGCTACTAAAAATCTCTATCCATTTTATGCACGATAAAGTTTTTTTCAAAATTTATTTTTTCAATTAACAAAAATTTATTTTTATCTCTCTCCTACCTCCCTCCTCTTTGAAAGAAAAGAACCCTGGTAAAAGATATAGAAGGTCAAGCAAAACCAGTTCCTACATTGGCCATGTCCAAAACTATATGTCTCTATCTACACCCTAAGTCTATCAACTCTCTTTAAGGGGTAGAGTATCATATTTCATCATGGAGTCAGAAAGATTCAGTTTTGCAAGTTCAAATCTGACCTCAGACACTTACTAACTGTGTGACCCTGGGAAAGTCACTTAACCCTGCTTGCCACAGTTTCCTCATTTGTAAAATGAGCGGGAGAAGGAAATGGCAAACCATTTCAGCATCTTTGCTAAGAAAACCCCAAATGAGGACCTGAAGAATTGGATATGACTGAACAATATCAATAAGAGTAAGAAACTAGAAATTTTCTATGAGGGTCAGAGATGAAACTAGAAGAGACAGATGAGGATCAGGGTGGGTGAGCTTTGAACACTGGAACATGTTCATCTGTAAAATGGAGGCCAAGAGAGTTGTAGTGACTTGGCTAAAGTGATACAGTTGTTTGCAAACAAAGGGTGTAGACCAGTGGTGTCAAACTCCAAGAACAAATGGGGCCACTAAACCACACGTATATGAAGATTCCTGACAGCTGCATATTGAACTGGAAAAAAATGACATATTAACATTATCTATGTTCTATTGCATTTTTCATTTGTTTTGTCAAATATTTCCCAATTATGTTTTAATCTAGTTCAGGCCACACTTGGGAGTGTTGTAACACTCAGATTGTGTATTTCGCTCCTCTGGTCTAGACCATGACATCAAAGTTCTGAGTCCTTTTTCTTTTTTCTATCAAGACATTGAATACATTGGCTCTGGAGGGCATACACATGTATGAATGTGAGTATCTAAGCAGTAACTGGAGAAAGTGGCAGGAAGGTGCATATGTGTCAGCATTCTGTGTGTCCCTGAAAATGATTCGTTGTGCCACTTGTATACTTTTGTCTACTTCATATCACTTAAGATCATAAGCTCATAAAATTTACAACTGAAAGAGACCTTAGAAATCATAGTATTTTAGGTCAAGAGCTGAAAGAAACCTCAGAGGCCATCTAACTGAAGCTGTAAGCCATTTGACAGAGATGAAATGGAGGGCCAGGGAGGTTGTGACTTGCCCACCATCAAATAGTCTCCCCCATGGCAGAGGTAAAATTGAAACCTGTGTTCTCTAACTCTGAGCCAATGCCTTTTTGTAGCCCCAGAAAACTTTATAAGAGATACCTTCTGGATGTCTTTTGGATGATGTTCACCTTTTGGATATTCATCATTTGGTAGAAAAATACCTTCTGAACCAATTTCTCTTCCCATTCCAAAGCCCTTCTGAGTAGAAAGTTGGATGTTTAAGGAGATATAGTTAGACTTTCAGGACACTAGGATTTAATTTCTTGTACAATACTAGAAGTTACCAAAGTAAGCCCTTCATGGCTCCCTAAAGGCCTCTGTTACAACTGAGTAAAGACTTTGATACTGAGAAGAATAGGACATCATATCTCTATGATTTTCTAAATAGGATGAAGTGATCCAGATGTGAATACAGGACTTCTTGTATAAGGACAGATTGTCTGATTAGCTCCAAAAAGATTTTGACTCAGGTCCCCAAATGAATCATTATCCTGTCACTGGCATTAATTCAAGTTGGAGACTGATTTCCAATTTAAATGGACATAAACAGGAGGATAAAGACTTCTTGATCAATTCAGCAAAATTGGATAAAATGAACATTGCCTGTAATAGCATCCATCTTTTCCCGAAGATACTTACCACAGCCTTTTCTGGGTCTCTGAGGGACAGTTTCAGGAAATTTGCTTTTCCTTCTTGCGTCCTGGCTTTTTGTAAAACTAGACAGCATTTTGGAGCTCAGAATGTCAAATATATTAGTTCTTCCTGGGTTTAAAAGGATCATTTAGGGATTTTGGGGGAGGAGAGAAAGGAGGCAGATTATTGGGAAATGATTCTGGCACCAAGAATAAAATACATTAATGAAATATAAAAGAACCACTTAAAGAAATCAGATTGGAGATACTGGGTTGGTGTGTGTGTGTGTGTGTGTGTGTGTGTGTGTGTGTGTGTGTGTGTGTGCGTGTGTGTGTTTTGGTAACTTTGGTGTTTTCTTTGGATCCATGGAAATAATATAAAGTGCTCTTTAATTTTTCAGAAGAGACTCCTTTTGGAAAGAAGTTTGGGAGCTAAGCAATTTGATTTTATTAAGTGGAGATAAAATCATTGAACTGGAGCATAAGTAAGAGATCATTCAATCTAATCCCTTCATTTTTATACCTGTTGAAAACAAGGCCCAGATAAAGGAAATGACTCACCCAGAATCCTTCAGGAAGGGTTGGGTCTAGAATATAGGGCTCCTAGTCCCTAATCTCAGGTTATTGCTGTTGTTTTCCTAGAATATGTGACTGCTTTTAAAAAGGCCAAAATGAATATAGAAAAAATATTTCAGTGTATAATTTTATAAAGGGCATTATAATACAAGATGAATGATTCTTCTAGGTGAAAGATAAGCAGAAAGAAAATAGGAATTTAGCAGAAAGATCCCTGTTTTCACATGAAACCATGGTTAGAATGAAATAGGTTTCAATTACTTTCAAAGGCAATGTCTTCTGTGAGGTATAGTCTATTTTATATCTTGCTCATGGTGATTTTCTTTATCCACTTGGCTTTCCCTGTGTGGATAGTTTGGCTGAATTCTTTTGAGTAATTATCATTCTCATTCAGGAGGCTGTGCAATCACCAAAATGTCATTAGCAAATGGAATAGCGGCAGGAGGACTTCACAGTTTATAAGGAAATTTCTCTTCCATTTACACTATGTTAAACATCCCCCATAATAGTTGCAAATGCCTTTGGAGGACATGAATTTCCCTGCTTTATATCTTGCTTGATATTAATAACTGGAGAATCATTCAAGTTATATGTGTCATATTTTTCAAGAAAATGTTAACATTTGGACAGCAGACAACTTATTGGAAAAGACCCCTTCATATTCCTTGCTATACTAAATCAAATGTTTCTTTTTTAAAAAAAATGTTTCTTTATGATGAATAAATAGACACAGTAGAATCTCTCTGTTTTTTAAAATGCAATTTTGTCACAGTAAAGATTTGGTCTGTGAAGAATATTATTTATGAAAATCAGACTTCTCAAACCTTCCTCAAGGGTGTTGTTTCAGGTGAAAATTACTCTCATGAAGATTTTGTAGCGATAAGAAAGTAGACATATGGGTTAGCAGTCACTGTTGCTTCCTTGATTTGCTTTTTAAACATAGTAATGATGCCTATAATTTTCCCCAAGGCTTTTGTATTCTTGCTTATTTCAGATATCTTTGAAATCGATCCCTTGACACTCTCAACATCATGTCATCTCTGGCAGGATGTCATATCTTTATATGCATGTTCGGATTTGGCTCCTTTGCTTGTGCCTTTTTTATTTTTGCTACCTAGCAATTTAGCATCTTGGTTCTCGTTAGTATCATTCCTACTTCCTTATGTAGTACACTTGGGGACTATAATTCTAGAGTCTGAATGTGATACCTCCACTGTCATTATTGGAAAAAAAATATTTTATTGTGGTAATATTGGCAGATGTTTTCCTTTTTTTTTTTCCTGGTCTGTTCTCCTTCCATTTTTATCTTAAATATTCTAGGGAAGATCTGGCTTATTTGGGTCTCTTGCCAAGTTGACTATAAATTTATTTTCTCTACACTGCTTCTGTTTTATGAGACGGTAGCTGATGAGAATACTAAGACAAAGGGGACACAGAGAGAGAGGTTTCTAGGCCTCTCTTGGTCACTTATTCTAGCTATTGTGATTTTGATTAAGTTGTTGAATTTCTCTGACCCTCTCAACTGCCTGTTCTGTAAAGTGAGGAACTTGAGGGCAGTGGATCTTGAGAATCCTGACAGGTATGGCATCTATAATCCTGTGATATTTCTTTTTATGCTAATCACTACACAAATCTGGGTAAATGAAGTGGTGTTTTTCTAGACTGGGGCCATATATACCACTATCAGATTTGAGTTCAATGGGCAGGCTCTACCGAGGGAAAGCTGTGCTCAACAACTGACCTCTAGCAGTTAGATTCCTTTGTTAAAGGAATTTTTTATTAAGGAATTATTATTAAATTAATTAAACTTTATATTAATATTAATTATATTAATATATTATGTAGAATTAATATTAATTATATATTAATTTATAATTAAATTATTATTAAATTAAATTAGAGAATATTTATTCTTTATTAAAGAAGCTTACATGAGAGGACTTTAGGTTTTTTTATGAGTTTTTAAAAAAAATCTATTCATATAACTAGGACAGTTTGTAGAAGGAAATTGTAATTATCTCCCTGCACTTGTGTAGGCTATTCCCTTCGTAAACTTAAGGATCCATGAGGGCAGGGAAGATCTTTCTTCTTCTTCTTCTTCTTCTTCTTCTTCTTCTTCTTCTTCTTCTTCTTCTTCTTCTTCTTCTTCTTCTTCTTCTTCTTCT
>CM053595.1:31305450-31339280 GCA_028646575.1 Pseudocheirus occidentalis | reverse complement strand
TGAGGAATTTCACTGTTAAAGAACTTAGAAACTGTGGAGAGTAGTGACAAGACTGAAGGTGTGTTTCTGCTAGTTGAAGCAGAATGGAACAAAAAGCTATTGGAATTGAGGGAGTTCAAGGGTGTGGGGGGTGTCAAGGAACTATGAGTTAGGGCAGTTAGGTGTCACAGTGGATAGAATGCTGGCCCTGGAGTCAGGAGGACCTGAGTTCAAATCTGGCTTTAGACACTGAACACACATACATACATACACATACACACACCCACACAAACTGGCTGTGTGACGACCTTGGGCAAGTCACTTAACCCCAATTCCCCTACCTTCCCCCCTCAAAAAAAAAGAACTATGAGTCAAGGGATTAGAAGAATCATGAGTGTAATACACACACACTCACATATGTAGTGGATGTGTCACTTCTATCCCTGCTCAAAAACCTTCAGAGCTTCTCTCTTATCTCCAGCAGAAAATGCTATTTGGGGATTTCACAGCCACTTTCCATCTATTCTTCTACCTTGTTTCAATTCCATGGAACAAGATACTCCTAAATTTATCACTTCTTAACTCACCACCATTGCAAGTACCTTGCATGACTCTACCTCCATCAGTCTCCTCTCCCCTCTGTTTGGTTGGCTGTAGGGCAGAGTACCAAATGCCACTCACTGCCTTCCTTTCTAAGGGGTGGAAACAGGACTGTCCCATTACTCCACTTTGCATCTGTTCCCTGCCTCCTCCCCTCCCAGCCCTGGTTTCAACATCACAGAACAAGGTCTCCCCTCCCCCCTTGCTTTCCTGTCTCCTTTGTTGTGGTCTCCACCTTTAGGTTGTAACCTAGTGGTGGGCAGGGACTGAATTTCTTTTTGTTAATTGTATCCTCAGAGCTTGTTTCTTACGTTGTTTCCCCAGCACTTTTAACAGTGCCTTGCACATAGTAGGCATTGAATAAATGTTTCTAAAGTTGAATTGATGGATAACAGAAGACAAGGAGTAAAGCATAGCACTAGTTCAGATATTGAAATCTTTGAAAAAGGCAGGAGTATGTTCTAGAGGATGATAGAGAAATTTACCTTATTACGGGTTCAATAAGATTCAGGATCCCAAACAGTAGTGGAAAGAAATACAGTAATCTCCCTGGCTGGTCTATTTTGTTGTCAAAGGAAAGGCCCCATTGACATGTCATTTGGAACATGGTTCCTAGCTGCAGCCCCGGTGTCTGGGAGGAGGGAGGAAATACTATCCAGTCCAGCTCTTGTCCTGGTTCCCCAGTCCTCCCTAAACTGAAGCTTTGAGGCAGATATGACTGCTGAAATAGTGAGGACCAATCCTGGACAAGCTGATGCTTCTAAGAAGAAAACTGGTTAATCTAGAAGTGAGAGCACTACAAAACACAATGAAGCATGAGACAGGAGAGGGCAGAGAGAAAGCAGAGTAAGCAACTTTACTGAGTGGAGATACAGAATGGAGGGGCAGCCAGGGATGACAGACATAGGTCAGTCACTTGGGTTCCTGCATGGAACTTGTTCAGTCATGTCAGTCATGTCCAAGTCTTTTTGACCCCATTTGGGGTTTTCTTGGCTAAGATACTGGAACAGTTTCCTATTTCTTTTTCCAGCTCATTTTACAGATGAGAAAACAGACTTGCCCAGGGTCACATAGCTGGTAGGTGTCTGAGGCTGGGTTTAAATTCAGGTCTTCCTGACTCTAGGCCCGCCCTCTTGGACACTTGAATTTCTGGGTAGAATTAGGTTCCCCAAATAGGTGAAATGAGGTGGGTTTTTGTTGAGCTCTTATCTGGACCAATACATTGGAGTGAGGGTCAGGGGAGCTTGGATATGGAGTGTACATGGGGAGCACACTTGGGGTATGCTGGGGCCAGCTAAACTGGGTTTAAGGTCATTGGTAAATTTCCTGTGTGAGCATTTACACCTTGGCAAACAGAGTTGATTGTCCAGACTTAAAAAAGGGTTGGGGAAAAATATTAATAATAGAGAATAAATTTAAAATTTTGTTGTATGTATTTTTCCCCTCAAAAAGTCTGTTCCTAAACATTTATCTACCACTAAACTGCAGATTTTGGGAGTTGGTATTAGTTATCTAGTTCAACCCACACTCTAAAGGAATCCCACAACAGGCAGCAAAGTGATGCCAACCACCACTGCTGGGGTCAGTGGGATCAGAGCCAGCAATGAATGTATAAGGTTTACAGGTTTGGGGGTCATGTGACTCCTGGTACTCTTGGCATCACATGGGCAGCATGTAGTGTGACTGTGTATATAGCGGGCTTATATCCCAAAGAAAAGCCTAGTGCAAGGGTAGGGAACCCACCAGTCAAAGAGCTGCATTCGAGGACCTAGAGGGCTGTATTTGGCTTCCAGGCTGCAGGTTCCCCACCCCTGACTAGTGTATGAGGCCTGGGAATTATATTGGGTTTTAGTTACTGGGGAGAATATGTGGGTTCAGTATCAAATTCACCAATCAGGTAGGAGGAGGAACAAAAAACAGGTTTGAGGAACAAAGCACAGGGATGTGGTTTTAGAAAGAGGTTATGAGGGGAATTTCACATTAGGGAAATGTCATCCCCCGTGCTTTGTGCTAAACCTTACATACCTTACATAAGGGTTACCTTAGGGAACTTCGGGGTCAGAATTGGATGGGTTAGAAATATGGAGTCAGTTTTGCTCAGGCATGATAGCCCATCCTACCCACTCCACAATAAAAGTCCTGACAAATGGTCATCTAGACTTTTTTAGAAGATGCCTAGAGAGACCCTTTTACTTCTGGAGGTTGCCCAAATTCTCCTTTAACCACTCATTCTTAGGAAGTGTTTCTGGACATCAAGCCTATACTGGACTTTTCGTAGCTTCTTCCCACTGCTCTTAGTTCTATACTCTGGGGCCAAGAAAAAGAAACTTTCAAATACTTGATATCAGCTTTTATGTCACCTCAAGCATTCTCTTCTCTTGATTAAATTTCTTCAGCTCACTCTTAAACCTATGACGTAGTCAAGGACCCCTTTGCCACATGGGCTGCCCTCTTCTAAACACTCATCAACTTATCAACATCTTTCTAAAATAACTGTGTCACTCAGGGTTAAACATAATATCGCAGATGAAACCTGTGAAGAATGTAGCAGAAAGGACAGAAGCAGAGAGGTGGGCATGGCTGAATGGCCAGGGTGGGGAATTCCTGAGCCTGTTGGCAATAAGAGCCAGGGAAGAGGAGAGGAGAGAGGAGAGACCTGGGTCTTGGACACTAACTGGAGATTATAAAATAGCAGAAGCAGGAGTTTGGGAGGTAAATCAGAGGGATGATAGAGATAGAGGGTAGGGAGGAGTTATACTTACTAGAAAAAAAATAGAATAATAATATTAATTCATATTTACATAGCAATGTGTGCTTCAGGGTAGCTAGTATGATAACTAGGTTTCCCAAGGCCTTCACGAATACTATCTCTTTTGATCCTTACAAAACCCCTGCAAGGTGCTATAATTATCACCCCCATTTTATGGCTGAGAAAACTGAGTAATAGAGGTTAAATGACTTGCCCAGGGTCAATCACTAAGCGTTTGAGGTAGAATTTGGACGTGGGACTTCTGACTCCAAATCTAGATACTGTATCTTTTTTATAAAAGCATTGTTCTTCCACTGGGCCCATGTGGTGGACACTAAAGTTTTTTTGTTTTTTTTAAGCTTTATTGATGTATTTTGTTTTTATATCATATACATGTTTAGATTACTCCCATCTTGTGAGATGTTTCATGAAACAAAGTAAAATGTTTAAGTCAAACTAATAATACAGTGACCTCTCCTGAAAATGCATATGATGTCACATCTGTAAGCACACCAACCTCTATAATTTAAAAAAATAATAGAAATCTATTTTGTCTCCTATTTCCATGCTATCAGGAGAGAAAAGGAAAAAAATTTAACAAATCTACGGTCAAAACAAAACCCTGCAAAGTTTACATATAAAAATATGTCTCATTCTGCACCCCAAAGCCATCGACGAGCCTTTTAAGCAGGATTTTATGACTGAGGTAACTGTGACCCTCAGTTAAGTGACTTGCTTACTCTCATGCACCTGGTCTGTGATGGAGCTGGGACTCCAGCCTAGAAGCCTAAGGATTTTTTCCCACTAGTTCCGTTGAACATATTGATACAGGGCAGGACTCCCAAAATTTCTGTTGGGGGCTGTGTGTATGTGTGTGTGTGCATATGTGTGTGTGTGTGTGTGTGTGTGTGTATACGTGCGTGTGTGTGTGCACGTGTGTGACTGGTTGCTGCTTGGCCCTGCTAAGCACCAGGAGAGGAGGGCAGGAAGGTGCCTGGGCTTCTGGAAATATAACCAATTTCTTCTCATCTCCTTCAAGTCCTACTTAGAATTCCACCTGTTAATTCTAGTGCCTCTCTTCTATTGCTAATTTACAGTTGATCCTGTATTAGCTTACTTCTCTATAATTGTTTGCATGTTGTCTGCCCTATCATACCATGAACTCCTTGAGAGCAGGGAGTATATTTTACTTTCTTTCTTTGCATCTACAGTGCTTAGCACAGGGTCTGGCACAAAGTAGGTGCTTAATTAAAGTTTGTCAACTGACTTGACCCTTGCTAAGTCTTTTTCTTCCCTTCATAAGTCTTAAGACAAACCAACAAGAAACAAACATGGCAAGTATGATTCAGTAGCTTGTCCAGAATGTGGGGTTCTGGGATAGTAATTGTAACCCTAGACTGGATTCATTCTTTAACCCTAGCTTACTTACTGACTTCTTCTCCCCCTTTTCCACCCCTTTCTCCCCACTATTATTTACTCAGAAATCAGATTTAAGTTTACAAAGGAAATTGCAAGCAGAAAACCTGGCTGGAACTTTAATGAAGCCAGGTGGGACATATTTAAATGGAAATGTGTTCGAGTAATTCATGAAGAACTGATACCAGCTGTCATTCCACTTAATGAAAGGTTAACAGGAGTTCTGTGAGAGCTGGTTGGGGAGGCTCTTTCTTTCTCTAAAGAAAACAGAAAGTTGAGAAGCTGACTTCCCGGCGGAGTGAAGAACTAGAAGATGAAACCTTTGAAAACAGAAAAAAGATTCAGACTGAAAATGAGCTTTCTTTAAATTTGTAAACATGTTACAGCCTAGAAAAGAAATACCTATCTCTAATAGCTCTCAATACTCTGAGGACACGAAGGACAGGAAAGGAGAGCCTTTCTGAATCAGATGAATACTAATGTCAGCGGAGACACTTGGCAGAGCGCAAAGATGGCTGATGGCAGAAGAGTACTTGAAGTCTACTACTTTCTACTACTTAAACTGAATGTAATGGTTCAGATGCCTACGGGGCCTTTGTTGGGACAAGTCTTAAAAAAGAGCCTAGTATGGTGCAGTATACACAGGATTTAAATAACAGGATATGAATTCCAGTTTTGGTCCAGCTATTTTCTGCCTGTATGATTTTATGTAAATCACTTAATCTCTTAATTATCTTAATCACTAAAGTCTCTTCATCTTTAAAACAGAGTGGTTGGCCTAGATAGGGTGTGGAACCTGTGGCCACGTGTGACTTTGAGGCCACAAGTTCCTTACTCCTGTTTAGAATCTAGGCCCTAGATAACCTTTACGATTTCTACTAACTTTGAATCCTATGATTTAGATGCTGAAAATGATGGATGAAATAGGAAGGACCAGAATCATAGTTAGGAATCTTTTCATCTGGGGTAAAAACAGTTGGGTAGGATGGTGGTGAAGGTGGTGGGGGTGTTGAGGACAGAGGGACTAAAGTTATAGTTATGCTGGGATATATGGCAGCCCACATTTCAGAGAGGTCCACTTTTTCTTTGGTGGAGGATGGTGGGGAGAAGGTGATCATCTAGAGAGGCAAATGGATTTCAAGAGAGAGGCTGGGTAAAAGAGATAGATTATGTATTACTTGATGTAGGCCTGTGGAGGAATACCAGGTATGAGGCTTGGGGATGGTGATTTCTGGATCATCAGAGGGATGAATCATGTCTCACAGATGACGGTACCCTAAGACAAAGTCCCAGTTGCTCACCTTAGTGGGTACTTGCTAGGACTTGAGACAGTTCTCAGAATTTCTCAGGCGCAGTAGTTTATGGGTAATTCCACGGTATAGATTCCAAGATGAGGTGATTATTATTCCCTTAAATGGTGACATCCCATTAAATGCTTTATGCTCTTATCCAAGTGATTAGGACCCTGACAGAAAGGATCATGTCTTCTTTTGTATGTTCTTCTTAAGTATGGGGTTATACACACAGTAGGCACACAATGAATATGTCTTCTAAATCTTATTTTTCAGTTGTATCAGGCTTTTTGGGACCCCATTTGGGGTTTTCTTGGCAAAGATACTGGAGTGGTTTGTTATTTCCTTCCTGTTTTAAAGATGAGAAAACGGAGGCAAACAATGTTAAGTGACTGATCTGGGGTCACACAGCTAGGAAGTGTCTGAGGCTGGATTTTAACTCAAGAAGAGGAGTCTTCCTGACTCCAGGCCCAGCACTCTATCCGCTGCTCCATCTAGCTGCCCCATCTTCTAAACCTAACCAAAACAGAACCAGACCCCACAGTTTGGTGGAAAAATCCATGTAGAATTTTATCATCATCATCTTACCTCTTTTATTTTAATGGAACTGCTCTTTCATTACTATGGATAGTCCCTTCACTGGCACAGTTCATACCTCATTATGCCTTCCCATCTCATCCCTATCTTTCCTTAAGTGCTCCCTAGAGTAGTCATCCAATAATATCGGGGTTTTCCTTTGGTTTTGTTAATATATTTTGGACCCCAGAGCAACCTTAGACTGTTAGTGTGTTATGTTCCCTTCAATTTAGTGACATATCAGTCCTAGCTCCTTTCCTGATCAAACATTTCATGTAAATTAATGTTTGTAGACAGTCAAAAACTGTGTGATCCTGAGCGCATGATTCATCCTCATGAGTTAATGATGTTCATTAAGTCTCCACTATGTATAGCTTCTGTGCTCAATTCAGCATCACTAGTAGCTACCTTTTCCAGAATACATCAGTCATAGGAAGGGAACGTTGCAAGCGGGGCATACAGTCTACAATCCGGACCCAGAGCTGCATGCTTTTGTTGATAACCTTGCTCCCATAAGATGCTTTGCAACATGACATATAAATTAGAGAGAAATCTTCCTGGTTCAATGTTGTACCATCAATCTGGGCTCCTAAATCTATTGCAATTATTAAGGCATTACATATGGACATTTCAGTTGGACCCAAGTGGATTTTAATTTGCTTCGATTCAATGTCAAGACTGAATGGTATTATGTCTAGAGAGTCTAAAGGGAAGGGAGTTTTGTACCATGAAGTAATGTGGTTAATTAATCAAGGATTAAGTTTGGGTCTAAGTCATAATTTTACATGAGTCCAGCACTTGTGAGTGATTTTGCTCAATAAAATTACCAATAAACTGGCCAAAAAAGGTCTGAAGAGACAAGATAATGACCTAAATATCCCTATTAGTATGGAAGAGGCCTATTAAAGTAATTAAAAATGAAGATAGGAATATTTGGAAAATGGAAGGGCATAATGAGAAAACAGGAAAGAAAAATGTAGAAAAGATAAGCCTGTGGCAAAGATAGAGCTACACATCCTTTCAGAAGAAACCAGAGGAATAAATGAAGAGATGATTCTTGATTATTCAGTGAAAGGAAAGGAAGGGAGGACTTTTGTTCGTAGGACTACCTTTGAAAAATGAAGGACAGGGTTCCAGAAACCCCATTGCAACTGGGATGCTCCCGACCATATGCCCTCCATTAACAAATTCCAGTGGGGAGCCCTCTTCAGAAGTTAAAAACCCTATTATAACAGAGAGCACATATGGTCCATTTCCACCGCGACTGTGCATTCCATTACCTCCGGGGCTCAGTTCATTTTTGATGCATTTACTTGAGAAGGTAAAAGGTAAGGAGGAGGAAAAAGAATAAGAGGGCCCTGAAACCCAAATATTTAGAAACTCAGACACTGGAGAGGGGGTTATGAAAAAAGCTAGGGAGAGGTAGCTGCACATGTACTGCTCACAGAGTTGTGAAATAGTGAAATGAGAGGGAGTGCAGTGGGGGATGGGGCTAAACAGAACTATGAACCCCAAGGAGGATAGGGACATGGGGCAAACCTGGGAACTATTTAGAGAAATAAGGACACCTAATTAGGGATAGGGACAGGACCTATGATTTCACTGGGATGGGAAGCTCCCAGGTGAGCAGACTTCCTCTACCAATGGAGGCTAACACTTTCCCTACGACTTATAGACTTAATTGCCTAGAATGCCTAGAATTTAGGAGACTTGCTCAGAATCACATAGCCATTATGTGTCAGAGGTAGAGACTTGACTCCTGACTTCTAGAGACCACTCAAATAAATTTTCTTAATTTCAATACCAATTAGCTCTGTTTTATAGACATTTTGCTAAAGAATTATAATTGTCCCCCCCAATACAGAACCAAAGCGATGTAGAGAATTCTAGCGAAGTTCCCTAAACCAGCAGAGGGTGTGTATGATTTGCTCAGGGTCACCTTTCCAGTTTTCTTATTCCTCACACTACCTCATGTACTCTTGGATTCAATGACACTAACTGCCTTGCTCTTCCTCGAACAAGACACTCCATCTCCTGACTCCAGACATTTTTTCTGCCTTCAATGCCTTCCTCAGCTCTCCCTCTTGGTTTCCATGGTTTCCATGAAGTCCTAGTTAAAATCCCACCTTCTACAGCAGTGGTTCTCAACCTTCCTAATGCCATGACCCTTTAATACAGTTCCTCATGTTGTGGTGACCCCCAACTATAACATTATTTTCGTTGCTACTTCATAACTGTCATTTTGCTACTGTTATGAATCATAATGTAACTATCTGATATGCAGGATGTATTTTCATTGTTACAAACTGAACATAACCCACAGGTTTAGAACTGCTGTTCTACAGGAAGCCTTTTCCAATACTTATTTCTAATGTCTCCACTCCCTTATCTCCAATTTATCCTCTATAGTTTGTACATAGTCATTTGCTTGTTGTCTCCCCCATTATACCATGAGCTCTCTGAGATCAGAGACTGTCTTTTGCCTTTCTTTGTAGCCCCAGTATTTAGCATAATGCTTAGCACAGAGTATAGATGCTTAATTAATGTTTGTTGAATGACTGGATGACTGGAAAGGCTTTGAGGAGGGGGCCAGTGATGAATAATGTGTCCATCTCCTGAAGAGCAGACTAGCGAAACACACACACACACACACACACACACACACAATGTAGGAATTTGTTCTGCTTGACTATGCATTTTTGTTACAAGGGTTTCTTTCTTTCTTTGGGTGGGGGGGGAGAAAAATAAATGTTAGTCAATTGGAAGATAAAATTTAATTAAAAAAGGATCAATACTAGAAGAATGACTACCATTTTGTTTTGATTTGGTTTCCTATACTTACAGAGACTATGCAACTAGGTGTTGAAGGCTTGTGATCAGTTTTGGCAGAAGAAGTACCCCTGTTGATAAAAGCATGAATCTTTAAAAGACCAAAAGAAGCAGCATTATTGGGCATTTACATTAGAGCCTTGGAAACCAAGAGAAGTATGGCAGAGTTTCAGGTCTCAGTGGTCTTTATAGAGATGCTCAGAGAAGAAATAGCTGTAGAACTGTTGCCTTGTTCTGATTTATTCTGTTTTATTTGGTCATCTTGATGATCAAGTGATCAAGTTAGTCTTAAGTGACTAACAGTTCTCCTTCCTTGTCTTTGTGCATTTTTCTTGGTTTTCTCTGTTCCCCATTCCTCTTTTTTCCTCTTTTCGCTCTTCTTTCTTCTGTTATTGGGTTATCTTGTTTTTCTTATGTATGTTACATTGTTCTGTCAACAAATTTGTTTTTTTCCCCCCTTGGGTCAGCATACTTCCAAAGCAAGCATTGTCTTCCTCTAGGAAATCCCCTTGTAAGTTTTCACATGTCATCATTTCAAGGTAGTTAAAATCTCGACTACCTATAATGCTCAGGGAGTGACATATTCTGTGTAAGAGAAATTTCTAGGTGATCCTTTAAGCATGAGAACTCATTTTGCATCAGACCCTTTATCAAACCCTCTTGCCTCAATCAGTGACTGGAAATGAAAAGAAACTAATTTCTGCCAGACATTAGGTTATATACCTAAAAAGAAAAATTTTACATACACAAAGAAGTAATACATAGGAAGGAATTAATATATAGAGAAAAAAGCAGAGCCCAGAGAATGGTATTGAAAGTGAATTCAACAGTTTAAGTAATAGCAACACTAAAAGCAGGTGAATTCTGATGAATTATGGTGAACAGTCTTCATCCTGGAGAATTGAAAAAAGAAAACGCTTTCTCCCTTTTTGGGGGATGGTGGAGAAGGGAGTCCTACAGATGTGAATGTGGTATGTATTGTCTCACAGAGTTGACTTTAAGCTCCAAATTCTGTGATCATATGGAATGCTTTCTTTTGTCTTTGTTTAACCATCAAAGTTGGAAGTTTCAAAGAAAAATAGCCTCCCATTCATCTCCTTGATAATAGGGATTGTTTTATTCATTGTATTTATAACCCTAGTGCCAAGCACAGTTCTTGGCAAATAGAATGTATTTAATAAATGCCTGTTGATTGATTGGTTGATTTTCAAAGTACTTTCCCCTCAACAATCATAAGAAGGATGTAGTGCAAATATTATCATCTATTATTCACAGATGAGCAAGTTGAGATTCCAAGAGGTTAAATGACATGTCCATTGGTGACACAGCTAGCAGGCATCTCCACTGTATCACATCCTGAAAAACAATTTAGTTCCAGTTCCTGAAGCTAAGCAGCCAAGGAGTTAATGCACATTGCATGTCCAGATGCATATTTAATGGAGAAATCCATAGTGTTTAATCCAGGGATGAATGATTTATGGGAGCCTTGGATTATTCACTTTGCACTAAATTAAGTTGTCTTATTTAGACAAAACAAGACTTCCTGACGGGATCTGCATCAGAGACTTGACTGAGTAATGCTGTACCTTGCCAGGATGACTTATTGATTACACTTTTGGATCATCTGCCACCAAGAGAAACTAAATCTGTTTAATTTTAAGTCTGTTCACATTGGGAAGTACTTGCACAAAGGAGATTGTGTATATTCTGCTTGAAATCTCAGTCATTTAATTATCCTTTGAATATTTATGGAACTTTGAACTGATTGGTTTTACAGTGTTGGGTTATTTTTAGGCCAAAGTAAGTGTCACAGCATTTGCGCCCTCCCTCCCCCAGTCCTTTTAGTCTGTCACGCCATCAGTTAAAAATTTCATATCCTGTATTTCAGGTTCAAATACTGTTATTTGTGAAAGTGAGAAACAATTTTCATGTTATCAACATCAATTTGAATTACCAAATGCCTAATGATAACATTTATACAGTGTGTTTTGTTATCCTATAACCTTATAGGATGTGGAGGAACACTTTATCTGGATTCAGAAAACCTGGGTTCTGGCAGTTACTATTTATATAGTATGAGTGTCAGGGAAGGCTAGCACCTCTGGTGTGAAGACTACTGAACTCTTTTCAGGCTGAACAAACTGGTACATGAATGGAATAGAATATTATTGCTCTGTCAGAAGCAAAGTAAATGAAGAATTCAAGAAACTTGGGGAAATTTGCATGAACTAATAGATTGAAGTCAACGGAGCCAAGAACACAATTTACACAAAGGCCACAATAGTGTAAAGGAAAGCAACATTGAAAGACATCAGAAATCTGATCAGAGCAAAGAGCAATTTTTATTCTACTGGGTGAACTATGAGATGTAGCTCCCTCTTCTTGGCAGAGGGGTTATAGAGTGGCGTTAGCAGACTCAAATGGAAATTGACGCTACTGGATGGTACATAAGGATCCCTTTGGGAGGCAGATTGGCTAAGAAACCAACATATTCATATTATTTATATTTTATTGTATTTTTGTTTATTTTGTTAACTATTTTCTAATTATAATTTTGTTTAGGCATACTAGTGAATGTTTTAGGCCACCTATGGCCTGCCTTGTCTGGTGTGTGACATCTTTCTTGTGGACTATAGATGAGGAATGAGGCATATATAGTTAGACATCAATTAATAAATCAATATTTATTCCTATGTGCCAGGAACTGTGTTGGACATTGGAGATGTAAGTACCAAGAATGAAATAATCCTCTCTCATGGAATTTATATTCCAATGGCAGGGACAAAAAGGATATAGTGAATATCTGAGACAGGATTCCAACTCAGATTTTCCTGCCTCCACATTCAGTGCACAATGGTGAGCTGGCAAGTTATCCCAAGGACCTTCAGCCTGTAACTAGTAAAACATTCTCACACCTTTTAGGAGTGGAGTCTGAGGTTCCATGTCCTCAAAGATGAGGTTTCTACCTAATATCCCAGGTAGAATCTCTGCAATCAGTGAGTAAACTCCATGTTGAAAGAATGGGAGTGGTGCCTTGATTCCCAGATCTGGTCATCTGTCCAAGGGGATGTCTGAAGGACTGTGCTGTAGGAGAAGGCCCTTTTGGGAAGGCAAGGAAATGCCTTAGCAGTTACCCCCAGAATATTTGAACAATCAATTTGAAATGAATTCCCACCATATTTGACTTGGGGCCAGTTTGCTGATATGAGACAATAGTTTTTTTCTGTTTGCTTTGTGAAAATAAAGTCGAATCTTTATGTAAATGAGATGTGAACTTTTCACTCTTATCACTTAAAAAAACACACACACACCAATCCTCCCTAACAACCCACCTACCTCTTAAATAAGTTTGCTTCAAGAATGCTATTATCATCTTCATTACTATTAATATTATCATTATTTAACATCTGCTGAACACTGGAGGTGTGACAAGCATTGAGTAGCCTTGCTGAAGGAAAAGGCCCTAGTTAATAACCTCAATTCTTTTGTGACTAGTAGAGAAAATTTTTCTAGCAAATTTCAGCAGACAGAAGGCCAAATTGCTAAATAGAACTGAAGAGTCTCATTGAAATCCCCTTACAGGTTGAGCTGTGGAAAAGTCGTATGGAAACAGTGCCTTTTAAGGCTGGCCCAGGGTTGTTTTATCTTTCTGTTCCAAGAGGAGTTAAGTGACTGGAAGGTGAGGGGAGTGTTCCTTGAAAGGAGAAGCTACAACACTCTCTCCTCAAAGACAGTAAAGCCTGAATTTCTTGGTATTGATTGAAGCCATATAAAAAGACTCTTTTAATGAGAGAAAGATTGGTTACTCCCACCCTGGGGCTTACACAGGCACTCTGCATGGGGGAGTGAGAAATGGGAAGTTTTTGCCAAGGCAGAGGTAGGGGAAGCAATACCAAAGTGTGCAGGGGCTGGCTGAGAAGGGAGTGGCGTAATGAAAACATTTGTCTTTGTCAGAGTGAGGTCCACGTCGTGGTTCTGCCCTAGCCTTTGTGAGCTAACAATCCCTATGCCTGGGAAGAAGTAATTGAAACAGCAGAAGAACTGGGCCATCCGCCACTGCTGAGGAACCAAGAACTGATAAATGAGGGCCACTAGAGGTTGCAAAAAGAAAACTTCCAGGCCTGCTCGAGATGCAGTTGGCTGCTCTTATTGCTTCCGTACAAATCAAGGATTCCTGATAACCATCTGAAGGGCATTTGCTTTGAGTGGTTTTCCCAGTAGGAGAGGTACATTTGCTTTGATTGCCACAGCAAGGCTCTCAACTTGTCTTCCCTTTGACCAATAGCATGTGTGAGGGGGTACCCATTTCCAATGCAGACCATTTTGTTTAATGAAAGTGGCGAAAGTAAGGATTATTGTGAGAGAAACGCTGGTAAAATTGCTGACTGGAGAAGGTACTTCATCAGGGTGAAGCTGGCAATGGTATCTGTCCCTTCTAGATTTGCATATGATGGAAATGAGGACTTCTGAAGGGACAGGGAAGCGTTGCTTTCTCCACCTTTTTGTCGATTGTGGGACACATGAATATTGCCTAGTCATAGTAGATGACAGAAATGGGTGTTTTGATTTATCACCATGAGATATTGCTGAGTCATCAAACAGAAGACATCTGCTCTGGATCAATAGAAGAGCTGAGTTGAGATAAACTGAGTTTAGGGCTCAGGAAAGAGCTCAGAGTTTGTTGTTAATCTTCTTCTTAGAAGGGTTGGCTGAAGGAAGACAGGCTTTGCATCTGCTCTTTGGAAAAGCTGACTGGCCTTTATCTGATTTTTCATTTACTGCCTGAAAAGTATAATATCTTCAGAGCCCAGCCAAATGACCAGACTTGAAAAAGCTCTGTAAAGCCTAGGCTTAAGGTTTCTACTTTTACTAAAGTAGCTCAGAAGAGGAGTCTGAGTTTAAGAGCCAGAAGAAAAGTGGTCCTGAATAGCCAGAAACTGGAGAGGACCAGAGGAGGAGTTTCCTGAACAGAACAGTGAAGGAGTAGCCCCTCTCATTGATGACTTGTTTTATAGAGTATTTCTGAATACAAAGACTATCAGGACCTACAGTTCAGAGTTGTCAGCTGCTCCTATGCGGATATGTTCCCTATACATGTATCCTCCTTGTGGTCACTTTCTGCCATAGACACTGTGTGTATCAGTGGGAGAAAATGTTTTTTATGGGTGGAATAGAATGTGATTATTCTTTCTTTGCCTTTTGTTTAGTAAATGTTCTGATTAAGAACTAATAGAATCATCTCATGTATATTTGTTATATAAGAAACACACCAGCGAGGGCTTAGGAGCTACTTTATACAGCAGTAGAAGAGGGATTCCCCTACCACAGTTACCCCTGGAAACCTGGGAAATTGAGTTGATGAAATAGCCAACCTTTATAGGCTTCTTTCAACCTATTGGAATGGGTATAGGTTAGCTGAGCAAGCCAGTACAGACACAGAGAAAACTGATAGGGTTTTTCCATATTCATGTTGCAGGTACATTTATAGTCAAAGAGTTTTAGAACTGAAAGGGTCATGTTTCTTATGGGGTTATAGTGGGGAAAGTATTTGATTTAGAGGAAGGTGTCTTGGGTTCAAATCCTGGCTTTGCCACTTGGTAGTCCATAGTATTTATTAAGTACCTACTGTGTGCTGGGCACTGTGCTGAGACCTGGCAATGTAATTAAAAGCAAAAAGATAATCCTTGCCTTCAAGGAGCTTATATTCTAAAGGGGGAAGACAACACATACAAGGACGCTGAAGAACAGGGGAGGAAGGTGCCCACACTTGGGCATGGCAAAGAAATTCTGGAGAGTTAGAAGTACAGCCTGGACTGAGTTAAGACAAGGCTAATCTGAGCATCCTTCTTAAGAATGGAGATTGTGGGAAGAACTAGCCACTTAGAGGAAGATTCCAAAGTACACAGAGGGCACTTTCAGGGAGAAGAGTGAACTTTCTGTTTATGTGTCCTTTTCTTCTTCAGCACTTGAATTTTACTTTGATCTAATCAATTAATAAACATTTATCAAGTACCTTTTGTGTATGAGGAACTGTGCTCAGTACTGGGCATACCAAAAAGGAATGAAGCTACTCTCAAGGAGCTCACACTCTATTGGGGAGATGTATAAGTATGCACATAAGTATATGGTTTACATATAAGCAGAGGCAGAGTAAATATAATATAAATAGAAGGTAATTAAATAGATTGTGAGGGAGGGAGAGTACTAGCACCTGGGGGATCAGGAAAGCTTGGTACATTGTAGTATCTGAGCTGCATCTTGAAAGAACAGAAGGCTTCAAAAGGTAGAACTGAGGAGGGGGTGCATTCCAGGTACCAAGAAGACCAAAATATATGAGGAACATCAAGTAGACCAGTTTGGCTGCACTCTTCTGCCTAGATGCATTCTGAACACAGGTCAGATGACCCAGATCATCACAGCCCCTGCCTTAATGGGGATGCATCACATGCACCTGAGCCTAAAGACAATGATTTTTGCACATGTAGCAAGATGATGTAACTCCTGGGCTGGAATAGTGCTCCATCTAGTGGGAAAAATTATAAAATACATTTTCTTGCAAGTCTAAGGGAAGGGGTCTGCAGTTCTGCCTCCACACCTTAGTCAGATGAGAACTTGTCTCAGTCAGTCAAAGACTAAGTATGAAAAGTCCTTGAAAGTCATCAGATGAGCTGGAACAACTTTGACTGGAAATCTGTTCCAACTGAGTAAGGGACTTGGTAATGTCTGGTGGGCTTATCAAAAACAAAAACAACAAACCAGGAACTAGTTAAGAGCCTGAGTTTGAGTAAGTGGCAAACCAGGGGAAACTTCTTACCTACCCCCCCAACCCCCTAGAAGGAATCACTTGGAGAGGGACTGAAGGGAACTGCCTCAGCCTTCCCTTCTGCCTATTGACTGGTGGATCATCTAAAGGGCATGAGGATTTTGGACTTCTCATGTTTCCATTGGCACCTTAGCACAGGGAACAAAGAGTAGACTTGACTTGAGGCAAGGAAGATTCAAAGCTCCATGAGGAGTCACATCATACCTGAAGTGAAAATTTTGAGAATCTAATCAAAAAGACTCAGAGGAGTTGTGAATGGCTCCTTTGTCATATATACTCCCAAGCTTGAGCCCCCTTTCCCCTGGAGTATCTGAATGTAGGGAGATACCTTTGGGGGTATGTTTTATATCAACTCTTCTTACTGTACCACCTTAATAAATGCCCTATTTCAAAAGCTAATTAAATCTGGGTGACAAGAGTGCTGGATAGAATCAGGGCAATATATATTATTTATCCAAGTGGTGGTTTTTTTTTGTTTTGTTTTGTTTTGTTTTTTTACTGTGGGTAAAGTCACATTTGCAACAAGAAAACTGAACATTTTAATAGATAAGTTTTTTTTTTCCCAACAAAGGAATTGATCTTTTTCACGTCATTTTCTCCTTTCCACCCAGGTAATGTTAGATGACTGCAAATCATGGGGAACCAAAATCCAGAAAATAAATAAAAATTTCAAATGCCTCTAAAGGTAACAGAGAGATACATGTGGGCATCAGTATCTTTAGCATATGAACAAAGGATGACATGAACTTAAGAAGTCACATTCAGGATCAGAGATCAGAGAGCAAGTGGGCAGGAGTCTCAGAGTCCATCTAGTCCAACTCCCTCATTTACAGACAAGGGAACTGAAGCCCAGGAAAGTTTAATAACTTGTCCAATGTCACACAGACCTCAAGAGTCAGAGGCAGATTTTGGACTTAATGTTTAATCATATCCTGTATTAGGAAATTAGTAAATACTTTTGGATTGGTTGATTGACATTATTAGAAGATGGATAACCCTTGTAATCCATTGGTTTCTTTTCCTTCCTTCCTTCTTTCCTTCTTTCCTTCCTTTCTTCCTTCCTTCCTTCCTTCCTTCCTTCCTTCCTTCCTTCCTTCCTTCCTTCCTTCCTTCCTTCCTTCCTTCCTTCCTTCTTTCTTCCCTTCCCTTCTTTTCTTTTTTCTTTCTTTATTCCTTCCTTTCTTTTTTTGGCTAGGCAATCAGGGTTAAATGACTTGCCCAGGGTCACACAGCCTCAAGTGTCTGAGGCTGAATTTGAGCTCAGATCCTCTCAACTCCAGGGCTGGTGCTCAATGCTCTGTGACCCCTAGCTACCCCAATCTATTGGTTTCTGAGCAGTGTCAAGAGACCCAGAGAAAGACTCCTGAAATGTTGGCTAGTTTTCGTTTGGAAGACACATGGACAAGAGCCACAAGAAAGAGTAGATGGGTCGCCCTCTGAGCCATTAGGAGTGTTCACATTGATATAAGTTCATAGTCCTATCAATGATTGAAACATTTTTTCAGGATCAACTTATAGTTTCCATGAGTTGATAGTGGGGTTTTTTTCCTCTACTCTCTTGGTTCGATAGTCTATGCTGAATATTATTTCTTTCTATCTAGGATTACTGTTTGTTGAATGAATGAACTTGGATCATCACTTTTGGTAGTTCTCAGTTTTCAGAAAGGAAGATTTTTAAGAGGTTGTCCTTATACCTTAATGCTAATGTTTTAAAATTTCCTCAGAGTGATTTCTCTTGTTGAGTTATACTTTGATAGAAGGAAAGGTGCCTTTGAAAATAGGAGAGCTTTAATGAAGGTTTTCCCCACCCCAACCCCCATGACAAAGGTCTAGTACAATTTTAAATGGCCAGTGAATTATAGAAAACATTGAAAAAAATGTATCCCTGGATAGCAAAACCCTGATTGGACACTTTAGGGAAATGGAGAGTTAATTGACTCCTAGTGAATTGCTTATACCACCTTCCAAAATTAAGATATATATATATAAAACATATATATGTTCTCTATTACTTTCCTGCTGATTATAAAATGTTAATATATTGTAAATATCTGCGAACTTGTATTTTAGCTTAGTTTAAGAATTATGCAAAGTCTTTCATTTTGGTTTTGTATTGCATTGGCCAGTATTGGGAGTCTCATTTCTTTCCTTGTAAATAACCCTGTGCTGACAGAATTCTAACTAGCACTTAGTGATATGGGTTTGTATTGCTCTAGTGGTAATGAACTTTAGGGCTAGGATAGTGAACTTTAGAGCGTGCTGTTTGGTCATTTCCAGTTCTTATAGGAGCATAGAAATTACCGAGCACCTAATGAGCAAAAGTTGTTAAAAAAGGAAGCTACCTGAGGGTGCACCAGTGACTATACCCCAGGCAAGCTCTTCTCCAATCTGCTGCTTTCCCCCTTTCCATTGGCTTGTCCACAGTATTTGAGGACATGCTTCTTCTTGATTGTCCTGGGTATGTTTTTTTGCTACTTGTTCTAATGTGACTGGTTACTATTTTACGGGAAACAGATTGGATTGAAGGAGTTGTTTGGTATTAAACTACAATGCTGTACCTGCTGGCCTCTGAAAATCTAAAAAAGTGACTGGGAATTACTTGATTGTTGATCATACAGGCTTGTTTAAAACATGTCTCAGAGGAGTTGAATGCATTAAAAGTGGTTCATGAATTGTACTGACCTGCCACAAGAAAAAGGAAGCCTGAAGGCTTTGTCCCTTTTCACCTTTGTGTGGTATCATTGTAGAGAGAAGTGGTAGGAGAAATCTGAGACAGCTTTCATGCGACCAGGATCCATGCCTGTGAAGGACGTGTGAGTCCAGTGTAAGAGAAGGCCCTGGGCCTGATTAAGTTAGGCGATATCAAGGTACACTGGAAAGGGAATTAAGAGTCTTAACACTTGGGTTCTAGTTCCAGCTCTGACACTGATTTGTCCTGTGACCTTAGAGAAGTTACTTCACCTGTCAGAGTCTACTTTTCAGGGTTGCTATGGTCATTGCATGCAGAAAGTCCCCAGGATAATATAAAGACAAGGGAATACCATTACTATGATGGGTATTTTGGGAGTATTGACCTATGATTTCTTTGGAATAGGGCTTTTGCAATGTGAAATCTCTATCAATTCAGATGGACAACTGCTCTCCAACTCATAGTCTTAGAGAATTGCCTACAGCCCTTAAAGGTCGACTTGCCCATTGTCACCCAGCCATTATGCCTCAGAGGCAGGTGTTCCTAACTTCAAGGCAAGCTCTCTATAAGCCCTTATACAATAATGTATGATTAAGCAAGTGAAGTGCTCCTTTTAGTCATCGAGATCTTTGGCTCTGTACTATCAACGTACCAGTTCAGTCTATTAGTTTCTGGTTGTGACCCATCCATATAACATATGTTATGACCCATCCATAACATATATTGTTATTTATGTCTTTCAGTCCTATAGCAATATTATCTGAGACCTTGAACAGATGTTCCATGGAGAATCTCTACCTGAGCAAATAGGGGACCTTCATGTTGTTCTTTAAAAAAACAAAACAAACAAAACATTTTGTGCACACTCATGTAATACTTAAATTGCCCTTCTGTTAGTGCTCATTTTTGTTACATGACTGGTAGATCTTTTTCTAGTCAAACATATCTTTTTTTTTGAGGGGGGAAGGCAAAGCAATTGGGGTTAAGTGAGTTGCTCAAGGTCACATTGCTAGTAAGCGTCAAGTGTCTGAGACTGGATTTGAACTTAGGTCCTCCTGATTCCAGGGTTGGTGCCTTACTCACTGTGCCCCCTAGCTGCCCCCAAATATATCTCTATGATGTTTTGGTGCCTTTTCTTACATATATATCATCATTGGTAAGATGCTGCAACCTATTTACTCTCATCATAGGTACTTTTTTCTTTTAAATCTTTTTTTTCATTTAGCATTTGTTTTTTTCCCCTCACACTTCCTAAAAAAATGAAAACAAAACAATGCAATCAACCAGAACTCCCTTAACAAACATGCACAGAAAAGTGAATCAATTCAAGGACAATTTCATTGTCCTTTTCCAAAAAAAAAATACGTGCCATTCTGTACCTGGAGTCCATCCCTTCTCTGTCAAGAGGTGGGTATTGTGCTTCAGCATTGTTGGGCATTACATTGATCAGAGTTGTTAAGTCTTTCAAAGTTGTTTTTACTCGACTTGGTATATTTATTATAAGAGTTTTTGGTTAGTCAAGTTGTTTTGTTTTCATTTTTAAAAGGAGGTATAAGGGAGAGAATAAATATTGTTATTTTAGAAATTGTTTTCCTGGTTCTATTCACTTCATTGTGTGTCCATATAATTTTTTTACAGGTTTCTCTGAAACTCTTCCTTTCATATTTTTAATGGTGTAATAATATTCAATTACATTCATATAAACTATACATTCATATAGTTTGTTTGACCATTCCATAAATGATAAGTATTTCTTTTGTTTTAGTTTTTTTTGCAACTACAGAAAAAGCTGTCAAAAATATCTTTGTTCATGTGGGTCCTTTTCCTTTTTCATCAGTCTCTTTGAGGATATAGTATTAATAGTGGCGTGACTGGGGCAAAGGGTATATACAATTTCGTTCCATTATGGCCATAGTTCTAAAATTGCTTTCCAAAATGGTTACATCTTTCCATCACAGAGAATAAAAAGTTTGTATGAGAGAGTAATAATAATTTTGCCTTCATATTTAAGGTACTATACAATAACCTTGTGAAGTGGGTAGTGTTAGTATTTTTCTGTCATTCTGCAGATGAGGAAACTAAGTTTTAGAGAGGTAAAGTCCTTTACCCAAGGCTGTACAACTAGTAAACAATAGGGTTGAAGCTGGAACCCGGCTCTTCTGAATATGAATCCATTGCTCTGATCCCAACACTATGCCTCAACATGGTACAGAGATAGAAGCCCCATATTTAAAGCCCTGCTCTCTCTCTTACAAATTGGCAAGTCACTTTTTTGAACTTTAGGTTCTTGATGGATAAAATGAGGTGGATCCCTAGATCACCTCCAAGGTCGTTTCCAGGATCTATGTCCTGATCTAATAGAATACCACTCTCTAGAGAAAGCAGCATTCTTTCCTCTGTATCTTTTCAATTGTTTCCTCCAGGACTTAGTTACAGGAGGGAATGTCATGCACCAAATGCCAGAAATGTTAAGATTAATTTGTGGGCTATTTCTGTTCCTCAGTTTCCCTATTTGCAAAATGAAAGGCTCTGACTCAGAGATTTCTAAGGTCCTCTTCAAGGCCAACATGTTAAGATTCTATATTTTTTCCTAAGCCACTGTACTTGTCCTCCAAGGTCTTTGGAAAAAAAAAATCCATTAGGCAGGTAGTTCCTGAGCAAACGCATTTTCTTGACCTTTTAGATGACCTGACTTTTTAGGAGGGGAAAACAGTGTCAGAATGCTGCTTTTGGATTCCACTAGGTATGTCCCCTGTCCACTAATGAATGCAGAATATGATGAGCTAATTATGGTAATGCAGACCCTCATGAATGCCAAAAAATTCATGATGGTCTGTAGTATAAGAATATATAAAGTGCAATTAATTTGTAATTGGGGAGTAGTTAGCTTGTATTAATATTAATAACTTGGTTCTGAATTTCTTCATTGCATCAAGCTGTTTTCAACTCTGACCATAGAAATTTATTGGAAATTCAATTATATTCAAGAAACATTTATTAAGCACCTACCTTGTCCAAGGCATTGAACTAGGAGTTGGGTCTACAAAGACAAAAGAATCTAGTCCTTCCTTCCAGGAGCTTGTAATTTAATAGTGGATAATAATAGCATATTAATAAGCATAATACCTGGTAGAGTGTAAACAAGGAGTTACAAAGAAAATTTAAGGAGGAAAAGATCACTTTGAGTAATAGACATCAGGGAAGGCTTTGTGAATCAGGAGGCACCTGAGCTCAAGTTTAAAGGAAGAAAACAATTTTAATAGTCAGTGATGTGGAGGGAATCCTAGACTGTGAAAAAGGTAGCTGGGATGTGTAGGAGAACATGTTTAACTGGAACATGAGGTCATTGAAGGAGAGGAGAGTAAGATGAAGCTGGAAGGATAGACTGGAATCACATGGAGGAAGGCTCTAAATACTAAGGTAAATCATCTGTATTTTATTTTATAAGCAGTCACTGAAGGTCCTGAGACAGGAACTAGTTAGAAAGGCATTTTTTTTGTTCAGTTGTCTTGATTGAGTCTGACTCTTCATGACCCCATTTTTGGAGTTTCTTTGCAAATACACTGGGGTGGTGTGCCATTTGCCAATTCATTTTACAGATGAGGAAACTGAGGCAAATGGGGTTAAGTGATTTGCCCAGGAGCACACAGCTAGTAAGTGTCTGAATCTAGATTTGAACTCAGATCTTCCTAATTCCAGGTCTAGAGCTCTGTCCACTGTACTACATTTGTCAACTCTGTAAAAGTTAGAATAGGGAAGGCCAAAACTGGAGGTAGAGAGACCAACATAATGGAAAGCTGTTATAGCAGTCTAGGTGGTAGTGAAGTGTCTGAACTATGGTATAATAACTACAGTATTGACTGTATCAAAGAGAGGAGTCTTATGGGAGAGGTAGATCATGGCAGCCTGACACTGATCAGATGTGGGGGATGAAGAAGGAGCATTCAGAGATTTTTGGCAACACAAGTGCCTGGGAATAGGAATAAGTAGAAAACTACAGCTAGATTAATTTATTTCATTGTCAATTCTCTGTTAAAATAAGTGCTACGAGAGGAGAGACAAATACCATTTTCAGTTGACTTCTTGCTCCCTTTATGCAAAGGGCATGCTAGCCTTTTAGATTCTCTGGAGCTTTTCTTCCCCTTTCTCTTGTTACACCATTAATAAGCACCCAAGTGCTTGCATGAGGTACTGCTAAGTCTCCTGTCTGCTCCTATTCTGCAGGCGGAAGCGGTCCAAAAGCAGAATCAAAAGGAGAAGAGCCCTGATGTTAAGTAGCTCCTGCTTCAGTGTTGGTGTGGCAGAGATTACATTTCCCAGAGCAAAGTCAAATAAATTCCCCGTGAAAACAGTCCCATTGGTTTCCAAGGAATGGGCCAGAAAAATGCCTGTTTTCCTGGTAGACCTGGAAAGTGGTCTGAGAAAACAGAGAACTGGAAAAGACCTTGGAGACCACATAATCCAACACCCTCATTTTACCGATGAAGAAATTGTAGCCCAGAGTGGTGAAGTGACCCTTGCTTATGCCCAAGGTTACCTGGTGAGCTAGCTGGTGGCAGAACTGATGCATTGAAGAGCCACCTGGCATGTTCCCAGACCTCCCAAAATCCTCATTCTGAGCTGGGTAGGTTTGTGAGTAAAGTCATAAAAACTAAGGACACACTGCAAAGTGATTGCACAGCAATTAATCATTGAGTTAAAGTGTTCAACTTTTTCTAGTATTGGGGCACCACGAGAAATGGAAGAAGCAAAAGAATGCTTCCTGGCCTGGAGTGGACACATTTTCAATGCTTCCATAAATCTGATCTCATTAGTGAGGGCACTTCCTGTGTCAGAGCACATCCCAAGCTGTTCTGTCTAATTTTGCATGATTCCTATTCATTTCCTCTACCAAATTTGTCGCTTGATTATGGACTCAGAACTGGAAAGTCCCTTCAGAATGATTTTGCCCAATACTCTAATTTTATAGACAAAGAAATCAGGGCCCAAAGAAGTTTGATGACGTGCCCAAAGTTAGATGGCTAGGAAGAGGCAGATCTGGGGTGCCGGCTCTCCTTTCCTGATTCCACATGTCATGCTGTTAAAAATGTAGAGACCTTTCATTGCTTATAGTATTAATAATAATAACACCCTGCTCTTGCACAATTGACCCACTCATATGTTTCTTTCATGAAGTCTTATGTGGTACTTCTCAAGCATAAGTCTGGTAATATGTAGCATCCTGCTAGGTGTCAAAGGGTTAAGAATGCTGGAGTAGGAGTCAGGAAGATTTGAGTTCAAATCCTGACTCAGATACTTCTTGTGTGACCCTGAGTAACTTATTTGACCTTTCTCAGTCTTCAGGTACATGGTGTCCAAAATGCAGATGCCAAAAGCACTTACCTTGTTGGGTGATTTTGATGATCAAATAAAAGATGTGTAAAGTACTTTGAAAAACTTGTTGGCTCTTCTTATCTGTTTTTACTACACACATTTTCATTATCCTCTGGGTAACATATTTATGATTTTTCTGAAATTGTTGCATCTCATTGTTAACATACATACAGCATGGCTAGGAGATGCTAATTCTTAGAACACGGACATTTCAGAGTAATTCCAAGAGAATGCAAACTTTATCATTTTTCTTTGGGGCTTCAGTGCCTTGAATATAGTAGATGCTTAAAAATATATATGTTACATTATATTAAAAACACTGTTACCACTTCAGAAATGCAATTCTTGCCCTATTTCCCTCCTCTTATTAAGATATGGTACCAGTTCATTATCTATCTGCCACACCTACCCCAGATATATGTGCTGAAGGGGTAATTCAATGGGACTGTCCATCCTATTGCATGTTACCATCAGGGTAATATACATTTTTCATCCACTCTTTCATCCATTTTTCATCCACTCCTGGATTGTTGGGCCAATCTCTTTCAGGTGCTATTTATTACAATGCAGATTCTACATATATGAAACCATTAGAAAATCTATATTACAGAGAAATTAAAGTTGAATTACTTATCTCCCTCTGGAGAAAGGACTGACATTGTCTGAATATGGACTGGAGCATTCTATTTTTCAGTTTCTTTTTTTTTGTTCGTATGTTCTTTTACAAAATGAGCAATATGGAAATGTTGTACATGATTGCACATGTATAACTCATATTGGATGGCTTACTGTCAGTCTCAGAGAGTGGGGAGGGGAGAGGAAGGTAGACAGGGACAAATTTAGAACTCGCAACTTTAAAAAAAGCAAATGTTAAAATTGTTTTAACATGTAATTGGGGGAAAATAAAATATTATTTTAAAATGTATAAGTAAAAAAGCTATTTAGAGGCTATTCATTAAACTATGTGACTGGTCTGGTCATGAAGGAATTCATAGGGGAAATTGAAAGTTGCTTTGAAAGCTTTGGGAGATAGGTAGAATTTAGATATTTGAAGGAAATGGGATGGGGAGAGGGGATTTCATATGCCTCAGATTAGTGTGGGGAATGGGCAGGGATAGTGCAGAAGAGCTGGAGAACAGCCCAAGGAGGTGTAGGAAAAATATTTCCAGTTGAGGAGCTGTGAAAGATGAATTTGGATATAAAGAAATGGAGAATGAGGAAAGAGGAACTAGAACTGGGAAAAGAAAACATTTTCATCATCTCCTTCCATCTCAGCTATTTCATCCAGTTCCCTCACTACCACTCTCTGTCATCACTGAAGTCAGAGCCCTACAGAGACTTCTGATTCATTGTTCCTACTTTGTATATAGATCTCTCCTCAGTCTGGCTCTTCAGCTTCTTTGGGGCAGGGTGTTGGGGCTCTTGTTGGTAATGGGTTGAATTGGTCCTCAGCTAACAGGAGGCCCGTGATCACCTCGGGGCAGAATGCGAAGGTTGCACCTGTTTACGATAAGCAGGATTATCTCTCTGCCTTCGGGGTGATGCACGATTGGCTCACTGTGGTGAGGGCAAGGCCAGGGGAGGGGCCCTAAGGGGCCCTGGAGAAAGGACTTAAATACAGGCTACCCAGAGGAAGAAGAAGAGTTCCAGTCCCATGCCAAGCTTAGAGAATGAGAGGGAGTTCCAGCCACGCCAAGCCTAAGAGAAAGTAGCAAGAAGCAAGCCCTGTGTCTTAAGTTTTCTGTGCAGCTGTTTCTCCCAGAGAAAGCAGAAGCTGGGAGCCGGGATGCCCGAAGCCTGTTGAGGAAGGGTATAGGTGAAACCTATACAGCCTGACCCCCAAAAACTGTAACAGCAGGGCATGGGGGAAGGGAACTTTCTATTAGATGACTGGTTACGCTCATTAAGAGGGAAAAGAGAGACTGGTGACCATTTAAACGAAAGGATCTCATTCTACCTCCATCCACCTCCTTCTTTTGTTAGTCCAGTCCTACTTATTTTGTAGGGAAAACCACAGGACAGGTGGTCTACATAACTGTAGTCATTTATTAGATGAATATTTGGTATATGTTTGCAAGACACTGATGACAGAATGGCTAAGACTACTCTTTGCCTCGTCTCATATTTAATGCTAAATAACTGTACAGATCCCTCTGGTAGGTGGAAGGAGCCTCCCTTTGCCAGCTGAGAGAGAAAATTGGTTTGGAGAGAAAGAGAGAGACAGACAGACAGACAGACAGAGACAGAGAGACAGAGACAGATACAGAGAGAGAAGAGATAGGGAGGGAGGGAAAGAGAGAGAGAGAGACAGAGAGAGAGGTGGGTGGGAGTGGGGTGAGGAGGAGTAAGGGGCAGGAAAAGGGGGAGAGAAGGAGGGGGAAGAAGAAGAGGAGGGAATTGGGAGAGAGAGAGAAAGTTTCTGTGGTGTTATAGGCTTGTGGCTATCAAGTTCCCAAGGTAACTGCTTGAAAGTGATTAGCAAACATTAAATCCTTAAGGCTCCCACTGCCTGCATGAGTCACGTGAGGTCAGCATTTAATATTCTCCTCGTTTTACAGATGGTGGCCTGAGCCGCAGAGCAGATGTGACTCACCTCCTACTGGGGGGTCCCACAGGTCTGATGCTGGCTCTCATTTTCTCAAGGGTTCAGCCTGTGCCACTAGATGGCGCCCCAGTTAAGAGCTCAATTCTTTGAAGTGCTGAAATTTGGGACCTTCAGTTAATTTCTTGGGCTGGAAGTAAGCCTTGCCAGGGAGCTTGTACTATTAACACCAAGGGAGCTTGTATTATTAGCAACTGGACACTGACTTTTCAGCCTTTAAGGTTCTTTAGGAGATGTAGGGTTCAGCCCTTTCATTTCACAGATCCCAGGGATGCTGCAGAGCTTTTATTAGCCTATTTTGAATTCTTGAGCTTTCCTATGACTTAAAAGCAACCAAAGCTCACAACTCTGAGAGAATACATTGACCCTGGGCAGGGAATTGGAGCTTCTGGGCTTGAGTTCTGGTTCTGCTTGTTCTTCTTGAGGAGCCTTGGTCAACTCAGTTCACTTGAATTCAATTAGTATTTATTATACACTTAAAACACACAAGGCTCTGTGCTCAAGAAAGACAATATACTGGATATCCAGATGGACCCATGGTCTCAATTTGGATGTTCCTTTCAATGATGCGTATTGCATGCTCTCCATGCCTGCTCATCCTGTATGAGTATTGTCTATGTCCTTTTTTTTTTTGCAGGGGGGAGGGAAGGGCAGTTGGGTTAAGTGACTTACCCAAAGTCACATGGCTAGTTTTGTGTTAAGTGTCTGAGGCCAGATTTGAACTCAGGTTCTCTTGACTCCAGGGCTGGTGCTCTCTTCACTGCTCCACCTAGCCACCCCCTTGTCTATGTCTTACCAGAAGTTCACCAAAAGAGGTCCACCCAATGTGCTGGAGGCCTTCCTTACTTTCTCCTGGCATCTTTTGGCTACCAATGGTATACTCTGGATACCAGTGACACATTCTGACTGTCCGCTTGTCATACTTTGTCTTCCCTGGCAAGTAGCCCATCTTTTCTTCACATATTTCTCTGATCACATGTTTTACTCCAGTTCTTCAAAACTCCTTAGAGGTTATGTAAGGCAACTTTTTCAAATTTACCATGAGACCCCTCTCTACCTTTGCCTTTTGTGTGATATTCATTTTTAATTTATCAGAGGTTTTTGTGTTCCTGCTATTATAATCATATAATAATACCTCTAGCACACTGGTAATAAAGAGATGGACCTTTATTTCAAAGAGAAGCTTCAGGTCTTCAAAAGGGATGCTCAATTCTCGGAAGGCATTCCAGTCCACTCAGTTCCTCCTATGTACTTCTGGGGAAGATAAGAAGTCAGCTGGTCTTTCAGTCAGTCAATCAATCAACAATCAATCATTTATTAAATGCTTATTAAATATGAGACACATGAACTAAGAACCAGAGATGCTAAGAAAGGCACTGTCCCCACCCTCAAAGAACTCATATTTGAATGAGACTGACAACATTTAATCAACCAACATTTATTAAGTGTTTTCTATGATCAGGAACTCTACTATGCACTGGGGATACAAAAGGAGGCAAAGGATGAGCCCTGCCCTCAAAGAGCTTACAGTCTAATGGAGGAGACAGCATACAAACAAATCTATACAAAGCAAGCTATATATAGGATAAAGAGGAAAGAATTAACTGAGGGAAGGCACTGGAATGAAGAGTGGTTGAGGAAGGGTTAGGACTTAAAGGAAGTCATGAAGGTTAGTAGGTGGAGCAGAAGAGAGAGAGCATTCTAGGTATGAGGAACAGTTAGACAGAATTTCTGGAGTTAAGAGGTGGAGTATCTTGTTAGTGGAATAGCTAGGAGGCCAGGGTCGTTGGATTGAAGACTATGGTGTCAAGGAGTAAGGTGTGAGGAGGCATGTAGACAACTGTATTCATACAAGACAGATATGTAGACATACAGTTTTCCTGTCCACATTGTGACTTTGTACTGTGCAGTTTTGATATATCATGGGTCAGCATAAGAAATTAAAGGAGAATTTTTTGGGAGTTTTGTGGAACCTGCAGATGACATGTGAAGGCCAACATATGACACAGAGCCTATGACCAAATACTTTACCCAAATTTTACAGTAAAGGAATGGAAAATCACATAAAAAAAGAAGAAAATTGAAAGGGAGGGCCAGAAACTTTTAAGTGGTTTTCCAGATTGCTCTGTGATGTGGAAGGGATAATTCTACACACATTTATACATATACATATACACACACATATAGATATATTTATATATATGTGTTTGTGTGTATATGTATTTGTGAGAGTATGGGCATATATGCACACACAATAGAAGGCAGTTTAAGAGAATAAATTAGCAGGGAGCTGGTGGCTGGTGAGAAAGGTTTCCTATAGAAGATGGGATTTGAATGGAGTCTTAAACAAAGTCAGGAATAGCAAGAAGTAGAAGCAAAGGTTGAAAGCATTCTGGGCATGAGGGACAGCTAGTGCAAATGCACAGATTCAGGAGATTTATGCCTGTGAGGAGCAGCAAGTGGGCCAGCATAGCTAGGTCATAGAGAATATGGAGGGGGATAAATTGCGAGCAGACTGGAAAGACGAAATATGACACAAATCTTGCCCACACAGAGTGTATACTATAATGAGTTTTATGTGTGGATATGACATGTAAATAAATAAGTGTGATATAAGGTAGAATGTGATAAAGGCAAGTGAGATTCAAAGTCCTAGGTTAAAATCTGAGATGAGAGAGGGCACATCTCCCTGGAGGAGAGCAATGAAGTCTTCGTGGATGAAAAGGCATTGGAGTGGGGACCTTAAACAAGACAAAAACCTCAACAGGCAGAGATGAGGAAGGAATGGGTACCAGGCCATTTCGTTTGACTTTTCTGACCTTCTGGTTTTTCTGTTTGGGTGTGAAATATTATAAGCACTTTAAGATGAGGTCACTCTATGATATGTTTTACTTAATTGTTTTTCTTCATCATAAGAGATTTTTTTTCCCAAAGTGATAGTGATCTGTAAATGTAACATAAAAACAAAACATCAATAAAACTGAAAAAAGAGAAGGAATTGGACTAGATGTTTTTTCTTTACAGACTTAAGGGTTTAATATTTTTGTGATCATTTGGTGTGTTCAGGAACTAGAGGCTTGCTCTTCTGGATCAAAGTTCTGATAATGATCCGGCATTTTGGCCAGAACTATTGAGTATCTATATCTCTCCTCCACTGACTCTCTAAAAGTAGCTAAGTGGAGTAGTTAAGGCCACATTTTCTGGTGTTTTTGTTCTAGCTCAAATCCATTAACTTGTTATCTTTTGATTCATCACCTTCGAGCCTTCGAGTATTGCCAAAGGCTGGGACCCGTTACCTGCTTCCTCCGGCTTTCAGAACCAATGCCAGCAGAAGTCACATTTCCTGGAGGGCGATGAAATTACCTGTTTGGAAACTCATCATGATTATAACATCAGATGCCCCAGATTTTCTTTCAGTTGTCCTTGGAGGCTGCTAAAAAGCCCATCCAACATTTTTCTTTTGTTTTCCTCACTCTTCATGCAAGTCCAATACTCTTTGCTGCATTTTCTGTAGCAAGTTGACAGTAGCATTCAAGTTCTTATTTCTCTCTTCTGTTTTACTGTCTATTTTTGACAATCTGGCTTCAATCACTGGTGGAGCCTGAGAGGAGCCCATCAATCACACTTGGAGCCACAGAGCAATGCAATGCTCTGAAGACTGCGCTTTTTAGCTTCTAAAGGTCTGGTCTGCCTCTGCTTCCTTCCTATCCATGCTTCCCACTATGCTCCCTCCTTCCTTCCCCACTCCCTCTCCATTTTACCATATGACCACAGACATCCCAAATCCACAATTTCACAGGCCCTTAAAATAAGCTAGAGAATGTCAGCAATTGCAAAACATTGAAACAAACAAACAAAAAACCAACTTCAGTCAATAATAGGATTGTCATAACATTCCAGCCAACAGTTCTTCCCCATCCTTGTTTAATTATTTCCTATTGGAGAACATTTCCTCCTTCATCTTAGGGTAGTTCAGGTTCACAAAATTCCTGAGACCTTTGAGTTCCCCTTTCTCCAATACATACATACATTCAGATATGCACACACCTTTGATTAGTTGTTAATGTCTCACCCCAATTATTTCATATTTAATTTGCACGTATCTTGTTTTTACTTGTTTGGATGCTGGTTATATCCTACTGATGATATAAGATCCCTGAAGGAAGGGAGTGTTTCATTTTGTCTTTGTATCCCCAGAAACTTGCCTAATGTCTGGCACATACAATGACCCCTTAAAATGAATAAATCCTTACATTTAATAAATTAAATAACAGGCTAAAATTGATCAAATTTATAAATGCTTACAGATTGATTTCTTAGAGAGATGACAGGGAAAAATCTCAGCATCATCTTTGTTTTATCACCCTTTTCCTCATCTTTATTGTTCCTTCATCCTCTCATTCAATACATTGGTATTGTGTCTGTGTCATATAGAATGCTGGGCGAGGTGCTTGGTGAGGAACAAAGATACCAGTTTAGAAAGGGGAAAAAACATGAATGAAGAGCTATATAGTATATGTATGAGATGAAAAGACTGTCAACTAGTTACAAAACAAAGTGCTACATAAGATCTTTGTGTGACTCGACCTAGGGTTCTTTTATTGACTTTTTTGGGTAGGAGTGATGACACAATGAAAATTGCCTGAATTCCACAGATATACAACAGAAAATGCAGCACAAAATTTCACTCAAACTTCTGCCAGCCATCTCATGACCATGACTCCCATGAGGGTGGAAACAGTAATGGCAGATCAGGAGTTTGAGGGCAAAGGGCACAGGGCAGACAAACTGGGTGATTATGGGGAACAATGCCTGGGGACTAGACCCATGTGGTCCAATGGCTAGTGAGGCTGCAGTCAGTCCCTCCTTAGTTCTAGGAAACTGAAAGTAAACCATAGGATTTCTTTTCCTGTCTTGGGTGATTAGGAATATGGACTTTCTGGTTCCTCTTAGCTTGGGTTATGCTTGTTAGCAATGAGCCATTCTATTTCAATCAAGAATGGTACCTTGTACCCTGTATGGCTTACTTTTAGGGGGTCCTTTACCAATCAGCTTTTATGTTAATATTAAACTTTAAAGAGACTATCAAAGGTTTAGTAAAAACAGATCTGGCCATGTTAACCAGTACATATAACATTTGATCAAGGAAATCAGTTGTGCTCATCACAAGCATCTGCTTATCAGATCTTCCCAGCCAAATTGTTTACATAAGTAGGGACTTGGGGTACACATACTTATTACAAATTCAAGATGGAGTCACTTGTGGCAGAAGCACTCCTATGATGTGGATAATTTTACTTTTGTGATAACTCTCCAATTCATTACCACGCCCCAATTCCCTTTGTCTTTTTTTTCTTCCGTCTTAATTTTGTAGCATTTAACAGCATGGACCTTAAAAATACTACTTCTTTTCTCTTAATTAACACAGCCCTTTCCTGATTCTCTAGTCACTCCTTTCTTCTCTTTTCCTTTTCCACTCCTTTTCCTCTTCCTATCTCTTAAATTTGTCTTTGCCCAAGGCTAGGTCTTCACTCATCTTTTTTCCTTTCTCTTTGCCCCCACAATTTCATCTACTTCCATGGCTTCAAATACTACTTTTATATAGACAACTTCCTGATCCTACTATGTGCAAGGCACTATTCTAGGCACAGAGGGATAGAAAGAGAAAGGAAAACAGTCCCTACCCCCAAGGAACTTTCCTTCAAATGGGAGATGCTATATATGTAGAGATAAATAATGATAATTAATTGGAAGTGGGGCAGCTAGGTGGCACAGTGAATAGAGCACCGGTGCTGGAGTCAGGAGGACCTGAGTTCAAATACAACCTCACACACTTAACACTTAGTAGTCCTGTGACCTTGGGTAAGTCACTTAACCCCAATTGTCCTGCCTTCCCTCCTGCAAAGAGAGAGGGGTGGAAGAGGGAGGGAAGGGGAGAGAGAGAGAAGGAGAGAGACACAGACACACACACACAGATAGAGTGAGAGAGAGAGAGAGAGAGAGAGAGACAGAGAAAGACAGAGAGAAAATATGAATGATGAAAAGCACAAAATAAGAAGGCACAGATAGAGAAGTTGGCTTTATCAAGAAAGGCCAACTGTTCCTCAAAAATTAGAAGAAAGAATGGGACTATGATGTAGAGGATTTCTGAGGTATGGAGTAGGGGAGAAGAGGGACTACAGAGTGAATGTTCTTCATTTTTGTAGTAAAGCAAATGATGTCTTTTTCTTTGTTAATTAATCGATTTTGTTTCAGTATGGGACCTGCCTAAATTAATTCACAGAGAAATCATCCTCAATTATGTTTGTCCAAAATAGTTGAACCATAAAAAGAATGACAGTACACATACTATATGCATATAATTTTATGCTTTTATTATTTACTATTTGTTGAAGGAAAGAAGGGAAGGGAGAAATAATAAATGCTTCAGAAAACTGTTACCAGTCTTGGTCATTGCATGTAACCTGAGGGGTGCTTTTTTGGGAGGTGATCTTTATGTTGTGTTCATTTACATAATTGCAGTTACTGCGTATATGTGATTTTTTTTGGGGGGGAAGAGGTTCCTCCTTTTTCTGAGCTGAGGTTCTTTGCTGAGAGAGAGGGAGAGGAAGGAAAGTAAGGAGGCTTGAGGAGAAGGTCTGCAGCAGCCATTTTAAAGCCTAAACTCCTGACCTTGTATGCAAGACATTCTAAGACTTGTCTTCAATCTCCTTTTAAAGTGTTGTTTTCTTCAGTCAGGTTGTTGACTCTCTTTTCATGATTTTCTCGCGTCATTCTCATTTCTCATCCCAATTTTTCCTCTACTTCTCTTATTTGTTTTTCTTTTTTTCAACTTAGTTTTTATTTATTTTCTTGTTTACATTATTCATTTTTGTTACATTTTTGAATTACACATTTTCTCC
>CM053595.1:31269249-31304950 GCA_028646575.1 Pseudocheirus occidentalis | reverse complement strand
TTTGGTATGGGAATTCTGACTGTGTTGTCTTCCTCCCATTCCATGCTTTGATCCTTTTTGTCCACAAAAAAATGATTCTAGAGTTTTATTGCTGTTCTTATTTTGCTTCCTTTCCTCATGTTGGCCAGTCAATTAATTGGTCGGATTTTTTAGGTCTGTGGAACTCTGCTTCCAGGGGGGAAGAATCCCTGGGGTTTTCACAGCTGCTGGAGGTATTAGGGGGGTGTTGCAGCCCCCACTAGCTTTGGCTTGCTGAAAGTGCACCCCAGGACCACCACCCAATACCACGATCTGGATCCAGGTTGCTCAACGCAAGAGCCCTTGGCCCTGATCAAGCGTCTCAGCCCCCCTGCGAGGTCTGCAGGGCAAGAGCTCTGAAGCAGCCCAGTGGAGGTGGTTGCTGGTTGCAGCATATCCTGCCATTTCCCTGCTGCTTCCTTGCCCTGGGGGTAAATCGGCTGAACTGCTTTTCCTCTCCCAAATTTAGCTTGAAAGCTTGACTTTCACTGACCTTTCTCTAATCCTTATTTTTCCTGGTTTGATAGATGTGGAGATTACTCCCGGTGCTGTAGATCTTCTCTCAGATAGACTCAAGCTGCGGCTTTGGTTTTGGAGGCTCGGCTCCTCCCGTTCGCCCTGGGGCCTGGCCATGGTTTTGGTTTCAGGCTGTGCTGGCCTCGGCTCCCAGCTTGTTGCCATGAGCCCCTCCTGCCAAACTGCCTTCAGTGAGAGATGTGTTTTCTGTATTTTTGTGAGTTTGGGAGCCCTAAAATTTGTTTGGAGTCGTATTTTATGGTTATTTAGGGTGGTTGTGTGGGAGCTGCGAAACTTTGCTGCTTTTACGTTGCCATCTTGGCTCCGCCCCTCTTCAATCTACTTTTGTAACTTTTCTTTCACATCACTCCCTTTCACATACCCCATTTTCCTGCCCATCTGTACCATATGCTATGTCTGAAACCTGTTTTGTTGGTCCCCTCTCTAGGGCTTCTTCCCTAATTCCCTTGCCAAATTGGTAGACTGTGCCCTCAGAGGGAAGCTGTTGCTCCTGTGCATGATTCTAGGGGTATTTCCAAGAGTCACTGGGATTTATGGAGACCCCACTGATTTATTACCTACTTAACATAAGTATTTAGCGTACTTACTTAGCATTCATCAAAGGTATTCGCTGTGCAAGTATAACCAGGACAATTGTTACAGAAGCGTTATCTCAAACTGAAGCCACACTCTCTTCTGGCATACACAGATCCCTGGAGGAAGTGAGTTCAAACTTAGAAAGGCGTATGGTCAAAATGGTAACTCACAGCTCCTTATCTTTTCTTCCTTCTTGGATTACTCACGAATTTCCTTTTTGATGAAGCTTTCTTTTGGCCTCCAATGGTAGGTGCCTTTGTAGTGCTGAAGCTGCTTTTCCTCATATGCTGAGTTTAACCTTGGTATGACTTTCAGCTCCAGATTCTGCCATCAGCAACTGCTATGGATGCTGATGGAAACTCCAGTTCTTCTGACCTTTTGAAGTTCTCAAAGTTGTTACCCAGTGAAAGAGAAACTCCATGTCAAGGGCATTTACCTCCCAGAAATCATGCAACAATAAATTTGACCATCACTTGATTGATTAACTTTGAATTTGGACATATCCTTAAGAGGCATGATTGGTTCTCTTCAACCATTAGCAAGATATTTCCTGTATGGTATCATTTGTTTCCATCCAATAACTGAGAGCCCCTATGAGCCTTTCAAATTGATTAGGGACTTCATACCTAATTTACTTTGGGTTGATTGTTTGATTCAATCCAAATGTCTGGACTTTCAGTGATTAATTGGAGGGGAATAAGGATATATTTCCACATTTGTATTTCATATTCTCATAGTGCTTTTCTCTTTGCCTCAGATGTCCTATTATCTCTATCCTCTGTCTTCCCCAGCTCTGTTTGTCCAATTTCTACCATCCTTCAAGGTCTATTTCCAGTGTCTTGTTAAGTGATTTTCCCTTCCATGTGAGCAGAAATAACCTCCCTTCTCTGAATTATGATAGCATATTCATCCATCTTCTCCTCTTTCACATTCTATTTTATATCCTGATTATTTGTGCACGTCATTTCTCCTATTTACTTTTTTTTTCTCCTATTTACTTTTGAGGGCTAGGATTATTCCTTATTCATTAAATATTTGTTGAGGGTTCATTATATAGAAGATTTTATATTAGAAATTTTATGGGATTTTCTGAGAATAAGAAATAGATCCTGACTATATGAATCTTACAATCTAGTGTGATGGGGCAGCCAGGAGGCACAGTGAATAGAGAGACTCATCTTCCTGAGATGAAATCTGGTCTCAGACACTTATTGACTGTGTGAACCTGGGCATGTCACTTAACCTCATTCACCTCATTTTTCTCATCTACAAAATAAGCTGGAGAAGGCAATGACAAACAGTTCCTGTATCTTTGCCAACAAGCCTCTAAAGGAGTCAAAAGGAGTGGGACAGACCTGAAAAAGAACTGAACTACAAAGTGAGATGATAGAAATACAGTTACAATGGATCTTGACAATGGTTAGAAACCTGAAATGAGATCAAGTATAATGTTCTGCACATAGGATCAAAAAATCAGTTCTATAAGGACTGGAAGGGAGAGACTTAACTTGAGATAAGGTCATTTGAAAACAATATGGGGGGGCAGCTAGAAGGTGCAGTGAACAGAGAATAAACCCTGGAGTCAGGAGGATCTGAGTTCAAATCCAACCTCAGACACTTGCTAGCTGTGTGATCCTGGACAAGTCACTTAGCCCCAGTTGTCCCCCTGCATCCACCAAAATAAAAAGATATTGGTATTTTAGTTGAGCAATGTTTTAATATAAGTGAGTTTGGTGTCACGGAATTAAAAAAAGCTTAACTAGGGTGGCATCCTTATTAATAGCATGTAAGTCTCTTGCAGAGTGTAAGCTCCTTGAGGTCAGGCATAGATTTTTCCTTTTGTCTCTGTAGTCCTAGTGCCTTTCAGAGTGCTATACAATAGTAGGTGTGTAAAAAATAATGCTTATTGGATTTGATTGGTTGGGTATTGAGAGGCGTTGTGGGATAGTGGAAGGAGCACTGGATTTAGGTCAGAGGACTTTGGTTCAAATACGTTCTTTTTGTGGTTTTTTGGGAAAGTCACTTGACCTTGATAGGACATCAGTTTCCTCATCCTTCTCAAAGATATGTTGAGCTTGTTTTAGCTGTTCCATAGCTCTGAATTCCATTGAAATCTGTGCTAATTAGACCACATCGGGAATACAGGGTTCAATTCTAGATGCCATAGTGAAGAGAACACTGGCAAACTAGAATGAATCTTCCAGATGAAGGCATCCAGGATGATTATTGACCTGGAAATGAGGCCAGATGCAGAATTATTGAAGGAATTGATTATGTTTAGCCTGGAGAAGAGATTGTTAAAGAGATCCATGAAGGCAGTTTTAAAATGTTGGAGAGTGGTTTATTTAGCAGACTTCTTGAGTGTTGCTTGAGTATTGCTTCAGAAAACCAAACTTAGGCCCAATGTATATTACAAAGAGCTGGTTTCCAGATCAGGCTAAGAAAGAACCATCTAATAACTTGAGATAATTTTACAGCACCTTGCAAATAGTAGGCAGGCAACTAGGTGACTCAACGGATAGAACCCTGGTCTTGGAACCAGGAAGACTCATCTTGCCTCAGTTTCCTCATCTGTAAAATGAGCTGGAGAAGAAAACAGCAAACCACACCAGTGTCTTTGCCTAGGAAATCCCAAATGGAGTCATAAAGAGTCAGATGTGACTGAAATGACTGAACAGCAGTAGCACATAGTAGGATTTCAATAAACATTTGATTGATTGATTTCAGAACCTAAATATATGCTTATTGACTTAGTGTTCAAATAAGACATTTCAATATTGCAAAGGTTTATAATTTAATACAGGCAAGTGCTTGCTTTTCTTCTGGTATAAATAAAAACTTCTCCTTTCTGGTATAAATACAAGCTCCTCCTCTTAGCGGATGATCTTTAAGAGTTTCTCTGGCCTAAGCATTTATCACTGTGCAGCCAACCTTGTGATAAGTCTCTCTGGAAGTAAGTAGGTTGGCCCTTGGATAATAAGGATGCAGACCATACTCAATGCTTTTCCACTTTCCAAGGACTTATCACACTTAATACTCCAACTGAATAGCCAGGGTCATCTTCCTACCAAGATGAGGAATCAAAGTGAAGCTTCAGTGGAGGCTGAGCAAGACAAAGAACACTCTATGTGTTAGTACCCCATGCTGACAATCTGATAGCTCAGTCTTTTGTGAGTGGAACAACTTCCTACACAGTTCTAAAAGAATACCTACACCTATTTGCTGTTCAGTCTTTTCAGTTGTGTCTGTTTGTGACCCCATTTGGGTTTTCTTGGCAAAAGATAATGAAGTAGTTTGCCATTTCCTTCTCCAGCTCATTTTACAGATGAGGAAACTGAGGCACACAGGGTTAAGTGACTTACCCAGGGTCACACAGCTAATAAATGTCTAAGGCTGGATTTGAACTCAAGAAGCTGACACTTCCTGAATCCAGACCAGCCACTTCATCCACTGCATCACTTACTTCTCAACCATATTAAACCAATACCTATCTATGCCTATGTCTATAGTTATATACATATAAGTATAGCTATATCTATCTATACCCATATCTATACTTGTATAGTATGGGTGTCCTGGAGTCAGCCTTTATCAGTTTGGGAGCCTCAATTGTTAAATTTTTCCATGTGATTACTTATACTTCAGAAATTGACAAATGCTATAAATTAGGACTGGATTTATTATGTTATTGATCTTGCAGACTTAAGAAAGTGTTAATAATGCAATCTAAATTAAAAAATGTGTCACGGTCAGGCATACTTTTTTTTTCCTCGTTGAGATAGTTGTTACAGATTTCACAGCATGCTAATGTCTATGCTTACAGCTATAACCATACAATCTCTATGCACCGAAGCAGATTTCCCCTGTAGATGAACTTTCATTCACACACATATCATTCAAAGGGATCCTAGAGATGATTTGGTTCCTTTCAAAGACAACAAAGACAACTCCCAGCACATCTTATTATCTTGGGCCTCCAATGAAATGGAAACTCTCTGAGGGCATACACTGTTTTGTGAGTTTGCCACAATACCTGACATCCACTAGACTTTGATAAATGCTTGTTGAAGTGAGGAATAAATGAATCAAAACTGAGAGAAGTTAGAGTCCCATTGCCACTGTTCTTTACCTTTTACTTCATTTACTTTGCAATCTCTGTCACATCAGATAAGAATGGCCCAGTGGACACATGGCATCAATCTTATTTTCCATATTAATTGATGATGATGATTGAAATTCATATTCCTATGGTGATTTTCTTATAATCCCTCCTATGAGACAGATTGTACAAGCGTTATTAGCCTGGTTTTATAGACGGGGAAACCAAGAACAAAACTTTGACTTGCTCAAGGTCACACAGCTTCTCAGAGGCAGGGTAGGAACTCAAACACATGTCCTTTGGCTCCCAGTCCAATATTTCATCTTTTTACTCTGAATTGCCTTAAATCATCCAGGTTCCCAAGTGTGAATATACAAAGCTGTGCATTAGCATTTATCAAGCACATTCCCTGTACAAAGTTTAGGGATAGGAAAAAAGGAAAAACCAGTCACTGTTCTTGAGGAGTTCCCAGTCTGATGGGAAGGGGGCATGACCTGAATACAACTGTGTGCAAACAAGATACCTGGAGGATAAACTGGAGATAATATCAGAAGGAAGCACTCAAGTCAACTAAGGCGGGGAAAGACTTTGTGGAGAACTTGGCACTTTAGCTGCTGGTTTGGCCTAGGAAACTTGCTGGACGGGAACCCCCTCTAACAAAGGAGATGGCAATGTTGTATGACTTAGGCAATACTTACTATGGAATTTCCTGAGGCACACTGATGCTGTGAGACTTGCCCAGCTAATGCCAGAGGCATGATATGAACCCAAATCTCCTTGACCCTAATCACTAGGGTGCCTTGCTCTAAGAATATGGCTGCCTTAAAATTATAAAAGTTGGACCTCATTAATTTGAGGCACTTCACATGTTAACCCTGAGCATATTCTGTTTGAAAAGATTTCTTTCCTTTAGATCCCCAACTCCCTAATTAATTTTTATTTGGCCCAAAGATCATGCCATTATTTTGTAAATGCTCCTCACTTGGAATTAAAGGATGATTTGAATATAATGTCTTGCTTTCTTAAATAATGACAACGATAATTATTATCAATAGATGTCTCACATTACAGAAGTGGGGGTCTATGGGTATGGAATATTGTTATGTAGTGTTAAATCCAAATAGTGATTGTTTTGGCTGAACTGTTTCTATTTTAACCTTTAATTTTCTTTTTTTAAATTAAATTTTATGTTTATTTTTAGTTTACATCATTCATTTCCACAAAATTTTGAGTTACACATTTTTTCCCTGTCTTTCCCCTACCCACCACACCAAAACAGCAATCCCACTGTATACTCCCTCCCCCAGTCTTCTCTTTCCAATATCCTCCCCCATCCCTTCTCCCACTTTCCGTTAGGGCAAGATGGATCTCCATACACCAGTGCTTGTATATCTTATTTCCCAGTTGCATGGAAAAATAATAATAATTTTTTAAGCATTTGATTTTACAACTTTGAATTCCAGATTCTTTCCCTTCCTCCCACCTCACCCACCCTTACTGGGAAAAGATAAGCAATTTAATATAGGTTGTGCATGTGTAGTTATGCAGAACATTTCCATAGTGTATATTTAGTCTTTAATTTTCAGTCTTTGGGCCGTATCTTGATGGCTTGTTGGGGATGGGAAAGGGATATGTCTATGTCTGTATCTATATCTATATCCTTATCCCTATCTCTAACATTCAATGTATGAGCTATTTTGTTATTATTAAAATGAAGGTGATGTAAAAACAGAAGATATTGATTAAAATCATTAGATAATGTGGTTTTATGATTATATGCTTACCTCAAAGAAGTATTATTTATGCAATCAGAGATCTAGACCTATAAAGGTCTTCATTCCCTCTGTCATACCTGGGAAGACTTGTATGAACTGGTACAAGGTAATAAAGGAATGCACAGCTCTTAACATTCAGCTTGTCTCTCCTGTTTGCATGAGTTCTGCATCTCCAATCACCTTTTTGGCATTGCAAATGAGGTCCTAGAGAGATATCTCCTCATATTCCTTGTCAACCCTTCCCCCCCAACCAAAAACAACCCCCAACCCTTGAAGGCTATCTAGTCCAAGCCTTTTATTTTACAGATGAGGGAATTGAGGCTGAGAGTGGTTAATTCATTTACCCACTGATAATAGGCAGAACTGGAATTTGAACTCATACCCCATGTTTACAAGCTGCATCCCGTTCTCCCCTTTCCCCAATTTTTTTTGTCATATTGTTTCACATTAGAGATAAAGGGTGAGACCAATTCTCTCTTATGTTAATAAATAATTATGAAATTAAGACTAAGGCTTTTCCCTTTTTATTTCCTCATTCAGAAATCTGCCCCTGTAGGTTATTCAGCCAGACTCTGAAGGATATTGCTGACAGATGAGATTGCCCAAATCCTGGAGGATTGCTTTTCAATCTTGGGTGCGAGTTCACTGAGCTAGGAGACCTTACAAAGAGAATCCAGTCTAAGGAAGACCGTGCCCTTGGGAAATGAGCCTCTGTCTGTGCTTGGAACCTTCCATTAGAATTTAGCATGGCCTACCTTATGAAGGGGAAAACCAAGCAGGGAGGTCTGGGTAGAAATGAATTCTCTTGCCCATATTGCTGGAGGTGATTGAGTTTCATGATTGGGTCACATTCTCTGCAGGGGGAATTGAAGACCCTTAGTTCATCTGAGCAATATGTTTACCCCCTCATTGATTGTTAACTAATAAGAGCTGATTTCCACCTTCAGGGATACACTTTTTCCAAAGGCTTTTCAAACATTTGGTATTCTCCAGGATAAGTCTTTAGTTTACAAGAGAAAGCATATGATTATTTTATTAATTAACTGCTAGCCATAATTAATGAAATTATTAATTACGCAGAAACTGTGTCTCTCAGACTTTTCACTCATCAGAAGGAGAAAGCGTGCTGTATTTGGAGTCAGGGAAACGTGGGTTCAAATCTCATTTCAGACACTTACCGCCTGTAAGGCCGTGAGTCATTCATGTAACGTTTCTCAGCCTTAGTTTCTTTAGCTGTCTGATGAGAATAACAGAAGTGCATATTTCACAGGGCTGTCATTACTATCAGAGGAAAGGATAGCTGTAAAGTGCTTTGCAAGCTTTAAAATATCATGTAATCATTAGCTGTTATTGAAGATAATAGTGGATACATGCTGTACTAGGAGTCAAGAAGAACTGAATTCAAATTCTGCGCCAGACACTTACTAGTTGTGTGACCTTGAGCAAGTAAGTCACTTAACCTTGTTTGCCTCAATTTCCTTATCTATAAAATGGGTATAATAATGGCACCAGGGTTGTTGCAAGGAGCATATTAGAGAATATACATAAGACATTTTGCAAACTTAAAGTGCCATATAAATATTACTATTATTTTTTATGTCCCTCATCACTAAGGTAGCACTTTCAGACTTAATCATGAAGTCATAGATGGATTGGTGGATAGAGGCTGAAGGGAGTACTCATACTGGGAGTTCACTAGACAGGTAGAAGCACAGATCTTTCCATAGGTAGGTACCATTTGTGAATGGGCATCATGACCAGCTGAGTGAAGGAGAGAGCCAATGCTGTGGGGGGACCCCTTAGGAAAGAGGGGGAGGGTGATGAAAGAGTCTTCTGTATGAAACAGGTATCCTTAATCAGAGGGAAAGCAAGTCACTTTGCCAGGAATATAAGAGGGAAATTCCAACTGCTGTTGAAGAGGCTGCACATATCAGAGCAGATTAGAGCATGTTTGCCACCTTCGCAGTGAGCTGGAGAGGTATCCACAGTGTGTTAGTAGGTTCAGTGGCTGCCAAATATGGCCATTGGACACAAAATATTGTCAAACGAACTGTGAATTTATTCAATCTGTAAACCGGGTGAAAAAATTGTTCAAAGCTAGCAAGAGAAATACTGTGGTCTTGCTTTCTGGCTCAGGAGGCAATGGGCCAGTCATTTTGCTTTTCCCACTTCCTAGGCTCATGTGTGTAACAGCAGCTTCCAAGCACTGCCTGACCCTGGGGGATCTGTCGGGTAGTCCTTGGATAAGAACTGAAGCTAATTCTCATTTCCTTTCCTCAGACTCTTCCTTGCAGGGTCTATGAGATGAGTGTGCCATTTTTCTTTACTGTCCTATTATTGTTGAAATCATGTATTTGTTCTTTTCATTACTGGTTTTTGTGAAAGGGGAAAAAAATTAAAATTTTTTATTACTCTCATTTGATTTTTATATGACTTTCATTTATCAACATTTCCCCTACCTCTCACACTGAGAGTCATTTCTTATAATAAAGAATAAAAAAAGAAAGAAGGAAAAAAAAGCCACTCAGCAAAACTACTCAGTGTATGAACCATGTCCAAAGAGTATATGTAACGTATCACATTCCGAGTTCCGCTTCTGCAAAGAAGGAGTGGCACAATCTCAAATTTCTTCTTCAGGTCCTAAGTTTTTAATTATAATTGCACAGCTTCCATTGTAGTTTTAAAAAATTACATGATTATAATGATTGAATAGATAGTTTTCCTGGTTCTGCTTACTTCCTTTTGAGTTACTTCCCATGAAAGTTTTCCCATGTTTCTGTTTTCACCATTGTTCCATACAGCAAAATGTTGGGGAAAGAAAATACTGAAAACATTTTGTTGTTTTTTTCTTCTAAATGCCTGGGAAAATAATTCCTCCTTTCCACATCTTCAGAGACTCTTCTCTCTTTTGCCCACTGCGGCTATAGTGACTCTTTCCCCCTCTGTTGGTTGGATGTTAGATTATTTGTTTTTTCACTGGAGCTTAACTACCGTGGGGAGAATGGAATGTATCCAGCTTTTTGTCCAGCATTTTTCTGTGGTCTTAAGCCCAGTCACTGCCTTGAATTTCAGAAGCTCAATGGAAAGAGAGATGGCCATTATAGGAGAACAGAAAATCCACTCAACTTATTGACATATGAATTGTTTCCTGTATCTTCTTTTCACCACTATGAGGAAGCACAGGGCAGGAAAGCAGAGCTTTGCAAGTCTCACTAAAACTGCCAGTTAGCAACAGATGCCTTTTATGACAGATCCATTTTGAAATATACTGAGTGTACTGCAAACCAGCACCTTGCAGAGCCTTCTCCCTGTCTTACACCGTTCCTGAATTTTGTCAACATTCTGTTTCAAATGCAAGTCATTAAGGACTGTTCTTTATTTTTTCCTCCTAGTAACCCTTGATCAAAATTCATTACATGACAAAGTAGCACATGGACTTCCTCCATGACAGATTTAATGCCTGAGCTGGTGCATGAAATGGAGCTGAGTAGGAGAAGAAAAAAAATCTAACATTATATTTCCAAGCATCCATTAATTCTTTGCTAATAATAAATTACCTTGGAATCTTGATGGAAATAGATGTGTGGGCCCCACAGATACCAAGAGGATTTATGAAGATCAGGGAAGTAGTGACAAATATAGTCAACTCTTCATCATCCACCTTAGGGCTTACCTATCACAAATCTTGTTGGTATTTCTTTTTTTTTTTCTTCCAAGTGACATTACTGCTTTCTCTGCTTTAAATAACTCCTTTGTTGATATTATAACTGCCTCTTTATTTTTGCTCTAACTTGCTGCCCTCAGCTAATTAGGAAAGGAATTAGGTTTATAATGTTTGGCTCCAGGGAAGTTGTGAGCTGGAAAACCAGGAGAGCTAGAACGAGGCAGCTCTGCTTAGGTTGGAACTTTGAGTAATGACAATTTTTATCTCCAGTGTATCATGAGGGAGCAGGAAGAAGGTGAAAAGGGGATGAATGAGGAAGCTGGACAATTCACCAGGTCTGCCTGAATCAGTTTTTTATTGCCATTTTATTATTTGATCCCAAGCGCTCTGGATTTCCAGAACATCAGACAGGGCCATATTCCAACTGCTATAACATCATTGCACTCTGATGGATTCTCTTCCTTCTCAAAATATTATCTTAAAATCTTAAATTTCATTTCATCTGAACTCTGCTTCTCTGTCCCCATGAGCATCAGCTGTAGTAAATGTCAGAACTGAGTGAATATTTCATATTTTCACTGGAATTTTTAAGACCTCTTGATGACTTTTTTGCATCCCGGGTTTAATGAGGTTTCTGAATTGATGTGGGTTTTTTCTTGGCTGGCTAAGAAGGCCAATTGACAAAAATGAGCTGGATTTTTTCCCCTAGAAAGTTAATGTCTCCAAATGGAAATCTGTCCAACTTGCTAATTTGTTATCATCATCATCATCACCATCTTCATCATAATGCAGCATCTAAGGTATTAGACTTGGATTTGGGAATATTTTGCTTCAAACCTTCACTGATTTTGTGATCTTGGGCAAATTACTTAACCTCTCTCTGACCCAGTAAAGCTCTTATGTAAAATGGGGACAATAAAAGAACTTAACTTATAGGATTGTCATCAAAATCAGATCAGATGAAATATAAAAGATACTTTGCAAATCTTAATTTATTATACAGATTTTTTTATTGTTGTTTAGTCATGTCTGACTTTTCATGACCCCATTTGGGGTTTTCTTTTTTTTTCTTTTTGGAGGGCAATTGGGGTTAAGTGACTTTCCCAAGGTCACATGGCTATTTTTTTGTGTGTGTTTGTGTTAAGTGTCTGAGGTCAGATTTGAACTCAGTTGCTCCTGACTCCAGGGCCAGTGCTCTATTCACTGCACCACCTAGCTGCCCCAATTCGGGGTTTTCTTGACAAAGATAATGGAGTGGTTTACCATTTCCTTCTTAAGCTCATTTTACAGATGAGGAAACTGAGGAAGATAGGGTTAAGTGACTTGTCCAAGTCACACAGCTAGTCTGAGGCCAGATTTGAGCTCAGGAAGATGAGGCTTTTTGACTCCAGGCCCAGTGCTGTACCTGCTGTGACACCCCATTGTCCTATACAAACATTAGCTACCTTTATTAATAACTGACATTTCTATGATGTTTTAAGATTTGCAAAGCCCCTTACAAACATTTCATTTGCTAATAAGTCACAGTGGTCAGATTGTGTTTATCCAAGTGTTATCCCTATTTTCCAACTGAGAATTAGTGAGGTTAAGTGACTTGTCTTGAGTCACATAGCTAAGTAAGGGTGTGAGACAAGATTCTAACTGATCTTCCTGATTCCTACTCTGGCCAAAGCTCTATCCAAGTACAGAGATGCAATGTAGAATGTAGTCACATTTCAGAAATGATGTTTATTCAGTCCCAATAGCTGAGTTTTCATTATGGATGGATTTTTTAACTGGCCAGTATTTACTGATGAAATATTCTATGTAATATAGCTTTATTAACTTGGAGCTATTTCCCTCACTGTTCTTATTTTCTTCATCCACAGAAATGAGGCAGGTGATATTTCACATAACCAAAGTAATGGCTCTTGGGAGTCACATTGTTTACGTCTCTGGTATAATTTTCAACTGAGCCCAAGTGATGGTGTCACTTATAGTTTAGAATCTGAATAAGGCTTAAGCCTGTTTATCTTTAAAAATGCCCGACCTGAGTGTTTTACTGGAAGTACATGGCTAAGAAAGGACTGGTAGATGTGAAAAGAAGGCAGTAATAATGATTTACAACCAAACAGAGGCTAATAAACCTGTTAGGTTTTGGTATTTACTGTGGAGATCAATGGTGACCTCAAGCTACAACTTGTTTTAACTTCATCCAGCTTCCCCTTTTCTGCTTTTTATGGGCTCCTCAATTACTTTACTTGTCTAGTGAAGGAGACTTTTATTTGTTGATAAGGACTCCTTAACCAATTGCAAAGTTGGAAAAATAAAGTTACCATTATGCATAAGGCAATGAGTGAGTAACCACTTCAGGTTAATCTGATTCTGCTTTTGGACAAGCCAAAATGAGAGAGGAGGTAAACATATATAAAGGCAAAAATCTCATAAAAGAAGTTGTACAGAGGGACATGGAACAGTAAAAGGAGATGTGGAATTATGTTGCTCTTATGTGAAACAATAGACTTGAATTTCCTGGACCATTTCCTTCTTCTACAGAAAAACCAGAAAAATGCTGGTTTGATAAATGCCAAGTACCCATTGAAGCAAAGTTTCTCCTTTTGCTTCTTTTCTCTCCTTCTATCTACTTGCTTTGACTAATGAAGTCTTTTGGTTTAAAAGAAAAGAGCCTGGAGCCAAGACGGTGAATTAGAATCAACAAACCAACGGAGTCCTTCCAATATTCCTTTCCAAACAACTTTAAAATAACACCTCAAATACATATTTGGAGTGGCAGAGCCAGCAAGAGGTCAGGGTGAGACATGTTTCCAGCTTAAGAGAATGTTGGAGGTCAGCAGGTGAAATCTGTGACACCAGAGTGGAGGCTTTGTCTAGAGTGTGTGCATATGCAGTGGCAGCAACAGCAGCTTCAGGAGATCTCAGTCCACAGAGGTTAAACTGCTCAGAAAGAGATCAAAGGGGCCCTTTGCTGGTACTGAGTACAGCGAATACTAAATGGCAACTCTATTGCCCACATGCAATTCTGGGTCAAAGTTCCTGGGCAGAGAGGAGTGCTTGTCACAAGGTTACAAGGGAGTATAGGCTCTACTTGCAGTTCTGAGGCAGAGAGGAGGACTAGAGCTTGTGATTGCAGAAAAGGAGGGGTTGAGGTTTCAGTTCCAGGGCCAGGAGGAATGCTAGTGCTTGTGGTTTCCTGGGGAAAGACTGGAGTGCAGACCAGGAAAGCAGTGATCACACCTCTCCCCCAGATCAATACCATCTTGGAAGCATCAAAAACTTGTAGACACTCAGAACTATCGCTGAAAACAGCAGCACAAAAACCACTGAAACTTGGGACACTTCCTCCTCACTCCCAGGTGAACAGAGCCCAATTTTAACATAAAGTTCAAAGTCAAGAAATAAACTGGAAAAATGAGCAAAAAAACAAAGAAACAAGAACTTGACCATGGAAAGCTATTACAGAGGGAGGGAAGACCAAGACACAAACAGAGAAGATGGTAATAATGTGAAAATAACTATAAGCAGTCTCAAAGAAAATTCTAATTATACTCAAGTCCAACAAAGATTCATGCAAAAGTAAAAGAGATAAGAGTAATAGAGGGAAATTTGGGAAAAGAAATGAGTGATGCAAGAAAATTATGAAAGGAGAACTGAAGTGGAACCAAGGTAGTGGAGAAAAGGTAGAGACTTACCTGACCTTCCCCCCAAACCCCTCTAAACATCTTTAAGTAATTCATCAAAACAAATTCTAAAGCAACAGAACCCACAAAAGAAGAGAGTGAAACGATTTTCCTGTCCAAGAAAACTTGGAAAGTCAGCAGGAAAGGTCTGTTGCAACAGGGTAATGCAGGCTATGTTCCAGCAAACAAACAGGCCTTGGGGAGATTGAATTAGTGACAGCAGGGGCAGTCTCCAGACCTCTCAGCACACAGATGGTAAGAGGGTCAGATAACTGATCAGAAGGAGAGTACAGCAGTCACTTTGCTGGCACCAGGGACAAGACTCTGTTGTATTGCCCATACTTCGATCCTGGTAATGAAAAAATGTTATCCACCTCCAAAGAGAGAGCTGATGAACTCTAAGTGCAAAGTGAAGTATAATTTTCTCACTTGATTATTATCTTTTGCTTTATTCATTCATTCATTTATTTAGTTAGCAATGTGGCTAATGTGGAACTATGGTTTGCATGATTTCACATGTATAATACCATATTGCTTGCCTTCTTGGGGGAGAGTATGGGAAGCAGAGAGAATTTAAAACTCAACATTTAAAAAGAAGAGAGTGCTAAAATAAATAAACCATAAATCAAACCAAAAAAGTAAAAATAAATGAATAACAGTTGAAATTCAGAAAAATAAAGGAAGGGAAAAAAACCTACAGTCTACTTTCTTTCTAAGCATAAAGCAAAATTCTATCTTGCCTCATAGATAGAGCGTGACCTATCTCCTACTTTTACTTGGCAATCCCCAAGCTAATTAGGAAGTTAGCAAGTGCTACATTGAATGTAGCCTTAGTTCTGTTGACTAGTAAAGAAGTGGCTAGGACACTGTCAGAAGCAGACTCATCAAATTGGGAATGCTAGTGCTTGCAGTCAGGAAAAGAGAACACTTCCATTAGGATATGATAGCTGCATCCATAGGTTTGAAGGGTGGTCACATGGAAAAGGGATTAGCTTTGTTCTACTTGGTCCCAAAGAACTGAATTAGGGGCGGTAGAAGAAAATTTAAGGACAAATTTCTTCACAATTAGTGTGTGCAAGAGCTGAACTAGCTGCCTTGGGAGGTTGTGTGTTCCCCATCACTAGGATTCTTTTTTTTTTTTTTTGGAGGGGGAAAGGCAGGGCAATTGGGGTTAAGTGACTTGCCCAAGGCCACACGGCTAGTAAGTGTTACATGTCTGAGGTTGGATTTTGAACTCAGGTCCTCCTGATTCCTGGGCCGGTGCTCTATTCACTGCGCCACCTAGCCGCACCTACTAGGATTCTTTAAGTAAAGGACAGATGGCTACTTGTCCAGGATGGGTAGAGGAGATTCCTGTTCATTTATGGATTCCACTCAATGACTTTTAAGGACCTTTACAACTCTGAGATTCTGTGACATGTTAATCAGACAACATAAGGAACTATCTGACTCTTCCAAAAGTTATTCTCTGCTCATACAGTTGTGTAATTAATGAGTTCTCAATGCTTTAGATCTGCCTCCAGTTTTAATTTTCATTTCAAATTTAACTTTAGTTTCATTCATTTATATTACACATTTATTTAAAAAAACCTCATAATCCTCTTTCTTATTCTTCTATCAAATCATCTTCCAGACAAGAATGATACTCTATATGATTTATTTCTGCATTCATCCCTTTGGGCCATAATGTCTGTAATTTAAAAAGCCAATATGTCTCTCTTTCCTTCAACAATTCTATCTTGCAGTCAGCTTTAAAAAAAAATCTCCAGTTTATCTCTTTATTTATAGATCTTTGAGATCATGCTCTAGAAACAGTTTTCTTCATTACAAAATGCCACAGAATTAAAATTATATATGTTCTTTAATCTATATCTCATATGTATGTATATACATATATGTGTATGTATATATATACACAAATACACACACACACACACACACATATATATATATATATATATATATATATATATAGGTAATTTTTCTAGTAGGGCAGAATACTAAGAAAAGTCACGAATTTTGTTATTAAAACCAATAATTTATTTAAGTAAGTAATTTGACCCTGAAGAGAGAGATGTTAACACTTTTAAGGGAAAGTATTCAGAGACACTGACTTCCTGAGAAAAGTGTAAAATCAATAAAATTCATAAATATAGTATGGTGAATTTCTACTGTGTTCACATACCATGGTGACTCTATTCAAAGGCTATGTCAATAGAACACAGACTCAAGGAGGGCTCACTGAGTTGGAAAGGCTACAAATATGACACCCATGATATAACACATGTCTATTACCCAAGGACCAACCTAGAAAAATTCAGAAAATCTCATTGTCAGGTCAATCACCAGTTGAGGAACTATTTAGGGAAGAAATTCATGAAACTTTCTACTAAATCCTGAAGGAGCTGTGAGAGGCAACTAACACACAAATTGTGTGGTACGATAGAAAAAGGGCTAGATTTGGAATTAGGAGAGACCCGAGTTCAAATCCTCTTCTAAGATTTATTAGCCTTGTAAACTTGGGCAAATCAACTAATTTCTCAGAGTCTTGGTTTCTTCCTCTGTAAAAATGGAGATATTAAACTTCCTTCATAGAGCTATTGTGACATTCAGAGGAAATAGTATCTGCAAGGCCCTTGTATTGGAACAAATTATGTTCCCTATGCTGTTTGCATGTTAAAGGTGCCAAAGCTGTGAGAAATATGAGGGATGAGAGTAAACTGGGTAAGAGGGAGCGTGAGACATTTGAGAGAGAACTTAAAAAAAGGCAGAGGGGCCCTCGCATCCCTCTGGCTCTGCCTCTAAGGTATTGTCTCCCTTAATGGGAGTAGTGTGGTCCAGCCTCTTGTTTTTCCAGGGGTCTGAGCTGGTAGTTGTCATTTAGTTGATAGTGTTAATTGTGGCCTGATGTACCACTAGAAAGAAGTTGATGGACTGATGAAAGTATTAAGCAATGGTCATCCTTTGGTCAACCATACTATTTGACCAGAATTCTCTCAAGAGTGATTGTGAAACTTCAATGGAGAAAATACTGGCTACATTTCCTGGGACATCTGGCTGAGGGATGTGATGACATGCTTGGCAGCTAATTGGTGGAGTGCTTAGAGCTCTGGGCCTGGGGTCAGGAAGACCTGAGTTCAAATCCAGCCTCAGTCATGTACTAGCTGTATGATTCTGGATGTCATTTGTTTGTCTCAGTTAAATTTAGATTTAAATTAAATTTTAAAATTATTAAAAAATGTTATTGATATATCTTGTTTTTTTTAACATCACCATAGTGAGTAATGATTATATTATAGATATGTTAAGATTATGGAATTTTTGATAACATTTCAATAGGGTTTAGTTATAACATATTAATAAAGTTAGTGAGAAACCTAATTGCTGGATCATTGTTATATGGGGGGAATGCCTGCATTTCAAAGATTAGCTTTGGAACTATAAAATATATATCTATATGTATATAATTTTTTTGTATATAATAACTGTGTGTATGTGTGTGTGTATATATGTATATATACACACACATACATATGCATATTTTATATATCTAGTGGCACAGTGGATAGAGTACAGCGCCTGAAGTCAGAAAGACTCATCTTCTTGAGTTCAAATCTGGCCTCAGGCACTTTACCAGTTGTGTGACTCAGGACAAGTCACTTAACCCTGTTAGCCTCAGCTTCCTCATCTGTAAAGTGAGTTGGAGAAGGATATGGCAAACCACTCCAGGATCTTTGACAAAAAAACCCCAGATGGACTCAGAAAGAGTCAGACATAACTGAAATGACTAGACAGCCACCTTTTCAGCAAGCATTTGGCACCATGATGTACTGGGGATATGAAGCTAAAAATGAGTATCCTCTACATTCAAACAATTTACATTCTATTATTCTGTTACTTGGATATATAAACTTTATATTAATAAAATTTAAATTTAGTCTGCAATTTTTTTTGTATGAGTTGGATTTCTACTTTCTCTGAAGAAATCTTAGTTTATGTTAGAGATGGTTCTCTATTTGCCTTCTGACCCATTCTTTTAAATAGGGCACCTGTACTTTCTATCTTACAAAGCATAGCATTAATTTTCTCCAAGTCCCTACACTTTTCTATTTATCACCAAGAGGCCTTGGCAAGTCACTTAATTCTTGGTGCCTTCAAGCAATTCCCTTAGGCTATCAGTTGCAAAGCATGCACTGATTTGCATTGATAGAGGTTTTTCTCAGGAGCTTCTCATGATAATGAAAACATAAGTACAAAGCAGGTACTTATATTCACACACCCACATTATCAAGGACAACTTTGGTGATGTTATTCATAAGGAACAGGAATGCTTTTGCAAGCAATATTTCATTATTCCAGGTCTTTGAGATTGAAGAATCCTGAAAAGAGACTCCAGACTGACAAATCCTGACCCTAATGTTTTTAAGGACCAAAGGAAATGGGAAGCATTCTGGGGGATGCTTTTTGTTTCATAGAATAGTTGAGATGATCACCATTTGGGGGATGGGCCATGGGCTGACAACTCAAGGGAGTAACTCACATATATCATGGATCTTACATTGTATCCTGAGGGATACTCAGTTTTATTTCTTAAGAGATCATAGTATTCCATGACTTTCAATAATACAGCAATACTACTATAACACATTAAAGAGACAGGTTGTTATTTCAGGGAAGATTTTTGAAGTTATTGAAACAGTCTTGTAATTTCCCATATGTGAGCCATCCCATTTTCTTCTTTCTGCTTAATTTTGGGGTGATCTTGTTTATTTGTAATGTCTATAAAAGGAATGTTTATGAATGGATAAGTATTTTAGGTTGTCCATCTAACAAAATGTCAAATTCTGAACAATAGGCATTCTTCATCCACTTGATTTTTCCTATGAGAATGGTTAGGTTAGCACTCTTTTGGAGTGCTTTGGGATTTTCTCTAGTGCTCCCTGGACATTCTAGGGCTTGATACAGCAAGCACAATGTCATCCATAAAAAGAAACATCTGGGAAAACTCATTTTCTATAGGGACAACCCACTTTCTATAACATGGAGTCTATTCCTCACCTCCATGGTAGTGTAAAATGTCTGTGGTAAACAGATATCTTGTGATTTTATTCCTTATCTGATATTATTGATCAGAAAGTCATTGAACAAAGTTAAAACTATTGCTAGATCTTTCAAATCTTATATATTTTGATGTATGATGAGGAGACAGTTTAGTGTAAGAAAGCCTTGCTTTATTAAATCAAAGATGTTCAACTTTCATATAGAATGAACAATAAAAAACATCAAGGTTGCCCTTGATATGTGTATGCACACACACATACACACATATATATGTGTGTATATGTGCATCTATGTATTTGTGTGTATCTGTATATATGTATTAGAGAAAGAATGGCAAAGTAACCCAGAATTTTTGCCCAGAAACCCCCCAAAAGGGTTTTTAAAGAATCAGACCTGACTGAAAACCACTAAACAACAACAGAGTATGTATGTGCACATGTGAACTATACTTCTATTTTCATTTTTATGGGGAGCCCCTATACAAAGAAACCTCTATCAATGCAAACCAATCCATACTTTGCAACTGATAGTCTTGTAAACTTGGGCAAATCAACTAATTTCTCAGAGTCTTGGTTTCTTCCTCTGTAAAAATGGAGATATTAAACTTCCTTCATAGAGCTATTGTGACATTCAGAGGAAATAGTATCTGCAAGGCCCTTGTATTGGAACAAATTATGAATTGTTTGGGGGCACCAAGAATTAAGTGACTTGTCAAGGTATACCAGTGGTAAGACTGGAACCCAAGTCTTCCTGACTCTGGGATCAGCTCTTTACCCACTATGCCAATGTGTGTATGTATGTGTGTGTGCATGTATGTGTGTGTGTGTATGTCTATGTCTTTGTCTATGTATGTGATTCTCAACCTTTTTATATTAATAAGAAAATATGCATATTTAGGAAATTGTTGATACTCTCTCACTTGCTTTATTTTTTTTTGTAGTAATAATGTTTTCTTTACTCTGAGGTGGGCTCTCTATTCATTATAACAATAATGATATATATTATTCTCACAAAGATTTTATATAGATTGAAAATAAAAGTATATATGTGTGTATATACATATACAGAATACATATGTATATGTGCATATAGATACATACACATACATACATATACATATGTATGTATGTATACATAGTTGTTGAAAGCTTGTCAGTTGAGTGGAGTAAAGATGGTGGAGTACAAGCAGCAACCCAGCTGACTGCTTCCAATGTTCCCCTCCAAACAACTTTAAAATAACTCCTCCAATCAAATTTAGGAGTGACAGAGCCAAAAAAAGATGAAAGTGAGACATTTTTCAAAGACCATTTAGAAGGTCAGTAAGAGAGGTCTGTGACACTGGGTGGGAACTGATCAAGAGCAGGGGACCTCATTCTAGTTGTAGGAGCAGGAGGAGTGCTAGTACTTGTGGCTGCAGGGGACCAGAGGTATTTCTGGGCAAAGACCAGAGCACAGACCAGGAGAACAGTAACTACACTTCTCCCCAGATCACACCACCTTGGGACCACAAAAAAACTTGCAGACTCTCATAAGCAGCTCTGAAAATAGCGCATGAAAAAGCCTAAAGTTTTGAATTGTCACACCTCTTCCCCCCAACCCCAGTCAGAGCAGACCCCAATTTTAAAAAGTACAAGACAAGAAATAGGCTGAAAAATAAGTCAAAACACCAAAAACAAAAATAAAAAAGGATTGACAACAAAAAGTGACTATAATGGCAAGGAACATCAAAATATAAATAAACTCAGAGAAAAACAACAATATAAAAAAAGCCACAAGCAAAGTCTCAAAAAAAATGTTAATTGGATCTAAGTACAACAAGAATTCATGGAAGAGTTAAAGAAAGTGATAAGAGTGGTAAAATTGTGAAATAAATGAGAGTGATGCCAGAAAATTATGAAAAGATAATTAACATTGGTAAAAGAGGAACAAAAACACTGAAGAAAATAATACCATAAAAAAACCACAATTGGCTTAATGGTAAAAGAAGCACAAAAAAATCACTGAAAGAAAGAGCTCAAAAAGTAGAATAGACCAAATAGAAAAAGAGTCACAAAAGTTCACTGAAGAAAATAATTCTTTAAAAATTAGAATTGTGCAAATGGAAGCTATTACTCCAAGAAACATCAAGAAAAAATAATACAAAATTAAAAGAATGAAAAAAAAGTGAAATAAATCATTAGAAAAAAGCTGACCTGGAAAATAGATTGAAGAGAGAGAATTTAAGAATTATTGGACCACTTGAAAGACATGACCAAAAGAAGAACCTAGGCATCATATTTTAAGAAATTATTAAGGAAAACTTCCCAGTGTCTTAGATCCATAGGGTAAAATAGAAATTGAAAAGAATCCACCAACCACCTCCTAAAAGATATTCCAAAGTGAAAAGTCCCAGGAATATTATAGCCAAATTCTAGAGCTCTCAGGTCAAAGAGAGAATATTGCAAATAGCCAGAAAAAAATAATTTAAAAATTATATAAGAATTATATAAATATTTATGCAGTCAGAATTACATAAGATGTAGTAGCTTCCATGTTAAGAGAGGTGAGAACTTAAATTATGATATTCTGGAAGGCAAAGGAGCTAGAATTACAACCAAGAATAACCTATCCAGCAAAACTGAATATAATCCTTTAGACTGCAGCAGTTCTCAACCTGTGGGTTATGTTCAATTTATAACAATGTAAATACATCCTGCATAGCAGATATTTTACATTACAATACATAACAGTAGCAAAATTACAGTTATGAAGTAGCAATGACAATAATTTTATAGTTGGGGGTCACCACAACATGAAGAACTATATTAAAGGGTCAGGGTATTAGAAAGGTTGAGAACCATTGCTTTAGAGAAAAAAATGGATATTTAATGAGATAGAGGAATTCCAAGCATTCCTGATGAAAAAACCAGAACTGACTACAAAATTTCATTTACAAATACCAGACTTGAGAGGCATAAAAATGTAAACCTAAGAGTAATCAGAAGAGACTCAATAAATTTAAATTGTATATGTTCCTATATAGGAAGATGATGCATGTAACTCAACTTTATTAACATTAGGGCATAAAGAAAGAGTCTACATAGAAAAAAGGCATGAGTATGAATAAATTATGTTAAAATGATCTCAGGAAAAAGGGTGGTCAAAGAGAGGGTTGCATGGGGAGAAGAGGGAAGGGAGAGATAGAATAGGAGAAATGTACTCACATAAAAGAGGGACAAAAAAGGTGAGAAATGATGGAGTGGTAGGCAATGCTTGAATCTCTCAGAATTGGTTCAAAGAAGGAATTATATGTATATACAAACAGACACTCAACTGGATATAGAAATCTATCTTGCCCAACAGGGAAATAAGGAGAAGATAAGGAGAAGGTGTTAAGAGATATGGGAGGGAGAATGATAAAAGGAATGACAAATTATGGAGACAGTGACCGGAATCAAAGGATAAAAAGAGAGAGAACAACGGAAGAAAATGAGATTGAGGGAAATATAGAATTACTAATCATAACTGTGAATGTGAATGGAATGAGCTCACCCATAAGATACAAGCAAATGGAATAGATTACACACCAGAATCTAGCAATATATTGTTTGCAAGAGACACACTTAAAACAAAAAAGACACATACCAAGTTAAAATAAAGGCCTGGAGCAGAATCTATGTGCTTCAGTAAAAGTGAAAAAGTAATAAAGTAAAAAAGGCAGAGGTAGCAATCATGATCTTAGACAAATCTAAAGTAAAAATAGACCTAATTAAAAGAGCTAAACAGGGAAAGTACATTTTGATAAAAGGTACCATAGACAATGAAGTAATATCAAAAATGTTTACAGCAAATTTCTTTGACAAAGACCTCATTTCTCAAATATATAGAGAACTGAATTATTTTTTTAAAATAAGAGCCATTTCCCAATGGATAAATGGATAAAGGATATGAATAGGCAGTTTTCAGAAGAAGAAGTCAAAGCTCTCTATAGTTATATGACAAAATGCTTAAAAACATGATTGTTAAGTGTAAAACAAACTGAAACAACTCTGAGATACTACCTCACACCTATCAGAAATGACAAATACTGAAGGGGATGAGAGAAAATACCTACACTAGTAAATTGTTGATAGAGTTGTGAACTGTTCCAATCATTCTGGAGAACAATTTGAAGCTATACTCAAAGGGTTATAAAACTGTGATTTGTCCCAGCTCACATAACTACTAACTTCTCTGAGCTGGAATTCAGTTCTTCCTGACTCCAGGTCCACTTTTTTATCTATCATATTACACTATTATTTAATAAAAACTATTTTAAAAAATGATCTCCAAAATTAACATGAAATTCTCCTATTTTTTAAAAAGCAGATGTGTTCTGAGCATTTCTCTTATTTCCCTCTCCTCCCCCCAACCCTCCAAGTTTACCTTTCCTTCCTCTCTGTAGAAATCCTAGATGAAGAGGTTTCTCTTGGTTGTAGCCTCAGCGAGAAATGTTTACACAGCCTGGTAAGAAGAAACCAGACTAAATCTTCAAAACTTCAACATGTAATCAAAAGGAAGGTGACTCAAAACAAACGAAAACCTTCCATAAAGTAATGAAACAACTGAAGAGTTCAGGCAAAGCTATTTGGTTAAAGATATGTAGTTTTACTTCTGAATTAGAGGACAAAGGTGATTTTTTTCTTCCAAACATCTTTCTAATAATAAAAACAGCTAACATTTATACAGTGCTCTAAGGTTTGTAAAGTATTTTTTACCTCATTTTTTTTTAGCCATAACCTGGGAGGCAGGTATTCTCATTCTCATTTTATAGCTGAGGAAACTAAGTCGGACAAAAGTTAAGTGACTTGCCTGGGGTCACACAACTAGTAGATGTCTAAAGCCAGGTTTGACCTCAGGTCTTCCTGACTCCAGGTTCAGGGTTCTATTCATTATGTCACCTAACTTCCTATAGCTTGATGAAAAGGGGGGTATGGAGGATAGAAGGGAAGGGGCAAGTTGAGTTAGAAAGGTCTTTAATACATTCTTGAAACTTTTTAAAAAGGCTAAATGAAATTATCTGGAAACTAAAATAGCCCAATGTCACTGCCATTGGTTGAATGCTTTGGAAAACCTGAGAAACTTGACCCTTGGGAATCTGTGAAGTTCAATAGGTAGAGTCTTGAATTTGTAGGCAGCAGACATGGGTTTTTGTACTGGCTCTGTGTGACCTTGGGCAAGGAACTTAACTGCTCTGGGTCTCAGCCTCATCTGTTAAGTTGAGAAAATCAAATTAGATGAACTTTAAGATTCCCTTCCAATACTGAGTTATACAATTATTTCCAGTTCTACCTGAAGTATGTAAGTACATCCAAGTCTTGGATGAGTGAAGCATAAGGCCCCTGGTGCTGTAGAGTCCTTTTCTTTGCTTGATTGAGGGTCAGGTCTCTCTCTCCCCACTTCTTGTAAAAATCTTTTGGGCAGCCACAGCAGACAGACAAAGAACTAGAACCTCAATTAAATAGGACAAGGAGATTGAATTGGGTCATGTCTGGGAAATCGAGTTGTATTTTCAGTGATCACAAATTGCTCACTGCTGTAAAGGCCCATCTTTTTAACACCAGTGTTTTCCTGGTGATAGGTACAAATCATGGAACACCACGATCTGAGGAGAATCAAAATTGCTAGTGACCTAAAGGCTAATAGAAAGGCACATGGTCTGCATAAGTAGGATGGGTAGCAGATTATAGTGATGACTTGTGCATAAGAAATAGAAACAAGACACTACTGAGGACGTATAAGACTAGAAAATATGGACCAGTCATAGAGAGAGAACAATGGATAAGAGAGGGATAGCATTGAGGGCTGCATTGAAATATCTTTTAAAAACCCAATATACACAAAATTTTTATGACCATAGTTGGTCCCAAAGAAGAGATATGAAAAATCCATCTCCTTTCTGCTTTTTTGCAGAGGTGGGAGATCATGGGCATGGGACGCTGCATATAATGTCAAATTTTTTTGTTTGGATATGTTGGTTAGTTTTACTGAATTGTTTTCCCATTTATTTCTTGTTCTTGTTTTTCTTTTTTTAAAAAAACATTTTTATAAGGGATGACTTCCTGGGAGGGGCAAGTGGGAGGAATACATTGGAAAATGTAGGTATTATCAAAACAAAAGACAACAACAACAAAATATTTTAAAAGACAGAAGGCCTCCAGTGTGAAAGGTAGGTCTTCTGTGAAGGATTTACAAAAATATTTTGACAAGAATTGCCCGGTGTAAAAAGGCAAGTGGGAATTGTTGCTTTGGCTGGATATGGGCTACACACTAAGTTGCCTTTGTAGTCCATTCCTTGTCTGAGATTCCAGGATTCTGAAATCAGGAATTTGTTGAAATTTCAAAATAAAAAAGCATAGCTTTTAATGTCCTAAGATTGCTTTTTCCTCATTGTTTCTAGGAAGATTGTGTACCCCAATAAGTGCTATGCTTGGAGAATAGTCAGAACTCCAATTTTAATATTGTAAAATACGTGAAATATTGTGAGGTAAAGAGAACTCATATTATTTCCATTTAAAAAGAGAGAATGGATTCTCAGAAGTTGAGTGACTTGCCCACTGTCACAGAGCTAATGAACATCAGAGCTAGAATGTGAACTTTGACCCTTGTTCCACTGTCTTTCCATTTTGTCCTACAAACTCGAAGAAATCATCTATCCAATTTCTTATTGTACAGATAAGAAAGGTAATCATTGATCCTGATCCTCTTATTCTTTATATAAGAAAACTGAGATTCAACAATAGTAATGTTATTTTTAGTTAGTGGTAATCTACATATATACATATTAAACTTTAGAGAGAGACTAGATTTGTAATTTCATTGCAATAGGAAAGGATAAATTATGACATTTGCTCTTCCAATTCAGGTTGGTACCTCCTCTGCAACTTAGTTTTAGAGAGCTGCCTTGAACACTGAAAAATCAAGTGACTTTTCCAGAGTCATATGGACATTAGGTACCAGAAGCATGACATGGACTCAGACTATTTTCCTATAAGGCAACTCTCTAAGATTAAGTTGTGAAATATATTATCCTATGCAACAGCTAGCATCCTAGCATACCCAGGATGGCTGTTAGTGCAGGTTCTTTAATCTGCTTTTCTAAAGGAAAGCAATTCAAATGGGGTTAACAGTCCTACTTTAATCAAACATATATTTGTGTGTGTGTATGTATGTATGTATGTATATGTGTGTATGTGCATATGCGTGTGTGTGTGTGTGTGTGTGTGTGTGTAATTAGTTAGTTAGTTCAGGGGAAAAAGTTAACACCCTGAACTTCAGAAAATACAAACAAATTACAAGCAGATAAAAAATACAGAGAGAAAATAACACAACTCAACAGACAGGGCTTCTAGCTGTCTGACCATTACATACATATGTAGTTAGTTACATAAGTAGTTAGAGAGAAAAGCAACAATATCTGGGTTTTCAAAAGTGCTACCCAAAGTCTCATCTGGCCAAATCATACAACTCTTCCTGTGAGTGAGTCTCAAAGCAAAACCTCACCTCTGGGAACCCTTCTTCAGAGTGAGAGGACACCACCACCTTTGTGACCCACTGCTTAATTACAAAGCAGCAAAAGGTGTGGGTCTTCCTGAAAAACAAACCTCCCCTAAGCAAGCTTCTGTTGTTGGGCTCCAAGCGAGGCCTATTAAGGGGCAAGGAAGATCTTCAGATTTTCTTACCATTACACCATATTAGCCACAGTGGGGAAAAAAAGAAAGAAATATAAAGAAAGTAAAAAAAAAAGTATTCTTTAATTTGCACTCAGAGTTCTTTAGTTCTTTCTCTGGAGGTGGATAGCATTTTTCATCATGAGTCCTTTGACATTGTCATGGATCATTCTATTGATCAGAGTAGCTAAGTCTTTTACAATTGATCATTGTTATAGTATTGCTAGTGCTACTTACAAAGTTCTCCTGGTTCTACCTGCTTCACTGAATCAATTCACATAAGTTTTCCTATTTTTTGAAAACATTTCCTTTATATTTCTTATAACACAATGACACTTCATAACTATCATATACCCCAACTTGTTTAGCCATTCCACAGTTGATGAGCATCCTTTCACTTTCTAATTCTTTGCCATTGCAAAAAAAGTTAGTATAAATATTTTTGTACATGCAGGTTTTTTTCTTTGATTTTTTTGGCATACAGACCTACTAGCAAAAGGGCATGCATAGTTTTATAGACCTTTGGTTCCAAATTGTTCTCCAGAATGGTTGGACTAGTTCACAACTCCACCAACAGTGCATGAGTGTGCCTATTTTCCCACATCTCCACTAGCATTTGTTATTTTCCTTTTCTGTCATGTTAGTCAATCTGATAGGTGTGAAGTGATACCTCAATTAAAAAACAGTTATTTAAATATGGGCAGTAAGGTGGTATAGTGAGTAGAGTACTGGACTGTAATGGTAATGGAATTTGGAGATGCCCCTATATTGGCTTGGTTTTTGGGTTGAATGTTAAAACCCAGAGCTTGTGAATCTCACTTGTGGGATGGACTTGTTGACATGAAGAGAGAGGGCTGCACTGGGAGTAGCTGTGAATTGGGAGAGAGGCCCAAGTTGAGAAAGGCCAGAAGGACTTTTGGGAGAGCAGTATCCAGTATTGTGGAGCCAGAGTTGCTGAGAGAAAGACTGCTAAGGGCCAGTTGGAGCTGCCCAGGACTTTTGAGAACTGCCACCCAGAGCAGCCAAGAATTGAGGAGGCATGGTTGTGATGCTGGTATTTTGTCTGTCTGTTTTGATGTTCTTTTGTCAGATTCACCTGCTGGTGAAGTGCTGCTGGTGTAGAGGTCCTGGAACCTTGCTGTTGGTTCAGAAGCCCTGAAGGAGGATTTTCTTGTGGTATGTTTACAGAAATTCTGTAAGAGGGCGTTGCTGATGTTTTCAGGGGTTCTGGGACTGTTCTGCAGGCAGAGAGTGACTTGATGAGGACACTGGCTATGGCTTTGTTGAGCCTTGTCTCCCCAGGAACTGAGATTGCTGAGGGTTTGCCTCGAGTCAAGATGAGAGAAGGGCCTTTCCTTGGGTTTTCAATGCTGTGACGATATCTTAACCTTGTTATGGCTTAAGGGCGGATAGGCTTTTGTGCTCTCCTGACCCTTTTGAGAAAGTGCTTGGTGTTAATAGATAGTATTATAATTCAGTAGTATCCAGAGATGGGAAACCTTTGGCCTTTTTGGTGCTCTGTGATTGACTAAATGAATGTACTTTGTTTATGATTGGAAACCATTCTCCATCTGAGATGAAACTAAATGAATGGACTGCCCAGGAGTGGGCTACTTTGACTACTGATCCAGGGGTGGGATACTTGGACCTTGGTACTTTGCAATTGGATTGAGAACTTCCTTGCTAAATGAATGAGCTACACTTTATTTTGACTTTCTCTGTTCTGTGAATGTTTGCTGAATAAATGGGGTTTGCTATGCTGGTAATTCAAACCTTTGAAGTCACTTTTGCTTGGCATTACATAGACCTGGAGTGAGTAAGACCTGAGTTCAAATCTGACCTCAGATTGCTAGCTCTGTGACTCTAGGCAAGTTACCTTACTTTGTTTGTCTCAGTTTCCCCATCTACAAAATGGGGATAATAATAGCACTTCCCTCCCAGGGTTATTGTGAGTATCAGATGAGATAATAATCATAAAGTGCTTAGCTCAGTGTCTGGCACATAGTAAACTATAAAAATGTTAGCTATCATTATTATCATGGTTATTATGTTATATTATTAGTATATACCAATGAGGCATTGACTCCCTTGTTCCCCTCCAAATAAGGTTGCCTGAAAGATGAGCATTTTGCATATACTCAAAGATAACATTCAAACATATTTATTTGTATTTGCAAAAGGAAAAAAAATATTCTTGCTGATTTACAGAAAGAAGATCCTTTCCTGGGTCAAGACTTCTGTCCCTCAACCTAAGGATCCCTGTCACTAGATGTTGGCTCATTTTAGCTGAGAATGGTGGAAAGAGCTCTGGACTTAGGTAGCCAAAACCCAGCCAGAACTGGAATCCAGTCCTGCCTGGCTCTGCTTTCCCTCTGATCATTAGTTTCTTCCTTTATAAGTTGGGGAGGGGGAGGATCAGAGCAGATGACCTTAAAGGTCCATTTTCAAAAATATGTTCTTACGCTGTCCTATTGAGTTCCAGTGTTCTGTGTAGGATGACTCCTCCTGATGAGGGGGTGATAGGTGTTTCAGGAACCTCAATAACCTGAGTCCCTGGGAGGGCAGTCTGGAATGAATTCACAGAACCTAAGCAATCTTTTAAGTCAGGATTGTAAAAGTTTATTGTTAAGCTTTACAGCAGGCAAGAGTTCTTAGGGAACTTGCAACCTTAAAGATGTCCTAGGTATAGTTTATAAAGAGTTACAATAGTAAATCAGATGTCAATTATGCTAACTAGGTGAGTAAGGGTGGGATTAGGGAGGAGTTAAGGAGTGGTCAGTGCTTAAAGGAACATGCACTTTTAATATCTACTATACAGGTGTATTGCCCACAATTTACTGGGAAATAGCCCAAGGGGGGCTGCATGGAGGTTTGGTTTTAGGCTTGAAACATCACTAAGTCAACTAGTGGTCAGGGCTGACTGAGAAGTGCCCAGTCTGCTACCCATCAATGTCCTGTTTGACAAGATTGATGTTGGGAAGATACATATGTTCCAATCTAGCAAGGGATCCAGGATGTGCATAATGGGACTTAAAGATATCCAGTGAAGGATTCATAGGTGCAGCTGGTTATTATACTAATGGGAGATAAACAGTTCATGAATGGTTGCTAGGCAGAGGGCTAGCAGGGGAAAGGAGCAGAGATAATGGTCTGAGGCTGGGGAGATTTGAGGCTAGGGAGAAATGTGATTTTGTAACTGATGTGACTTTACAAACTGTGGTTCAGGCACAGGCACCCAAGCACCCCATCACTCCCACTCCCCAAAGATATATGTGTGAGGAGAAGAAATAAAGTATTTGCTAAATACCTGCTATGTTCCGGGCACAGCTTTACAAATGTTATCTGATCTGAGCCTCACAACAACTTTGAGAGGCAGGTGCTGTTATTATCCCCATTTTATAGTTGAGAAAACTGAGGCAAAGAGATATTAAGTGATTTCCCAGGGATGGTTGGGCTCATAAGTACTAGTGTACCTACAGCTAGTAAGCATCCAAGGCCAGATTGGAACTCAGGTTTTCCTCAGTCTAGGCCTAACACCACAAAAGTTCTTTTATTATCCTGATTTTGCACTTAAAGTATTGTATCCTTAGAGATTCTGAGTGACTTTCAATGATCATGACACTTATAAGTGTCAAGGATCTGACTAGAACCCAGGTCTTTCCTTTTTTTTTCCTTTTCGGGGGGGAGGAAGGCAGGGCACTTGGGGTTAAGTGACTTGCCCAAGGTCACACGGCTAGTAAGTGTTAAGTGTCTGAGACTAGATTTGAACTCAGGTCCTCCTGACTCCAGGGCCAATTCACTGTGCCACTTAGCCACCCCTCAGGACTCTCCTAATTAAATTGAGAGCCTTTTCCAGGGTGCCATACTGCCTCAGAGATTGACACTACACATTGGGGAGGAGGAGGAGTTCTCACTGGTGTTCTAAATAGCTATGTATATATCCAGAATTATTGCAGAATGTTTGTTTTCCAGTTCTGGTCATAGGTTCTCTCTCTATTTGTACCTCGAAGGAGGCAGAGATGTGCAGAGATATGTTGTAGTCCTGTTTGATCCTCAAAGGGTTTCTCCTTTATCTACTCCATGGTTTCATGGAAGGGATTAATGGGACACTAGTTGCATACAAACTGATCAGTCAGCAGTGTGTCAGAGAAAAGAATTATAGTTTAGGGAAGGTAGGATGGGCAGGGGTAAAATCCAATATTTTACATATCTGTGCTTATTACTATTTCTAATACATTTCTTCACAATTGTCTTCATGATTCTGATATATTGGAGATGACTGGAAAAATTAATCTGTGACTATTTCATCTGTCTCCTCCTAAATAGAAAGACCATTGAACCTTAAACTCTATCAACCATTAAATTTTTATGGTCAAATTGAGATTCTGTGCAAATACTGTTAATTAAAATTTTAAATGATCTAGTAACTGAATTTATCTGGGACACTTGATTGAAAATGGTCTATAAAAAGCATATCTAGGAGGCAAGCCCCAGACTCCACCCCCTGGGCTGCTTGCCCTTAGTACCAATGGTGAGCATTCCAGATTTCTTAGCAAAAGAATATGAATCACTAATAAAGTGATAAATACATTGGCAAATAGATCTGGAAAATGCCAGGTCTAAGTGAAATGATGTCCCAGGCATGCTACTGAAAGATCGAATCTTAGGAACAACAAGTAATAAGCTAATTTGGTAGGAATACAGATAGTAAGAAGAGGATTAATGTGAAATAAACCTGTATGTTAGAGACAGATTGTGAAGGGATTTACATACTAAACAGATAAGTTTATATTTTATGCTATAGGCAATGGGGAACCACTGGAGGTTTCAGAGCAGTATAGTGACAGTGCTTTGCTTTAGGACTATCATTTTGGCAGTTGTGCAGAAGATGGATTGTAGAAGGGTCATTGCCTATGGGAATGATAATGGTATGGGAATCATTAAGAATAAGACATCCACATAAAGAAAGTTTTGCTCATAAAATGAAAACAAGAAAAATAATTTGCTTTCCTTGTCTCTTTATCTCCCTGTGCAGACCAAATCCCAGCTTCTCTTCTCAGTCCTCTTTTCTTCTATCAACTAAGTTGTGTCTTTTTTTTTTTTTAGGCACAAATCTTATTTAGGTGGAGAAAGCCAAGGGTGATTTATTTCAGTACATGTCGACTCATCAGACTTTCCATCCAGTTTGACCATAGAGGACCTTGAATGTCTCTTGAGCAAAGACCAAGACCTTGTTATCGAGAGAGCTTTCTGCATAAAGACATAGAGGGGTGCCAAGGCCAATTCCCCTCTTAGTAATTCGCTTTCTGGACACAACAGAATAGAGCAGCATTGTTTAACCTTTCAGAAACTGTGTATGAAATTTACATTAGCAGGTTGTTGAAGTTTTGTTACAAAACGTTTATCCCATGAATATCAATGCAGCCATTTGCTCTGGGAAATTATCATTTCTCTTTTGAGAGTTACTAAGGAATCTGTAGGCATATAGAGAAGACTGGAGACTCAGCCCTGGGCATCTTTGAGAGAACAGTCAGAGTAATTAATGATGGAGGTGACCCTTAGACCTGGGAAAGTATACATACATTTTCCCCCTGAAATAGACATCATCTTTTCATCAGGGTGATTTTGCACAAATCCAAAAAGTCTCAGGACATTTTTAAGTCTTGAAAGAATTCTATCTATCACATTGCTTTTGGAAATGTTTTAAACTGATACAATGCCTAAATGGTTACTGAAGCCAAGAACAATACAGATTTGTAAATATTTTGAAGGAAGTATGATGTACACATTCATTGATAAGGATCCTACTTATATTTTTGTTGTGAAAGATAATGTATGCTTTTGGAAGGAAAGTTAAGTGTCTACTATATGCCAGCACTGTGCTTGATGCTTTATGAAGATCGCTTAATGCTCGCAGCAATCCTGGGGGGGATTTTTACGGTTGAGGAAACTGAACCTGAGAGAGGTTAAGTGACTTGTCCAGGGTCTCACAGCTAGTAAGTGTCTGAGGTCGGGTTTGAACCTGACTCCAGGTCCAAATCTTTATCTACTGTGACACCTAGCTAGCTGATTGGGACTATCCTTAGCTAGTCCTTAGGGACTATATTTATGTCAACATGTTGCACATGTGGTCTCTGCCTCTAGAATGTATGCTTGCATTTTTGTTTTGGATCCTTGGTGCTTAGCCTAGAGACTGGAACCTAAAAGTCCCTATTGTAATGTTTCAATTGAATGATTAGGTGAAGAGATTCAATAAACTGATAGGAAAAACAAACCATGTAAAATTCACCTAGAGATGGTGTGGTAATTTAAGATCTGGATTTGAAGGACAAGTCTTGAAAAGTTTATTATTTCCTTCTAGGGACCAAGACCAAAGCCTCCCATTGCATTTGGGGCCATTTCCAGTCGTCCTGATCTATATCTTGTCACTAGATGACTCCACAGGAGACAGTAAGGTGGTGACTTTGCACAGCCCTCCCTCACAAAGCCAATTCACTTGCAAGTCATGACATCTTTGTTCTGATGTCACGGTTGAGGACCATGAATGATAAACAACAACAGTCGCTGTTATTCAGGTACCAGCAAACAGGTGAATGTCCGAGTGGGCGCTAGAACTATGGCTGTATGAAATCACACCAGGCCTGGACAATGTAGGGAGTAGGATGAGCACATGATCTAGCTATCAGAGAGCATCATGAGACTTAAGCTGGAAGGAATTTTCAAGGTCATTCTTTTGACCTTGCAGATGAAGCTGACTTCCCCCACCCCCATAGAACAATAGATCAATACTTTAGAAAAAGTGGAGTTCCATTGGTATAGACACCTCGTTGTACTGATGGATAGATTTATGAGCTGTCATGGCTAAAAGGATTCACCCCTGGGTGCACAGTCTTCTAGCAACGGGCTCCTGAGTTCTTAGAGTGTCCTCAAACAACATTCATATGGTCAGTCACTGGGCTGTGTACTTGAAACCTTTCCAAACTGGTGGGATGTGACACAGTTTGTTCTCTATTGGTGTGAGTTTTGAGAGCTCAAGGTCACCCGCATGTATTAATAAGGCATCCAGTCAAGACCTCAGTGAAACCCTACTACAAAAATAACATAAATATTTAATAATCACTAGGGACTACCATTTACATAAGACATTTAGGTCAACATATGAGAAGCAATTTTAAAAGAAAATATAAACAACCAGGCACAGGTTAGTGACTCACTAAATTCAAAACAATCACTGCTTACTTTAATTAACTCTGGCTTTTCATGCTAGACCTAAGATGAGACTTTGTCTAAACTCCTAAGCCTGTGAGTAGCCAATGGGGAACCATTGAAGTTTTTTGAGCAGGGAAGTGTTATGGTCAAAATGATGCTTTGGGGAGATTAATCTGGCTACTGCTCAGTCTTGAACAGGCCTAAGCACTCCCTGGGGCAGGGGACAGGGGCTGTTTGATTGAAAGTTGAAGGCAGAGGTAGCTATAGAGCATGGTCAGGCTGACTAGGGGTATAACACAACAAATTGGTCTGATAATGATGTTGTCCCCACTGGGAAAACTGATTGGGTCAGGAATCTGAAATCAAGTGGGACAGAGGGAGAGGTCCCTCTAGGTATGGTCACTATTTCTTCCACCAGTTTCTCCATGCTACTTCCCATTTCTTTCCTTGTCAAACATCACATTTCTGTTTTTGGAAGAAGAATTGGCTGTCTTGTCAGTCACGTAATTTAAATATGTTGGCAGTCCTCAGTACCCAATGGTGATGGATAAAGTTGCTCTATACTCATCTAATTTGGAGAGTGATGAGAATGAGAAACGCTAAGGTCAGCAGGGAGATTGGCACAGAGAGCTGCTGATGGAGTCTGAGACTGTGTTAAGTGATGTCCTTCCCAATTTGGGGCCTGGAAGCCCAATATAAAGAGCCTTCTGTGGATACTGCATCAGCATTTTGGGGATCATGAATTTTTCTTTGTTTTTAAGAATACCTTGATCACTTATCCTGTCTGTAAGGGATTGTTATGGTTACGACAATCATAATAGCTCACTTTAAAGATCACAAAGTGCTCTGATTATGGGATCCCAGATCTAGAACTGGGATCTTACAGATCATTTAATCTAACCCCCATCATTTTACAGATAAGGAAACTAAGGCCCAGAGACATTCACTGATTTGCTCAAGGACACTCAGGTAATAAGTATCGAAGGTGGGATTTGACCTCAGTGCCTCTGACTTGATAGTCATTATTCTTTGCTGAAATCCAATGAGAAAGATAGTAGAAATAACTTATCTCAATTTTCCACATTAAGAAACTGTGGTTTTGGGGGTTGTATTCCAAAGAGATCATAGAAGTGGGAAAAGGACCCATATGTACAAAAATAATTATTGCAGCTCTCCTTGTGGTGGCAAAAAACTGGAAATTTAGGGGATGCCCATCAACTGGGGAATAGCTGAACAAGTTGTGGTATATGAATGTAATGGAATACTATTGTGTTATAAGAAATGGGAAGGAGATGGATTTCATAATTACCTGGAGAGGCTTATACAAATTGATGCTAAGTGAGAAAAGTAGAACCAGGAAAAATTTGTACACAGTCACAGATACATCATATGTGTGA
>CM053595.1:31252211-31268749 GCA_028646575.1 Pseudocheirus occidentalis | reverse complement strand
CCCCCCCCCCCCCCCCCCCCGCCCCATGGCAACAATGAAATTCCACATAGGTTCTACAAATACCTTCACATTAAACATTAGTCAAGTTGCCAAGAAGGTTTATAACCAATGGAATGAACAAGAGGGAAGGAACAAAACAAAGCCAAAAAGAGAGAGAGTGAGTAGTTTTCTGCATTCAAACTCTATAGTTATTTGTCTGGATGTGGATTCCCCTTTCCATCACGAGTCTTTTGGAGTTGTCTTATAGTGTCATAGCTGAGAGGAGCCCAGTCTACAAAGTTAGTCATCACAGATACGATGTATCTGTAATTATATATAATAACTTTGACGTCTTGATGCAGCTGTGAGGAGAGTGAAGGTTGGAGACGACATAGAAAAACACCCTACTGATGTGCCAAAAAAAAAAAAAGAGTTTTGCAGAAACATGTTTCTCTCTGATCTCTAATCTTCCTACTATGGTCTACAAGGGTATCTGTACTATAGGGCCATTTGATGAGCAAAGTCGAGTTTTACTAAGGTTCTATGATACTGTGGTAGCCATTCCTCTAAATGGGTGGTGACCAAGAAGGGCATGCTCATACTAAATTCTCACCTTTCGTGAAGAGTATTAAAACAAGGCATCAGTCTGCAGTAGTGTGATTAAAAAGTTTATTGTTCATTCATTGGTTATTACTAAATGGTTAGTGAAATAAAAAAAAAGACAGATTTCAGAATCCCTTATCTTCCTCCCTCTTCTAGTCAGTAAATGTCACCAAAGACCATTCAGTTTTAAACCCTAGTGATAACTGAAGTCTTTGGGCAGATGGTTTTTTTTTCTAGTTTGAAAGGGTTTCTTCTGCCAATTCAATACATTCTGTGTCACCAATTGGCCCTCTTCTGCCAGTCCCCAGCAATGACATCATGGTTATTATCAATATCTTAAGCAGGTAACATTGTGCTGGGAGGTTTACAAAGCAAATTAAATAGATGAGGTCCCAATGTGTGAGGGTTCGGGAACTCAGACATCTATGTGTCAGAGTGAAGAATATAGGTCTGGCATCCAGAAGAACTGGTTTCAGTTCCCTGATATGTGGATCTATTTTCTTTTCTTTCTTTCTTTCTTTTTCTTTTTTTGGAGGGAAAGGTAGAGCAATTGGGGTTAAGTGACTTGCTGAAGGTCACACAGCTAGTTTTTTGTGTTAAGTGTCCAAAGCCAGATTTGAACTCAGGTCCTCCTGACTCCAGGGCTGGTGCTCTATTCACTGTGCCACCTAGCTGCCCCTCGCTGATCTATTTTCTCAATGATTTTGGACAAGTCAATGAACCTCAATTCACTCCTCCATAAAAGGAAGTAACTATATTTCTTTAGACTCATCCAGATTTGTGAGTCTATTTTGGGCTTTTGGAGATTAATTTATATTTCAATGAAAGAAATTACTATCATGCAGGGCATAAGGGTTTTTAAATTTTACAAAACCTTTTAGAACAAATGTCTCACTTAAAAAAAAGCAAACACTACTTTTCGTTGTTGATAATAGTTGTTAGTGTTGAATGGTGTGTAAGGTGGCTTAAATCAGGATGACCTTGGTTTAGATCCTGCCTGTACTTTACTGTCTGGTGGAACCTGTGTGAGTCACTTAACCTATAGTCATGTAGCTCCCTAAGAATAATTTCCTACATCACAGATGGGTTAATAGGAGCCTTCATTGATAGGATTCTCTTTACTGAGAAAATAAAGAAGTCAGATTATTTATGTATCCAATACTTGGTACTTTTTGCTATTGCAAAAAACTCCCCAAATATAGAGAAGCAACATGGTGTAGTACAGAGAGCTAGCTGACTCCAGGGAGTAAGGAAGACCTGAGTATAAGTCCTATCTCTGACACATACTGGTTGTGTGATCCTGGGTAAGTCACTTAACTTTTCAATACCCTAATGTACTTAAGTGTAGACCTGTTGCTGATCTGTATTGATTGAGGGAGTTTCCTTACCCGGGAGATCCTTGTGTCAGTGAAATCATAGGTTTAGACCATAAAAAAAGAAAAGAAAACTGAGGTATAGATATGTACACATGTATCTACATGTATATACACAGAGAAAAATATATACATATATACCTCAATTTGTTTATATATACATAATTTGCAGGGTTCTACATCTCTGACTTCATCAATAAGCAAAAATTCCTGCTAGGGAAACTTCCATAACCAGTGTAGATTACAGAAGACACAAATGGACTAATCTGTAATATCTAGTTTTAGAGAGTTTCCTAAGTGACAAAACTAAGTGACTTGAAACAGTCATGGAACCCAGATTTTCCTTACTTAACAACCTCTCTCCATATATCAACCACCTTTCCAGGTTATGTAGACAATATCTTGAAGCTAAATCAAGACAGCAATAATGGTTGCTCACATTTAGATCAAGCTTTATGGTTTATACTGGTCTTTAAATAAATTATTAACAGCAACCTCATAATGATTCTCTGAGGTAGATAGTACAAGAACCACTATTCTAATTTTATAGATGGGAAAACTGAGTAAGGTGACTTGCCCAAGATCATATCGTCTGAGTCAGGATTCAAAGCCATTGTTGGTTTGGTGCCAAGCCCACAGCCCTTTCTACCAAAATGCACATTAGGGAGATTAACAGCAATAGTAACAAGAACCTCTCCCCTTCCCAGTCAAAACAAAACTTGTTATTAGTTGCATTAATTTAGAAGACATTCCATTCTGATGCTCTTATCTCACCTCCTATAAGCGTCGGAACATGAAAAAGCTAAGAGTAATTAATGAGCATGAAAAGCAAAGAGAGGTCAAGATTCCCTGAAATCCTGGAGAGCTCCTCACCAATAACATGCCAATTTATCCACTAGGTGTCACTGTTGCTATGCCTTTCTCTGAATAGGCCATCTATGGCTTGAGCTTCCATCTTTGATCTTCATGAGCAGAGAGATCTTTGTTTGAGAATATCAGCTGTCTTGTTGTCTTCATCACTAGAACTCTGTTTGGGGACAGCCAATAAATAAATTTTGGAATTGTCAACAGAGTGGGAGAACCTTCTACCCTCAGCTCATGGGGGGGGGGGGGAAGCAGTCATAATTCACTAGGTTTAAATGATAAATCTCAAAGGAAATTTGCTCTTGCCCAGCTCATATCATCAATAACACTGATGATAAGAGAGGCTTACTTTCATAAGATTTCCTATTTTCACTGTAGGAAAAAGTAATTTTAAATGAAAATAATCTCATTAAAAAAGAATTATTGGTCTAACATACCAGAAAAGAACTAAGCATCGGGAAATACTGTGTTAAATGGGGTCTTGGCCTATTTCTCTCTTTCTGTCACCCCCACCTTACCACATCCCCCTCCCCCACAGTTTAGAGCCTCAGAATACACCCTCTGTGGCCTCAGCAGGTCACTAGACTGTACTTCTGAGCTCTATAATTTAATGGTTAATGGTGCTTTTCAGTCCAATCTAAGAAACAAAATGAAACAAATAAACATACTTACAATGTATAAGACAGTCCCATGTGATCAATAGCAAATTAGGCTCCAAGTTATGAAAATCTGAGTTCAATTCCTGCCTCAGACATGTAACTTCTCTTAGCTTTGGTTTACTCATTTGTTATATGGGGATATTAATGGCATCTACCTCCCAAGATTGCTGTGAGGGTGAGATGAAATAACACATATAGTACTCTGGAAATCATGAAGTGCTATGTACCTGCTAGGTATTATTATCTGTTTGAATAGATTTACTTATTTATAAATTATACATGTGTTGTTGTTGTTCATTTGTTTTCAGTCTTGTCCAACTCTTTGTGGCCCAATTTGGGATTTTCTTAGCAAAAATACTGGAGTGGTTTGCCATTTCCTTATCCAGCTCATTTTACAGATGAAGAAAGTGAGGAAAATAGGGTTAAGTGACATACCTAGGGTCTTATAGCTAGTGTCTGAGGCCAAATCTGAACTTTGGAAAATGAGTCTTCCTAATTCCAGGCCAAACATTCTATCAACTCTGCCACCCACTTCTTATAATTATGCACATTATATAATTTATACAAAGCTAGAAGTTTCAAAGGATGGTTTCAAAATGAAAGACTATTTGATTCTAGAGTCAATAGGGAGCCACTGGAGTTTCTGGACTAGGGAGTGACATTGTCAGATTCATACTTAGGAAAGTTACTTTGGCAGTGATGTGGAGAATAGATAGGAAAGAGAGAGGCATTAGGCATGGAGACCCAATAAGACTTCATTGCAATAGGCTAGGTGAGAAGTTAGGAAAGCCTGAATTGGTGTGATGGCTGTATACATAGTGTGGAGGGATTAGATTCAAGTGATGCTATGGAGGTAGAAATGACAAGATTTGGGAATTGATTTTATGTGTTATAAGAGGAAGATTGCATGAGTGAAGGTCTCCATTGTCTCCACAGGAAGACTCTCATTCCAGAAACATATAACCTGGTAGGTTTATCAGTGCCTGACAGGCTCTAGAGCCCTAAGATAAAGTAGAAAAAGGCTTATTCCAGAGCCAACTCTACATAGATGGAGACTATAAATGTCACTGATAACAGTCAGAAGATTGAGTTATCATGGATAATGGCCTAGATTGAAAACCTGGGTGATTAGAAGAATGGTGCCATCTGTAAAAACAGGGAGGTTTGAAAGAGGACTAGGTTTGGAGGGAGAGGTAATATAATTACAATCCAGCCATACTTGCTCATCCTGTGCCACTCACTCTTTCCCACTGAAAAATGAAAAGTAAGGAGATAACTTAGTCATTGACTACTGCCTTGGAGTATAAAGTCTGCCACAGTGATGACGGTGGAGAAGGACCTTAGAAGAGGATAAGTAGTTTTGCTTGCTGCAGCTACTCTGGATCTATAGGATGGTTAGGTTATAACTTCCTAGAGGGGCCTATGCCTAGGGGAAAGGGAGGTAAAGAATGGGAAGGTATGGAGTGGGGAAATTTGGAAGGTCTTTGTGTAGGAGAAATGAGAGGGTAGGTGAATTATAATGTATCTTTCTACTCTCCTATTGGTTGATCTACATACCACTTGGAGTTAGCCCACAGTCTCCTTGGGCTTATTCTGTGGAACATCAAGGGACAATGCCCTTATTTTAGTGAACACAGCTATAGGCAATGGGTTGCTACAGAAGTTTTCCAAGCTAGTAAGGGGAATAGTCATAGCTGTGCATTAATAAGAATCTTTTGGCAACTTTGTTAAGGACAGAATTGAGGGGCAGAAGAGACTCAATGCAGTAAGGCTAGTCAGGAGGCATCACCCAAAGATGATGAGAGCCTGAGCAAACATGGCAGCAATGGGAATGGAAAAGAGGGGATAAATTCAAAAGCTATTATAGCTCTAGGATTGTCAGGACTTGACAACTGATTGAATGTAGGGGATGAAGGAAGAAAGGCTTAAAAATGGCTGATGTTTTTAGCTTTAGCAACTGAGAAAATGTTGATACTATCAAAAGAAATAAGAATGCTGTGCATATGGACATACATTTTGGAAAAAGATGATCTGGGCAGTTGAATTTGAGGAGCTGTTGTGACATCTCAGTGCAGAGGTCCAGTGGACAGTTGGAAATGTGAGAAAAGGGAATGTGAGGAAAAAGTGACCAAATTGGCCCCAAAGAAAAATGCTAGTAACATTTATATGATGCTTTAAGGTTTGTAAAGCTCCAGCCTATACAATCCCATTTAATCCTCACAATAACTCTACGAAGCAGGTACTATTATTATTTTCATTTTCACTGGATTGTGAGCCCCCATTAGAATGTAACTTCCTTAAGGGCAATGACTGTCTCTTGCCTCTTTTTTGTATCCCTAGTACTTAGCGCCATTCCTGGCATGTGATCCCTTACCAAATACTGATTGATTGATATTAGAGGAGGAAACTGAGTCTCAGCTTAAAAGATTAAGTTTGCCCAGAGTCTTCACACAGCTAGTAAATATCTGGGGTAGAATTCAAACTCAGGTTTTCCTCCAATCCACTAGAGCACTGAGCTGAGCTCCCTTTTTTGCTAGTGGTGGAGGACCAAGGGAATGGAATGCTGCATAGTTTTAGGATATGTTATTTGTGTTGAAATATTTCTTAAAAAATTTTTTTTCTTTATTTTAAAGGATGGTTTTCTGGGAGGACAATGAGGGATATATTTGAAAATTAAGTGATGTAAAGGTAAAAATACCAATAATTTTTTTTAAGAAAAGAGATTTGGGATGGAGGAAAGGACATCATTGAAATAATAATGTAATAGAGGGAGATCAGGGTACATGAAACCTTGCCCCTTGCTTAGAGGACAGGGATGTCTAACTCCACAGAATGTGCCCATTTGGACAAAGGTTCACACCCTGTTAGCTCATAAATTAGGGGGCTCATTAAATTAATCCAAGGTCCTACTGATTACCCCAATACAGCCCACTAGAGGGGTCAAAGTGGCAAAGGGAAGGAAATAAAGCCAAAATATAATGATAGACTGGGCAAATAGGAGCATATTCTTCTTTTTCTCTCATTCTAGAACAACCTAGCTGCCTTCCAAATCTATGATTTTATGACCCATTTTCACCATTCCTTTCTTTTCTCTCTTTTTGTCTCTCTCCATTTTCCTTCTCTAATAGATCCCAAGAATTTGGTCCATTTTGGAATCCGCCTATCCCCCCATGCTCACCATCAATTTAAGCTTCTTCCATGGCTTGTTCTAGACCCCATTCACTTGATGTCTGTCCTTCACCTGGTGAGATGATTGTTTTCTTGTTGCCACACAATAAGAGGAGGAGGACATGTGAGAGCCTTCTTCGTTCCTAAGTGAAAGAAAGAATATTCAAATCATGAATGAGCTGAGAGTTAATTTAGTGATAATCTAGCCCAGGGGTGGGAACCTTGTGGCCTTGAGGCCACATGTGGACCTCTAGGTCCTCAAGTGTGATCCTTTGGCTGAATCCGGACTTCACAGAACAAATCTCCCTAATAGAAGAATTTGTTCTGTAAAACTTGGACTCAGTCAAAAGGCCACACCCAAGGACCTATAAGGACACATGGGGCCTTGAGGCCACAGGTTCCCCACCCCGATAGTCTAACCACCTCAGAGGACAATGGGAGTGAGAGAAGTTAAACAGCTTACTCAAGATCTCATGAAAAGTGGCAGAACCTGAACAAGTACCAGGTTGTCATATTCTCATTCCAGTGTGATTCCCACTCAACCATCTTGCTCTATACTAATGATGTTTCAGGGGTTAGCTCTGTTTTTTCTCCTGGCTATGTTCTTCAACTTCAATAGACATTTATAAGGGACATATTCAATACAGAACAATGTTGTAGAATTTGGGGAGGGTAATGACTCCAGGGTAAATTAAATAAAATAAGCAGGGTCAGAGATCTAGAACTGGGAGGAGCTTCAGTGTTCATATGTACCAATCTGCTCAGAAGAGGATCTGAGGTCCATATATTCAAAGTGATTTGTCAAAGGTCACCTAGATCAGTGGTTCTCAACCTTCTCGTATGTGGGTGTAACTGAATGTAGGGAGACCCACTTGGAGACAGATAGAGGAGCAATGTCTAGGTAACAAAGACCAGCAGAAATATGTATTTTCTGATGATCTTAGGCAACCCCTGTGACCCCTATGAAAAGGTCATTTGGTCCCCAAAGGGTCGAGACCCACAGGTTGAGAACCACTGACATAGACATGAGTGGCAGAATGAGGAATTCATGCCGGGTCCTCTTGCTTGGAATCCAGGGCTCTTTCCACCATATAATTCTTTTCTATTCCATTTTCCAGATATAAATTCAAGGCCAGTGCATATTTATTAAGTGCCTCCTGAGAGTAGCACACTGTTCTAGGTTCTGAGCGAGATACAATTCTAATAAAGCATGGTCTTAGCTCTTTATGCAGCTATATACACAAATTACGTATTTTTAGGTTTAGGTTTTAGGTTTAGGTTTTGATAAGGATCTCTACCCCACTCCTGCCTCAAATGACATGACTTTGTCTCTCCTCACCATCCTTCTCTACTAGATACATTTCATCGCTGATATTTGTCTTAAAATTTGTGTTGAACCAAATCCAGTACTATAGATGGGATTTGACCAGGGCAAAGCACTATAGAACCATGCCTTCCTTTAATCTATACTTCTATTAACCTAGCCTGATGTTGAATTACCTTTTTTGTTTCCCCCATCACACTGTCAACTTAGAGTTTGAGCCACTAAAACCTTTAGTGTCTTTTTACATTCGCTATTGTTAAGTCAGATCTATTTCTTTTGTTTGTGTGGTTGATTTTTTTGTGTGTGGATAAATGTAAAAAACTTTAAATTCATTTCTATTAAACTTCATCCCGTTAGTTAATGGCTCAATATTGGACCCTTTTATAATCTTCTTGGATCTAAGACTTTTTGAGTAATGGACAGTAAAAGTCAAGTAGAAATTATAGTGATCCAAACTCTTCCTTCCAAAGAATATGACATACTACAGGGTTTTCTTCTAAGCCTTTTGGGCAGAGAATAGGTTGATTAGGTTCCATCACTCTGGTGAGCTTCCAGAGAAGAGCTATTGTGATGGTGAGGGCCATGAGATGATCCAATATAGCCTACATTTATTTAGCTCTAACTACATGCCAGACAATGCTAACAATTATCATCTTATTTGATCCTTATTACAGCCCTGCGAGGCAGGTGAATTTACATTTTACATATAAGGAAGCTGAGGCAAACAAAGGTTAACTGGTTTGTCTAAGGGCACATAGCTAATAAGTATCTGAGACCAGATTTTAATTCAGATCTTCCTGACTCCAATTCCAGTCCCACCCACTATGCCACCTAGAGTATATTCTACATGAGGATCAATTGATGGACCTGGGAACATTTTGTTAGTAGAACAGATGATTTAAGACAGTGGGGTGGGAGATATGATAGCTATTTTCAAGTATCTGGAGATCTAGGATGTGAAAGTGGGATGGGTTTTGTTCTGTCTAGTTTCAAAAGGCAGAGATAGAATCAATGATTGGACACTATGAAGAGGCAGAATCGATTTCGGTGCAAGGAAAATCTTCCTTATGATTAGTCACATTTAGAAGTTGAATGGACTGAGTTTAGATGATCTGGGTTCTTTCTCCTCAGAGGTCTTCAGGCAGAAATTGGATGGCCATTTGTCCTCTAAAAGAAAAAAAAATTAAGGAGTCAGAATCTAAAAAGAAGGACTCAAGGACAAGGCAAGGTAAGTAAGCAAAGGTAAATAACACAAATTAATAAAACAAGTATCAGCAAAACCTGGAAATATTTGTATGAACTGATGCTGAGTGAAATGAGCAGAACCAGGAGAACATTGTACACAATAATAACCACATTGCATGATGACTGACTTTGATAGTTGATGACTGACTTTGATAGACTTAACTCTTCTCAGCAATGCAAGGATCTAAGACAACTTCAAAAGACTCATAATGGAAAATGCTTCAGTCTGAATGTGGATGGAAGCGAACTATTTGCTCTCCTTTTCTTTTGCTGTTTTGTTTTGTTTCTTCTTTCTCATGGTTCCTCCCAGTAATTCTAATTCTTCTTTACATCATGAGTAGTGTGAAAATATGTTTAATATGAATGCATAAGTAGAACCTATATCAGATTGCATGTCATATTAGGGAAGGGAGAGGGGAAGGAAGGGGAGAAAATATGAAACTCAAAATCTTACGGAAGTGAATGTTGAAAACTAAAAAATTAATTAGTTAGTTAATTAAAAAATAAGACAAGTAATATATTAGTAAAAGAAGGAAAAAGAAGCAAGGTGGGGGTTCTTAAAGTTGTTGAGAGGTGACGAAAAGCATTGCAAAAAAGTTCTATGAAATTCAGAAAAACACACAGAAGGAAGATTTCAGAAAGGGACATGTAGAGCAACAGGATACTTTTGCTATTATCTTTTTAAAGTTAATATGCTCTTGGGGTGGCTAGGTGGCACAGTGAATAGAGTACCGGCCCTGGAGTCAGAAGGACCTGAGTTCAAATCTGGCCTCAGACACTTAACACACACACACACACAAACTATCCATGTGACCTTGGGCAAGTCACTTAACTCCAACTGCCTTCCAAAAAGCAAAAAAAAAAAAGTTAATATGCTCTTAAGAAAAACCAATGGAACTCTGTTTACTAGAGGTTGCAATTTCATGTAAAAAATGAAATAAATAAGGTTTTTGCAACAGGGAGTAGCTTGAGGTCATTGTAAATACCATGATCCTGTCTCTGTAGCTCCTTGAGTCTGGGAATCTTAATTTTTGTCTTTTTATCCATAGCCACTGGCACATTACTTGGCATATAGGAGGCATTCAACAAATCCTTGTCGAATGGAAAAGAAAATGCTGTGATCTCGCTAGAACCCCTTCTCCAATTCATTTCTAGACCCAGCTCTTTGGCTGTCTGTAGTTGCTGTCTAAGACAGCTCTACTGATGGGCCGGCTGAGTGAGGTGTCCATATGAGTGGAGCATAACCTGGACAATGCAGTGAAGGAGAATGTAGGAGCAGTGAACCACTTTAATCTGTAGTGAGATGAATTTGAGTGAGTACAAGGAAAAAAACTAATAGGAAAAGTTTATAGGTGTTGGAATGAAACACACAGAGAAATTGTGTAACCTTCAACAGGTGTTTAAAAATGGAATGAATGGTCACTTATCTGGGATTCTGTAGTCGTAGTCTTTCTTGCAGATCAGGACAGAACTTTGGAACCTCTATCCTGGGGATGTAGTCCTGATTGGTGAGTGTATCACATGGCTACGAGTATAAATCATCATGACTAGCCATGATTCACATTTCAACCTGGCCATTTTCTTGCTCTCTGTCCTTCCTGTCAATGTATTCTTCAGACTTCTAGACCTTCCCTTCTATCCTGCCACAGTGTGCATCTGCTTCCCACCCTCTCACCTTCTAAATCAATACTGCCATTGCTACTTAAAAGAAAAAACCCCAACAAAACACCATGTTATCCAACTCACCTATAGCTCCACTTGCCATCCCCATGACCCACTCAACCAAAAGACCCCTCCCTGGTCACCACTCACTTAGACACATTATCATTATTATAGTGTAGGCTTCTTGAGGATAAGGACCGTTTTGTTTTTTCTATTTGTAACCCCCAAAGTTAGCTCAGTGCTTGATACATGTTGTTGTTGTAGTTCAGTCTTTTGTCAGTTGTGCCTGACTCTGTATGATCCCACTTGATGTTTTCTGGGCAAAAATACTAGAGTGGTTTGCTGTTTCCTTCTCTAGCTCATTTCATAGACAAGAAAACTGAGGCTAACTGGATGAAGTGACTGGCGCAGGGCCACACAGCTAGTAAATTGTCTGAGGCCAGATGTGAACTCAGGAAGATGAGTCTTCCTGTCCCCAAGGCTGGCACTCTTATCTACTGTGCTACCATTAAGTGCTCATAGATCTTCTCATTCATAGACAATATCAAATCAAAACTCTTTTCAGTGAAGTGACTTTAATGTTACAGAAGTCAAAATAAGATTTAGAAGACATTTGAAAATCATCATAAGGGCAGGAATCATAAGTCAAGAAGTAGGTTACTGGGACAGCTAAGTGGTGCAATGAATAGAGCACTGGTTCTGTAATCAGGAGGACCTGAGTTCAAATTTGACCTCAGACACTTAACACAAAACTAGCCATGTAACTTTGGGTAAGTCACTTAACCCAACTGCCCTGCCTTCCCCTCTCCAAGAAGGAATCAGCTTTAGTGCTCTATTTTGACTTTATTTGGTTTGCATGAATAGTGGTAGCTATAAGGAAACAATATATTCAGTTGCAGGCATAGCTTTATGTAATATAGAGAGACATACAGGGTCACATGATTAGAGATTTGGAGCTGGCGATCCAACTCCTTCATTTGGAACAAGGGGAAATTGAAATTCACAGAGGTCAAATCCCTTTACCTCAGAAACAAAAATAATTCAAAGCTAACGACCTTCTAGGGCTTCAATCCATCTATTGCCCATGTTGTGAGAAAAGAGCAAGTTGAATGTGGCATGCCAACAGGAAGGCTGACGTAGAGCAGGTACTCTGTGTGCCTTGAGTCTTCTATGGTATTTTCAAAGGCCTGCCCAGAGACCTGATGCATTGGTCAATGTGCCTCTGGTAATGCCACTTGTTGGGTTAGCACACAGAGCAGCACAAGGTAACTGCTCCTATGATTGTAAGAAATAATCACGGTAGCATTAATAGATATTAGACTGGGAATAGTCAGAACCATTGTGATAATTAGTTTGAGAAGGAAGACTTCAGAGTAAGCAATGCTTCTTTGTGTTATGGTATCACCAGAAGACAAGATACATCAGAATAAATCAGAGGTCACAATGTCCCACATGAGGTCAAATGGAAAAACAAAAACAAACCACAGAAATACTTCACTTCAGATGGTACTAACCACTAGAGCGGGCAAACCATGAACACTCATGAAATAGACTTAAGACAAGAATGCTTTTTAATATGTCCCAGTAATGTATCTGAATGAAACTTGAAACAAATACTGCCAACTATAGACAGGGATATGCCTAAGTCATCTCCAACTGGCTCACAAGAACCAAATATTGGTAAATTTTCAGGGTGAGCATTTGCACCTCGAAATTTGAGAAATGAGACAAATGAAGCCTTGATGCATCATTGTTCTGTTGATTTTCTAGACTTAAGAACATGATAGAAAATGTGAATAATGCAGATTAAACTTAAAAGTGTCAAGGCATACATTATTTGTGTGTGTGTGTATGTGTGTATGTGTATATGTGTGTGGGGAAGTTGGTTGCTACACACTTAACAGAATATTCATGGTTCTAGAAAGGGTAAGATACTTCTTGTTTTCAATAATATCCTCAACTCTAAGTTATCTAACCCTGTATTTCAGAGAAATGCAGGGCAATAATAAGAAATAATTTCTTTCATAAGTCTAGATAAGGTAAAATAAGAATGGAAACTGAGGAATAACATTTAAAGAGTGAAAAGCCAAAAAATCTGTAAGTATAAAAAACCTTTACTTAATACAAAATCTAGAATTAAGAAATGAAGCATTTTTTAAAAAGCAGTTACTATGTGGCACTTGGAGATACAATTAGGAAAGAAACATGTATTCCCTAACAATGAAATGGATGGGAAAAGTAATGCCAATGTCTTGAATGATTTTGAAAAGGAGATAGGAATACATAGAATGGAATTTTCAAAGAACCCTTTTAAAAGTGAAATTCCATTAATCCAACTAACAGGTCAAAAAAGAGTAATTAAAAAGATACTTATATTTACTATGGGGCAGTTAGGTGATAACATGAATAGAGCATTAGGCTGGAATCAGAAAGACTCATCTTCCTGAGTTCAAATCTGGCCTCAGAAACTTTCTATCTGTGTGACCCTGATCAAGTCACTTAACCCTATTTGCTTCAGTTTCCTCATCTGCAAAAGGAGCTGGAGAAAGAAATGGCAAACGACTTTAGTATCTTTGTCCAGAAAACCCCAAATGGGGTTACAAAGAGTAGGATACAATTGAAACAACTGAACAACAACAACAATAACACATTTACTATAATCATCATAAGAAAAAAATAACATTTCCCCACAATATTTAACCAAGTGCAAATTTTTGTTAAACCTCCCCACAACAGGATATGCTGTGGCCATTGCCACAGTAAGGGCAGTAGAAGAAAAGGTGAAGTTATTTAAGAATACTGCAAAGAATAGAAGGAACTATTGCCCCCAAATTCCTAAACTGTAGTCCCTATGATACTACTAGTTAGCTTATACTGCAGAGAGACCAAAGAAAGAGGAAAAGCTCAAAGCAGAAGTGGATTGAATTACTGAATACCTGCAGAAGGTAATTGAAAGATTATAATATATAGCCAATGCATTCATTAGAACTCTTGAATACTGTAACTCTCAAGTAAAGATAATGGAAAGAAATGTATGGAACTGGACCTAAAAAGCAAAAAGTACAGTAGAAATTCTTGCTACCTTTAATCAACATTGAAAGTAATACCCAAAAGGTCAAAGTAGTATAATGAATCAATGCAGGATAAAGCATAGAAAAAGCAATTCAACATCAATCAATTGTATTCAAGAGGCTTGAAAAACAAAGACATAAGAACAGAGGAAATATTTGAAAAGAGAAGGAGATGGAATGTTTATGGGAAAAAACGAAAACTTTTTTTTTCAAAAAAGAAATTCATTTAAGATGCAAGATGGATTAAATGCAAAGTGAAAATATCCCATATCATTAACATAATGAATGACAGTATGGTTCTATCAAGAGAGGTGACTGAAATTAGCTTCTATAAAAACCTAGAAGGCAGAAGGTCTGCATAAAATTCAGTATTATTAGTTCAAAAATTTAAGGTAGCAAATGAGTTAGCAGCAAAGATTGATCAGTTTTCTGTATGAGAGTCTAATACTAGTGTAATGGCGGGGCTGGGAGAGCTAAGAGGGGCAACTGGGGTATATGCAGATCCCATCAGTTTTCTCACATGATGTCTTTCTACATGGATATATGGCTTCTGGGAGAACTGTGATGATGTAAGGGAAATACCCTAGAGAGATGATGTTGAATATGTGGACAGTAAATAATTCTGGTTGGCTAATCATATTGTTGGAATGAGACTTTTTTGATTGATTGCATAGTCAAAACTGTTGGCATCTTCAAAATGACCTGAGTTAACTTTGGCTATTTCTTCTTTTGGCTTTATTCATATTTGGAGCTTAGTGAGTCTTCCTCTCACAGCTTCCATTGAGAGACTATGCTAAAATGGGAAAGGTCTCAGGGGTTTTGTTCCCATTGAGACCATGTGACCCTTAAGAAACAAATTTAGTCCTTGACCTTTTCATTCATTCTTTTCTATCCAAGGTTCAGAGAGTGGAATCTCCAACTTTGTCAGGTGAGTAAACTACAGAAATTCAAGAAATGGAATTCTGGAGACTGAATCCAGGCTGAATATTATACTAGTTGAGCATAGATATCCAGAGATGCAAAGTGTGATCTTTGGCAAGGACTTTCAGGACCTTAGCTCAGTGGAAGGTTTCATTTAACAGCCATGCCACATCTGCATGTGAACTTGGTGGGACCAATGCTATTTAGGAACTGAGTTAAATTTTCTTATCTAGAAACTGAGCTACTCCACCGAGACTGAGGTGATACAGGGAAGAGTATGCTTAGGAGGCACTGAAAGAAATGTTGAACTCTTTCTTTTTGGCTATATTTTTGAAGTAAAAATCCCATTATAAAATTTTTGGTAAAGTCATGAAATGGAACTGGTATGCCAGTTAATGACTCCTACTAAATGGGAAGAGGAGATACCATGTAGGGTTTTGCCCCAATGAAAGAGAAAAGACATATCCCACAAACACCACTGAGTACCATCGAAACTTGAGGACTGATGTAGCAGTCCCAGAGAAATACAGTCAGATCATACAGGTTAGACTATCTTTCTCAAAGGAAGATTTCACATATATTTCCAAAGCATGAGAATACTAATTACTCCTTCAAATATGGCCCAATTACTCTCTTTTGTACTTTATACAAAGTATTTAAAGTTTATATCAATCAAAATATCTATATATATACTTACATGAAAGCAATTTATTGACCAAGTAGCAAAAAGGACTTGTCAAAAATTTCCAGGGGTGTAAAGCATAGCATGTTACTGATGTAATGACTACTGGACAAATGCCAATTGCCTTAATTGATTATCACAAAACATTGACTTGGTTCTACACTCTACATAGCTTAGTCATGTACTAAATATATATATATACACACACACAGAGCCACGTACAATGAGAATGCCAGATTATGTTCACAAAGGACATTATTTTCTACTTAATATATGCCATCGACACAATAATATCAGAGACAATTGATATAAAATATAGACTCTTTCAGGGAGACTATTTAAACCCACTATGGTTCTGCTTAGCCTTAAATCCATTATCATTATTTATGATTAGAACTAAGTATGTCACTTTCAAGACAGAATTATACTAAAACATTATATCAATCATTTGATGCATGCAGATAACATCAATTTACATAGTTGCACTGGGGGGAAAACATGTTAAAAGCTAATTTATCCTCCAGAAACTTTCTCTTTTGATATCAAAGTGTCATTTGAACTCATTAAGTGTAAAATTCTTTTTTTTTAATTTTAATTTATTTTCTTGGTTACATCATTCATTTCCACAAGGTTTTGAGTTACAGATTTTTCTCCCCTTTTTGCCCCTACCCCCCAGCCCAGAACATTGATCCCACTGTAAGGCCCCTCCCACAATCTGTTCCCTTTTATGCCCTCCTCCAATACCCCTCTAGCTTTCTAGCAGGGCAGGGAGGGACTCCCTGCCCCCGTCCCTGAATGTATTATTTCCCAGTTGTATTTGTTTGTATAGCTTTAAATATTACATTCTTGTAATTCCTCCCCTGTCACCCACTCCCACTGGGAGGAGCAGCAATTCAATATAGGCTGTACCTGTGTAATTACACAGGACATCTCCATGGTGGGCAAATTGTGAGAGGCTAATTGTATGTCCCTCCTTCCTATCCTGCA
>CM053595.1:31208593-31251711 GCA_028646575.1 Pseudocheirus occidentalis | reverse complement strand
TTCTATGCCGTCATCTTGGCTCCACCCCCAAGTGTAAAATTCTTAATGTGCTTTAAAGAAAAATTAGAGATGGAAGACTTTGACCCTAAATCTAGAGGTCAAATTTAGCAGATATATGAAGGCAATACTTAAAAATACCTTGGTCTTCTCCAGCTAAGAAATATAAAGCATAGGGAGAAAGCTGAGGCTATATATGTAAAAATTCTCAGAAAACAAGAGTAAAGGCTAAGGCTGACAATAGGTAGTACAAATGGATCTGTAAAATAAAATGGAAAGTGTTTTATCTCTAGATGGCTATTATGGAATGGCTAAGATCCAAGAATAGAATCAAAAGGCACTTCATGGGCAATATCCACAGGAACTCAACCAACAATATGCCAGCAAAGAAGCATTGAACAAATGTCTGAGTTATGCGAATTGGTTTTTAGAAATGGAAGGGCTTATGGTAGCATTTCAGGGTCAGGTCATTGCCATCAGAAATTATAAAAAAAACCCATATTGTTTTTTTCCTGGGGTGGCTAAGTGATGCAGTGAATAGAGCACCAGCCCTGGAGTCAGGAGCACGTGAGTTCAAATTTGACCTCAGACGTGTAACACTTAATAGCCATGTCATCTTAGGCAAATCACTTAACCCCAATTGCCCTTCCCTCCCCCTTACAAAAAGCAAAACTCCCATATTTATTGATCAATATAGATTATGCATTGAGGAAATGGAAATGTATCATGATCTGTGGGTTGCAAAATTTAACATCTACCAGATATCCAAAAAAAAACCACATTCAGGTGGCTTCAGTCATATACTGAAAGTTCACTGTTCTTTATAAATTAAGATTATAAATCACCATATTATACAAACTTTAAATATACTTGAGAGTTAAAAAAATAAAGCATCAGAATTGGAGCATCATTTAAAGACAGGCATACAAATGCATTCTTATTGGAGGTGTAAATTGGTCCAGCTATTCTGAAAAACAATTTGGAACTATGCCCCTAAAGTCCCTAAACTGTAGCCCCTTTGATACTTTTAGTTGGCATATACTGCAGAGCAATCAAAGGAAAAGACCAATATCTATCAAAATATTTATAGTAGCTCTTTTTATACTAGCAAAAAACTTGGAAACTAAAGAAAAGGACCAATATGTGCAAAAATATTCGTAGCAGCTCTTTTCATAGTAGTAAAAAAAAACGCTCTGAATCAAAGATGAAAACTAAGGGGCTGCCCATTTTTGGGGGAATGGCTAAACAAACTGTGGTATATGAATTTAATAGAATATTATTGTGCCATAACAAATGATGAAACGGATAGTTTCAGAGGAAACTATTATTTATGAACTGATGTAGAGTCAAGTCAGCAGAATTTGTAGAACAGTTTATACACTGACATTATGAAGAAAAACAACTTTGAAAGTCTTTAGAATTTGGATTAATATAACAACAAACCATAATTCCAGAAGCCTGAAGAGAACTTAAAATGCAGAATGACGCAAAGTTTTTTGGACATGGTCAGTGTGGGGATTTGTTTGGTTAATTTTTCTTATTCATTATCATGGTTTTCTTTTTTATTCTTTGATTTTGGGGGTGGCGAAAAGAATAAATGCTTATTAATCAGCAAAAAAATAATACAATGAAATTTTTAAAAAGAAGGGGTACCATAATATTTCATATAAAATACTGGGAGAGATATGAGACACAGGTTAAATCCAGGCCCTAATAATGACTATGTGAAAATTGAACAAGTTACTCACCTTTTTAGGACTCAGTTTCCTCATGTATAAACTGACCAAGTGACTAGTCTAAGAAGTCTCTTCCAACTCTAAAATTCCATGGCTAAATGAAAATTATGCATTTACAATTATGTACATATAACAATATGTAAAATTAACAAGATTCTTATCTCTACTACCTTATTTGACATTTGATTAAACTTGTATTTTATATGTACTTTATTGATGATAACTCATGTTTATATGCTACTTAAAGGTGCACAAAATGTTTTCTTCACAACCTTATAAATATTGACCCCATTTTATAAACTGGGAAACTGAGATTGAAAAAGATTATATGTGTTGGCTGGGATAATATCTTAATTAGTAACTAAACTTAACACACCTCTCTTGAGCACCTACTATGTGCTTGGTAATATTTGTGAAGTAGAGGCCCTCTAGAGGATACTGAGGTGGAAATGGTCCTTGCTCTCATAGAACTTACAGTTTAGTAGGAGAGATATGATCTGTTCGTGGATGACTGATATAAGTCTGAAGAATCTTTAAAAGTTATTCATAAGGCTGATGTGCTTTTGTATATATTTGTGAAAGGACTGTAAGTTAGACCTACCTTCTCAATGAAACTGATCAATGCAAACTAGCAGCCATTGTTTTTCCATTCTTCTTTTCTTGCAATGTTTTTTCACAGAATTTCAGTAGAACTTTGTTAGAATGTCTTTCTTTCATCATTCTATAGTGTCAGAGCTGTACTACATCATAATCTTTTTTTAGATCAGCAGTTTTCTAGTTGTAGATGTTTCTATGGGTGCTCCCTTTGTTACTCCCTCCCTACAGACCTTCTACTCCCTGTAATCATGAATCTCCAAGCCTCTTGTCCCATACCTCTCCCTTCAGTTATTTTGACTGGCCCTATTGCCTCTGTTTAAGATGGGAAACATTTACTGGTGGTATAATGCAAAAAAAATGAACAAAAAAAAATCCAAGACCTGTTCTTCATCAGAAATTCTGCTTCCCGAGGGTCCAATTTTATGAGATTCAAACAGATGAGAAGATGGAGGTCCTCAATACTGGAATTCTCCTTTAACTTAATCTAACCCTTAATCTAATCTCTGAGTCATGGCTTTTTCCTCTTCTGATCTCCTCCTGAGATTCTATCAATTCAGAGATCTGTGATATCTTAATCCCTAAATTCCTACCCACTGTACTTTGGTGTGCTGGCTTCAGCCAACACCCACTCCCTGTTTCTCTTGTGTCACCCTTTACCATGGGCAACACGTCACAACTATGCTAGTAGTGGGGTTTATTCACAAGGGAAAAGAGCAATATACAGAACTGTCAGGAATAGGATTGATAGTCCATATAAATGAAAGCTACCTGGTAGAGTTGGGATAGCTACCAAGTAGTCTATCTTATCTAACATACATAATCATACTTGTACTTTAATAATGATAACTCACATTTATATGCTACTTAAAGGTATACAAAGTGTTTTCTTCATAACCTTATAAATGGTGGAGTTGTTTTACTGACTCCATTTTATAGATAAAGAAACTGAGATTGAAATAGGTTATATGTGTTGACTAGGATGATACCTTAGTCAGCAGCTAAAGCAGGGCTCAACCCCACACTCTGATTTTTCCCATAAACCAGTGCAGTGCATTTGGAAGAACCTAGGTTCACCCTTCAGCTCTCTTTCTTGTTACCTCTGGGACCTTGGACAAGACCCTTAATCTTTCTGATCTCAGTTTCCTCACTTGTAAAATGTGCTATTTGAAGAGAAGATATCTTATGGTCCCCTTCAGTTTTAAGCCTTTAATATCAACCATTATATGGTTTGTGATTTATAGGTGCTTTGTTCATTGACACAGATCACAGTTCTCTACATCTCATTAAATGGTCCTCACGAGTTGATATAGCTGAAATAATCCATCACTTCATGGCTAACCTTATGAAGCTGAGCCTCTCCACACTTAGCCTACAGGAGAGATATAAAGACTTGGTCCCTGACACATCTCTGTTGACATATCCTTTGAGAGCCAGGCTCACCTTCACATCACAAGAAAATACCCGAGCAGGGTTCTAGTGTAGGATATAGAATTAATGATATATTGAACTACATTTGTCTCTAATTGAGAATGGCCCCATGTTCTCCACTGCCCCTGAATTTAATGTTGCCAGGTAGGCTCCTCTCCACAGGTGACAGTACATCTCCCCCTCCTATACCTCTCAGACACAAAAGCACAACAAATCAATAAACTGCTAATCATTTTGCTCTTCACATCAATGGAAATGCTTAGGTTCCAAAGATTTCCTTTAGGTATCCCAGATCACTAGAATAATTCCACAGTCCTTCTACCTATTATCTCCCCACATTTACTACTCTGTCCCTCCCCCAGGAGAAGGCAGCACAGACTCAGCATACACTTTAACCCTTGCTCATGACAATGCTGTTCACTGTGTGAGGCCCTAGCCTTAGCTTTGGGGGGCATACCTCAATGGCCATCCTGGAAAGGCTCTAGGTTTCTTCAATCATTCATTCTCACTTGGACATGCCAGGTGAGTTTCAAAATAAGCAAAGTTGGGCTCAAGCCCTTACTCTTTGAACTCTCCTACAGAGAATCAACGTCTTCTATATTTTTTCTCTCTCTTGGTATCTCAGTCTGTATCATCGTGTTTCTCATCCTGTCTCAGTCTTCTATCACTCTTGAAACACTACTCCCTCTCATTCCATGCTACAGTATTTGTAGGACCCAGGTTATCCCCCAGACCCTGCAAAGCCCCACATGTGTTAATCACCTGGCTATTTCCTGGTGTCCTTGAGTAATACTGTGAACTGGCAATCAAGTGCTTCCCCTCATAATGGTTCCAACAACCATGAAAAATGGGAAGTAATTCTCCTCGTGCAAGGTGGTAATATTTGCATGTATCTTCACCTTTCAGAGTCCCTATGTCTTAAGCTACAGGCACCGACAGAGATGGGAGTTATTATTATTATTTGGAGAGATCCTGAGATCCCTCAGTGCCCTTTCTTACAATTGGGTCTTTCCATTCCAGGGCTCCTTGTAGGCGTAGATGAATTAAATGAAAATCGGGGAGAAGTGTCAGGGGATCAAGAGATGACTTCACCTATTATCTTGAATAATGCACCAGGATTCTGGGACCTAACACCCTCTGTAATTAGTTAGGATGGAAGCCAAGCTTCTGGATGCTTTAATCAATTTCAAACTGCTGAGCTGTGGAGTTGGGAGTTTGCTACTCAGGGGTCCAGGCTGTGTGCTAACATTGGTCTTCTCCGAGCAAGTTGAGTTAGGAAGTGAGAACCAATAAATGAATTAAGTGATAATGACATGTCTTCAGATTTTATCAGGTAACACGGTTTTATAACCCTGGTTGCTTGTGAATGTGAGAACAGGGAAAGATACTTGTAATTCCCACTCCTGAAAGTAACAATCCACTACTTAGTCCTTTGCTATTATTAGTCCTTGAATATTTAATAAACAGGTGTTGGTACAGCCTCTGATTTTACTGTGGTGTCTATTAATGTGTGAAAGTGTATGTGTGTGTGTGTGTGTGTGTGTGCACATCTGTGTAATAGGGAGACAGGAAAAGATAGAGGGGGGGAGACATAAAGAGACAGAGAATAATGTGGAAACATGGGATAGGGCAGGTCTTTGTGGGGCAAGAGAAATGAAGGGTTGGAACAATTATCTGAGAGTCATTTAAATATTGCTTCAACCTTGCCATTGCTTAGGCTGCAAATTATTCATACACAGAAAATTAGAGCTGGAGGTGATTTCAAAAATCCTTTAGTTCAAATTATCAATGAAAAGAATTTTCCTCTAGAAATTCTCTCTGTAAGAAGTTAACTAACCCCTAAGGTTATTTACAGCTATAAAATCCCAAGATGCTCTAATACCTGACACACAAATTTTATTGGCAGAGAACTCATTACTTACCAAGGTAGCCCATTCCACTTTGGGACAGTCCTAATGGTTTGTAAAGAAGTGGCTTCCATGAGTGTGGGTATGATTAGCCACTCAATAACATTGTTTTGTTCCTTTAGCCAATAGGGACTTTCTGCCATGATTAGAGGCTGTGTGAGGGGGATAAAGATAGGATAGTTACTATTTCCTTAATTTTCAGGAGAAAAGTTTTTGTTTGTTTGTTTGCTTAAAGAGAGGACCTCACAGCACACTAATTTAGCCTTGACTCAATCCTGAAGCTTCACCAATTCTTGTCTTCTCCTTTCTTTCTGACTCAGCCCAAAACCGTCACATTGCTTATGATCATTTGCCCCACAACAAGCTCATCTGTACCAGATCAACAAAAGACTAAAGCAATTCCATAAAAGAGAGTCACAAAAATGAAGTTCTCTGTGATTTTAGATTTTCCATGTAATCAATATATTTATAAGCATCTAGTTGGAACCCGGGGTCATCCACTGACCAAGGAGCTCCTCCATTCAGAAGCCCTAATTCCAGGCCCTTCTCCCTCTCCTAAAAAGAAAAACAGTTGCATGATCAATGATTCTGTGGGGTCTTAAACCCATCTGAGAAGGAGCCCAGAGGGGATAATCTGTCCAGGATCTCTCAAACTATAGGTTCCATTCAGAAGGAATGGAAGATTCCAGCCACAATTTATAGTGCAACAAGAAACCTTCTCTGGGCTGCTCCTTTAATTTGCATACTCAACATTGGGCTCTTCAGCCAACTACTTCACCCTTAAGAGTCTAAGGAGAACCTTGAATGTTGTGGCTTCTACTGCTGTTTTCAGTTTGTTTTCCACTAATAGCCAGACTTAAATTAAATCTATATATGTTATTGGCACCTTGGATAGAATACTCATCTTTTTAAGTTCAAATCTAGTCACAGACACTTATTAGCTGTATGACCCTGGACAAGTTACTTAATCCTGTCTGCCTCAGTTTCCTCGTGTGCAAAATGAGTTGGAAAAGGAAATGGCAAACCACTTTACTGTCTTTGTTAAAAAAACTCCAATTGGGGTCACCAAGAGTTGGACATGATTGAAATGAATGAACAACAACACTTACTGAGAAGGTGTAGTAAGAGCAGTTGGTATAAGATAGTGCCCTGAAACCAGGGATACACTGCCCCTGCACAGACAAGGTTTGTAGAGAAAGCATAAAGATAATGATGCACAAATGTAGAGAACATGTGTTTTGAAGGAGTACCACATAAGTCATGGTATTGGAAATCCTTTTTTTTTCTCTTCGTGGAGTGCTCATCCAGTTCCCCTACTCCTAGTAGAACTCTGCTGGGTTCTGAGAAGCAGAGTTTCTCTAGAGTCCATAATGGGTGCTCTTTCTGCTGTGAGGCGTCATCCTTCTTGAATCTCTCTTCCTCCATAGAGAAGTTTCATCTCAAAGGTTTGGCTTGAAGTAGTTTCCTCATCTATCATATTTTAATATTTCTCTCTTGGGCTTGAGTCTTCTGGACTGGGGAGCTGTTGAAATTCCTCCACTATTTTAACCTCCCATTTATGTGGCTAACTCTTACACTTCTTAACCCACTCAAGAAGGTTTGCACCTCCAGATATACACAATTTCATTCTCATCAAAGAACTGGAATGCTTGAAGCTTTGAATCAAGTTGTTTATGGAGAATTGAAATGGGAACCATGGCACTCTAGCATGTTAATGCACATTTGGGAGCACAATCTCAAGGAGAAAGAAACCTCAGGACTCATATCGTTGGCCAGGGGAACCTCAGAAGCAACCTCTATCATTGCTTTAGATAGGCTCAGGTTTTTGTCAAATGCTCCTAAGCACTTGAATGAATGAGATAACATTTATCAACTACCTACTGTGCTCCACACACTGTACTAGGTCTTAGAATACAAAGGCAAAAAAACGGAAACACTCCCTTCCCCTAAGGAAAATTTGATTGAGATCAGCAACATATACACATATAAGAATATATAAAAATAAATGTGAAGGAATTTGGTGGGTGTGGGTGGGCAGTACTAACAGCTAGGAGGAAGAGATGAAGGGCAAGAGTATTCTAGGCATGGGGGACAGTCTGAAAATTCACAGGTTGTGTTTGTCCTTCATGGCATCAGGGAAATGATAACTTGACTTGCAATTGACTTTGATTTGAGTGAGGGATGGCTGTGCAGGGTCATCAGCCTCACTTTCCCCTCCAGAACCATCTGGGTCCAGTGGCCAGATATTCAAGATAACTGGAGGTGACCCAAGATGCAATGGGAGACCCTGGTCCTTTTAGGTTAAGGTCTTTTCATGTACTCACTTAGAGTGAGGTAACGGCCATTTAGTGAGCAGGTTTCTTTAAGAAGTGAGTCAAGGGATGGCCTCATTATTTAGGAAAAAAAAAAACAAGCTTTGGGATTGGGGGGACCCTCAGGGTTGCTATTCCAAAGAGAAACAGTTGCCATTGACATTCACTGTAAGTGAAGAGGGCCCCAAATATAGCCATTAAGTGGAGCTTGGGCAGTGACAATTCACAAAGTAGGGGAATGAAGTGTCTTTGTAATCAGGCCAAGCAAGGGAGCTAGTGTCACTGAATCATAGAGTTTGTGGAAGGGAGTAAAATGTAAGAAGACTGAAAAGGTGGGAAGGAACCAGGTTATGAAGGGCTTTAAAAGCTAAACAGAGGATTTTGTATTTGATCCTGGAGGTTAGAGGGAAGCATTGGAATTGATTGAGTGTGTGGGGGAGGGTGGCTCATGGTCTGACCTGCATTTTAGAAAGATTACACTGGCAGCTGAGTGTAGGATGAAATGAAGTGGAGAGAGACCTGACTCAAGGAGATCAATCAGAAAGCAATTGCAATAGCTTAAGCATGATGTGATAAGGACCTGCATCATGGTGGTATCTGTGTGAGAGAAGATAAGTGGGCATATATGAGAAATATTGCAAAGGTAAAATTGACATGACTTGGTAACACATTGGATCAGTGGGGGTGGTGTATGAGAGAGACTGAGGAGTCAAGAATGACATCTCGATTGCAAGTCTGGGTGACTAGAGGGTGGCAGTGCCCCTCATTGGTAAGAAGGAAGATATGAGGAAGGGAGAGTTTGGGAAGAAATGCAAGCAGTTTGCTTTTACATGAGTTGAGTTTCAGATGTCTACAGGATAGCTAGCTCAAGATGTCTAATAAGCAGTTGGAGATGTGAGTCTGGATATTGGGGCTGGATAAATAAATGGGAAAATCATCTGTATAGAAATTATAAATGAATTCATGGGAGCTGATGAAGGGATAGCAAAGACGGAGAAGAGAAAAGTTTCTAGCACAGAACCTTGTGTAATGCCCATGATTAGGGGTTGTTACCTGGATGAAAATCCAACGAAGCAGACTGAGAAGGCATTGTCAGACAGGTTGGTGGAGAACCAGGAGAAAGCATTTTCACAAAAACCTAGGGAGAAGAGAGTATCAAGGAGAAGAAAATGATCAAGAGTTAAAGCCTAAAGAGAGTTAAAAAAAATGAGGAATGAGAAAAGACTTAAATTTGGTGAGAAAGAGATTATTGAAAACTTTGGAGGGAGCTTTTTAGGTTGAATGACTTTTGAAGTCATATTAAAGAGAGTTAAGAAATGAGAGGAAACTGATGATGAACTCCTCAAGGAGGTTAGCCTCAAAAGAGAAGAAACATAGAGTAACAGTTAGTAGGGATGGACACACCAAGTGAAGGTTTTTAAGGCTGGAAGAGACACAGGCATATTTGTAGGAAGCAGGAAAGTAGTGTGTAGACAGATTAGTGAGAGCATGATAGATGGGGAAAAATTTTCGGAGAAGATGGATGGAATAGGACCATGGGTGCCTGAAGAGGTATTTACCTTGGAAAGGAGAAGGGTTACCTCTTCATGTCAGAGAGTTGAAGGAAAAAATAGCGGAGGGAAGGACTCTGACTGATGGGAGATGAGGAGAAAGGGAAAAAGGAGAGAGTTCTCAGTTTGTGGTTTCGTTTTTTCCCCAGCTAAATAGGAAGCAAGGTTCAGTTGAAAAGATTGGGGGAAGGGGAGGGAGAACCATGAGAGGTTTGAAGAAGGATGTAAAGGTTTGGAAAAGATGCTTTTGTGAGTGGGATAGAAAAAGACTTCCTTGCCACAGTAAGGACCCAGTGTTTATGTAACAAATTTGCAGAGAACCCAATCAACAGTTTCATTTTACCTGTTCCTGTTCAAGCAGCATTAGAATTGGAGTGAAGGCAGTGAAAAGTGGTAATAATCCAAAGCTGAAGCTTGGTGAGGTATGATGAAACATGGGAGCAAGGGACTCGAATGGAGAAGATAGTGTAGAGCTGAATTGGTTCTTCAAGGTGTCAAAATGGGAAAGGAAGAGAGTAACCAGTATAGGTGTTGGTAGCTGTAATGATAATGAAATTTGGAGATCCCTTTGTATTGGAATGCTGACAGGAACTTAGCACCTAGTTTCAAATTAAGCCTCTGTTAAAGGAACAAAAGGTTTGTTATGTTGCTGATGTAACAGGAAGAGGCTAAACAGAGAGGAGCAATACTGTATATAAGGAAAAACCCCACCTGGGAAAGTCAGAATTTCCTGGGAACTTGTGTAGCTTCTTTTGAGAGCTAGCTGAGCTGCTGAGGACTTCTGAAGGCCAGCCAGAGCTGCCAGAGGAGGCATGACTATGGTGTTGATATGACAATTTGTGGCTTTGTTAAGCCTTAACTTCCAAAGAATAGAGATTGTGAAGCATTTAAGGTGGATTGGATACTGTGAGCTTCAGTGTGGATCAGGAACTGCATGGAAATCTGGACAGGAAGCTGAGAGCTGCTTGCCTTTAAACTTAGGTGACAGTTTGGTGAATTCAGGTAGGAACTAGGACCATGGAAGTGGATCCAGGGAAGCTGTGAGCCAGCCTTGAGTCAAGCTGAAAGAAGACTTTACTTAGATATGTGTACTGACTGAGAAGATTTCTACCTAGGGGTAGAGAACATTAGTTTTTTAACTTTGTGATTGAATTAAGAATTTTGTGATTGACTAAATGAATGTACTTTGTTTATGATTTGAAACTAATCTCCAATTGAGACTACTCCAGGGATGGAGTACTTTGACTTTTGTATTTTGTGTCCCTTAAGGATGATTGAATGATTGAGTTTCTAAATGACTGAGTGACTAAATGAATGTACTTTGTTCAAAACTATGTGACCACTCTGGTGAAAACTATGGGGCCACTTTAATGATAAGCTGTTGTGAATACTATCTTTTGATTTTCTTTGATAAGTTGTAACATTCTGAATGCTGTACCTTGAATTTCTGTGAATATTTTTGCTCTAATTTGTTCTTGAATAGAGAGTGTGCTATACTATGTAATCAGAACCTTGAAAGCTGTTCACAGCAGTAGTTCTCTGGAAAGTTGCTCATATGTGGCTTTACAGTAACCTGGGGAAAAACAAAACAAAACAACTGAAGGATAAAAGTCACAGTAAGGATGAAGAACAAAGTTAGGTGATAAGGCAGAGAGAGATGTAATGATAAAAAACAGGATCAGAGAAGAGAATTTCAGGATTCATGAGCATGGAATTGGAACACTTAATAGGTGATGATAAGATCAAGAGTTATGACATTTTCTGTGTAAAGCTGAGATGGGGTAGTCATCAAAATGAGTAAGGTGAAGAACTGGGAAATTTGATATTTTTGGTCTTTTTGGAGGGGGGGAAGGTAGGGAAATTGGGGTTAAGTGACTTGTCCAAGGTCACACAGCTAGTTTTTGTGTTAACTGTCAGAGGTCAGATTTGAACTCAGGTCCTCCTGACTCCAGGACTGTTACTCTATTCACCATACCAGCTAGCTACCCCTGGAACTGCAAAATTTGGGTGTTTAAAAAAGTATCAATATGTATGTTGAAATTTCCTAGTTTTGAGGGCAAGAGTTGGGGAGGAAGAAAAGACTGTGAGCTAGGCATTGAATTAATTGAGGAAGGAAGGCAGAAAGGGGTGTGTGTGTGTGTGTGTGTGTGTGTGTGTGTGTGTGTGTGTGTGTTTCTAGGGTGTGGGTAAAGGTATAGCCAGTGCCGGAAAGAATGCCCTCAAAGGAGGAGTCTAGGTCTCAGTGAGTTTTGGAGTGTGGAGACAGTGAGAAAGGAAGAGGATTAAAATGAAAACCAGTGGTGGTCATGTTGTGTCCTGTGAGACCCAGGAGGCCAACCATACTTCAGACTGGAGCAGGAAAAGGACACAGCCCAGGGCAGTCTGGACAAGAGGAAGCAGCTGGCAACTGGCGGTGGGTTTGTACTGGGAACTCCCCAGGACTCTCGGAGAAGACCCTCACACAAAGATAGAAGTCAGAAACCAGAGGTCTAGATTGGTAATAATGCAGGATACTCTTAAAAGAGTTGGGAGTGAGGAGGCCACAGGCAGGTGGGCCAGATATAAGGGGAAAGGCAGAAAGCACAGGTGGGCAAGATGAACCTAAGCTTCCCTAGGAATTCCCCGGGGAAAAGGCAGAGGTCACAGGTGTGCTAAGTTTGGATTCTCGTCAAGCCGGCTCTTACTGGGAAATCTCAGAGGCAGAGACAACTGTCTGCAAGGTAGGAGCTGCCGAACCCCAGTACTTAACTCTTTGGGCTTCAGTTTTCTCAGTTGTAAAATGAAAAGATTAGAATAGGTAGACTATGGGGCCCTTTCCAGCTTTAAATATATGATGCTATGAGTGTATTGCTGAAAAAAAAAGGATGATATGGGACGATCATACTTTATGAAGAAAATACAACGAGAAGTTGGCTGGATTAGATACACACAGAGTGAGTGATTCTTCTGGGTTTACAGCATAGTCAGGTCAGCTTGGGGTGGGGATGGGGAATAAAATCGAAACTGAATTTCATTTTTACTCCTCACCAAAGTAAGCACAATAACTCTTAATCCCAGGAATCAATCCAGGTGAAAGGCAACATAAATTCTGGTAAACGTGTACATCAGAAAGCAGTGGGCCTTGATATGTTTCTCAGAGGCTTAGCGAGCTCTGTGGTGAGCATGTCAGGGGCTCTTTGGGCATCTGGTTTCAGGACATGCTGGTTTACTGTCTCCCTGATCTTAGATTCCTTTAAAGCATGTTACTTCTGGAAGGGGGAAATCTGTATACTGGGAGATAAAGATTGTAAGGGGAAGAAAATTTCTATATTTCTTTCCAATTGTTCATTTTAAAAATATGAATATGATTAGGATAAATGATACACTAAAACATTAGTTGCCACTGACAATTAGTTGCTTATTAGTGAATTAGTTGCTTATTAGCTTAACTAATAATCAAGAAACGCTCTAAAGAGATAAAGCATGTGGAATGTAGATTTTGATGGTGGGGGATGGTTGGTGGTGGAGGCTGGGATAGAGAAATAAATCCTCGAATTCTGGACACTTTTCAGGAGGACAAACCCAAACATAGCACATGTTGAAGGACTTGGGAACTTTAAGGATTTAAACTTAAAGATTACTAGATGCTGGAGGGGAAGAAAGAAGCCACATAAGAAGAATGGGGATGCTGAAGAGAAAGTGATTCCTAATTTTGTTATGAAATATGTAAAAATTGCAGGATGATGGCCACCCTACAATGCACAGTGGGAATGAGCCAGCAATTGAGTCATATTCAGCACAGTGCCATTATCTCCCCACACCAAGCTGTTACTTTGTTCTTCCATCTCCTTGTTCTTCTGAAGGTCCCTTAAACCTATTTCTAAGATGAATGAATGCCCGGTCCTCTCACCCTCAAACTCCCTGGGAAGGAATGTCTATGGTACATGCCTGATTAATTGACATCTAGGTAACGACGAAAATCTTGGTTCCAGCCAACAGATATGACAATGTGTAAGAAGGAGGGAGAAGGCAGGAGGGTGTGAGAAGAAAGGATCATTTGGCACTTTTGAGAGTTAAAAGGAATTTGTGTAACCCTCTCATGGAGGCAGGCCTTACCCATTAGAGTAGAAAGTTCTTGTTATGTGACTAAGAGAGCACCACAAAGGCTCACTGTGTCCAGAAAGGAAAGGAAAGTGCCTGGTTCCAGGCCCCTGGTCCTGGTACAGTCCAAACTGGTGCCAGAACCAGACAGAAAACCACAGTCTAAACAGAAGATGAGAGGAGGAAATATGAGGTAAGGGATGGAGACTGACAGATCTTCAAAGAAGATAGTAGACATTTCATCTCATCTGCTGCTCATCTTAAGCTACAGAAAGGTTAGACTAGGACCCAGTGGCAGGCCTCAAATAAAAGGGGGCTGGCTGAAAGCACTTAAGAAGGACAAAAGGAACTATCAGAAGGATGTGATTCAATAGCTATGCACTTTCTTTTCCTCTTAAGATTAATTCTCCTCCTCCTCCCTCCTTCTCCTTTTTCACCCTTTCCCCCTTCTTCCTCCTCCTCCTCTTTCTCCTGTTTCTCCCCCTCTTCCCTCCTTCCTCTTTTCCCCCATCTCCCCATCTTCCTCCTCCTCCCCCTCCTCCTCCTCTTTTGCTTCCTGGTTCTCCTTCTAGTACATGCTTATCAAGGTCAGCACATTACATACTATGACCCCAGAAATTAGTGGCAACTTGGTTCCAGCCAATGAGCAGATTGTATATAAATAGAAAGGGAAAATTAATGAGTAAGAAAGTGAAGTATTACTTATTTTTTTTCAGAAACATCATCTTTAAGGAGTAATCTCAGGTCCTTTGGGTAACCAAAGGGAGAGAGTGTTAAGATTCAGGGAAAAGGGGGTAGGCTGGTTGAAACCAAATTGAACCTTTCTGAGTTTTTGTTAGGGCTAGAATGTAAGGTTAGATCTATCTTTCTAGGAGGAAAAGGAAACTGGGTGACTCTTTCTTTGAAGGGAATTTTCACATTTAAACAGAAGGTTGCTAATCTACCCTAAATTAGCAAACAATTATTTAGTCCCAACTGTAGGCCAGATAATGTGTTAATCTCCTGGGGTAGTAAAACAGAAATGAACAAAGTCATGCCACCAAAGAGTTTAAATTCTGCCAGTGGAGACAACATAAATATACACACGCTCTATACAAAATACAGAAAGGCAATGTGACTCAATGGACAGGGAGCTGGTCTTAAATTCAGGAAGACTTAGGTTCAAGCTCCATCTTTGACACATACTGACTGTTGACAATGGGAAGATCATTTCACCTTTCCCTAAGTACCCAGGCTAGTTTCTAGGCTGCAGATAAAGGGCTACCAAAAGAGGGAGGGTAGAAGGAGCATCCTCATTCAGAAATGCCCTGTATCAACAAAATTCAGTCCTTATTCAATATGAAGTAGTGTTATTTGGGGAAAAGGTAAGGGGTCTAGAAACGTGAACAATTAAGGGGATCAGGAAAAGGTTCATATAGAAGGTGATTGAGCTGAATTTTGAAGGAAAGTAGATGCCTTAAGAGTTAGTGGTTATATTATGTTATGGAGATGCTAATTTTATTCCATAAATTAAAAATAAAATAAATTTAAAAAAAGAATTAATAGTGTAGAGGGAGCCATTCCAGACGTGGTGATGGCCAATTCAAAGACCCAGCAATGGGAAACTGATTGTCTTTTGTAAGGAATAGTAAGGAGGTTAAGTTTGGTTAAAATGTATGAAGGGGAGAGGGTCTCTAAGTTATCTTGTTATTCGATGTGCTCATATAGGAAACACCGCATATTACTGAAGAACAGATGGAAGAGGGGCTTTATTAGGTAGTAGGAAATTTCCCAAGAGACTCATCTTACTTCAGAGACAAATTTCTCTTGGAGAAGTCTGTGCCATGTAGAAGAAAAGTAGCAGGGCTTTCAGGAGAATTTTAATGAATAAAAGGTCTGAAAGGCACTACTCATTTTTGGTAATAGAAGGGAGAAAGCCTTCCAGGGTGGCTGCTTAGATCATATTTGTTGAAGATGAACACTAATGTAACACCATAAAACCTCACCAGATTTTATTAATTAGCAGCTAAACACAGTGAAAAAACTACCCCATGCAGGTCTCCTCCATGCAGGCAATTAATGCAGAAGCCTTAAGTTGAATAGCAGCACTTGGGGGTTGAGAAGAACTGTTTGAGGATAAGCTTTGGAGTGGAACAAAGACCAGACTTAAATCAGACCAGATCTAAGCTTTGCTTTTCTCCTATATGTTGGGCACCCTGAGAAGGGATGAGAGAATGGAGCCTCTGCTTGCTGGGGAGGGAGGGGGCCTGAAACTTTTCACTGTTCCCCTTTGAAGTTTGAAACCAAGCTTTCACACGTGGCCTCCTTTAGGCCCCCTTTGCTTCTGGTTACTGGGAACCCTTTTCTCTTTCCTAATGCTGTCTGACCCAGTGAAAGCTTCCCTGTCTTAGTCAAGACCTTCACAGTGAGCATTTATTGGATGTCTACTGAGTTCCCAGAACTGTATTAGGCATTGTAGGGTATAGGAAAGAACTGCTTGCAATTCTAGTTGGGGAGAGAAGACTAGACGATACAAAATTATTAGACGACAGTGACTGGGAAAAGCAGAATGCCATAGTGGATAGGTACTGGACTCGAAATTGGGAAAACACGGGTTTAAATCCTGGTTCAGACAACCACTAGCTATGTGAGTTACTTAACCAATCTCATTGCACGTTACTTTCCCCAGCTGCAAGATAAGGGGGTTGTATTTGATGACTTCAAAGTCCCTCCCAGGTCTAAATCCATGATCCTATAAACAGTAAGACTAATGGAGACTTCCACAGCACAGAGCCCAGTCTCAGGTACCAAGAGCATCAGAGGGCCTTCTTCCAAAGGGCACTCATAGCCTAAGTCTGAGGTAGTAAAGAGATTGGAGAGACTGTGCTTCTGGGGATTTAGAGATTAGGAACTGAGTATTCCATGTAGGGAATATCTTCTGGTTGTGTTACATTTTCCACCATCTATGGGCTGCTGCTTCCAGGGAGGCTAGAATGTTGGTTGTTCAGTGACCCAGATGCCCTTAAGCTTATGCCCAGATTCGAACTGCTACCCCCACCCTCAGATACTCTGGACTTAGAGGGATCAGGAGAAAATCTGGTGGTTCTGACCCATGCTGACCCCACACTTAACAGTCTTAAGCTCCTGGATAAGTGGGGATATGGGGAATAGATTTCAGTTAGCTACTTTCCCCCCAATGCTATCTATGGTGAGCCAGCTCCTTGTAAGTTCCACTTTTCCCCCTCATTCAGAGTCAGTGTTTGTTGGAGCCCAAATGCTTTCCCTTGGTGACTTCTCTTCACTCTCCTATCCCTATTCACATCAGACCTAGCTCTCAGTCATCCATTTTGTTGTTCTCTCAGGCACTTTATCTGCCTTGTTAACAAGCTCCTCTTCCTTCTGGTTCTCTTCCCCTCCCAGTTTGATTTTTTTATTTTTTTATTAAAGGGGCCATCCCTTGACTCACTTTTTAAATTAGGCATTGCACTTCAGCCTCTTCCTCCCTTTTACCAACTGCTTCACCTTCCATGACCCGCCCTGTCTCTCTCTTTCAACCACGTATAAGGAGATATATAATGCCTAATGAATGGGCATTGTCTCATTCAAAGTGAGAACTTGGAAAAATCTTAGATTGAAAAGGTCCAGGGTCTTCCATTGCATCCTGGGCCACCTCCAGGTGTCCTGATCAATATCTGGCCACTGGACCTGGATGGCTCTGGAGGAGAAAGTGAGGCTGGTGGCTTTGCACAGCCCTCCCTCACTTAAATCCAATTCACTTGCAAGTCATGTCATCATCTTCCTGATGTCACAGTCCTCTTTGAGAATGAAGGACAAACCACAAAACTGCTTTTGTTCTATCTTCTTGCACTAAAGCAGTGGTTCTCAACCTTCCTAATGCCATGACCCTTTAATACTCGTATGTGAGTGTATCTGCGTGTAGGTGGATAGAGGAGTGGTGTCTTGGTTCCTAAGACCATCAGAAATATGTGTTTTACGATGGTCTTTGGCCACCCCTGAGAAAGGGTCATTCCACCCCCAAAGGGGTCATGACCCAGAGGTTGAGAACCACTGCACTAAAGGAAATCTGGCTTTCTTCGTTGCTTCTTCTGTGATGACTCATGGTGTACAGGACTAGTAGGAGGGAAGACTACTTCTTGTTCCTCCTTGCATTTCCAGACCACCCTTTGCTACCATCACTCAGCAGAGATCGCTCCATTCACTTTTGAGGGTCACTCCATCCACTTTTATTAGTCCATTTTCTTGTCGCTGTCATTTCCTAGCCCCCACCTTGTTTTTCCTCCTCTCGGGAAATGGCTATAGTCACCCTTTCTATTCTAACCAGTGGCTTTATACTTGGGAACATTAACAAACCTGCTGTGGGTTTCTAGAGTTAGAGCTGGGTGGGACCATAGTCCAACCCCAGCCCTCTAGAGATGAGAAAATTGAGGCCCAGAAAGGTTATGCCACTTTTCAAAGGTCACATAAGTAGTGACAGAACCTAAATTAATACTCAGGTCATCTCACTATAAATCTAAAATTCTATTTTTTCCTGGAATGCTTCCCCAAGCCCTCTTAATTACTGTGCTTTCCCTCTTTTAATTAATTCCTCTTTATTCTGTAACATAGCTTACTTTCCATGTATCATTGTATGTATGCATGTATTGTATGCATGTTGTCTCCCCCATTAGACTGTAAGCTCCATGAGGGCAGGAATTGTCTTTTGCCTCTTTTTGTATCCCTAGCCCTTAGCCTAGTGCCTGATACACAGTAGGTGCTTAATAGATGTAAATTGATTGAAACCTGATTGGCCTTTTGGACATCCTGGCCTTCCCTCTTGTGGCACAGTAGATCTGTCACTGGACCTAGTCAGGAAGACCTGAGTTCAAATATGTTCTCAGATATTTACTAGCTGTGTAACCCTGGGCATGAGAGTCACTTAACCTCTGTTTGACTCAGTTTCTTCAAGTGTAAAATGGGGATAATATTAGCATGTGCCTGGCAGGGATGTTGTGAAAAATCAAATGAAATAATATTTGTAAAAAGGGCTTAACTCAGGGCCTGGCACATAGTAGGTACTTCAGCCTCTTCCTCCCTTTTCCCAACTGCTTCACCTTCCATGACTTGCCCTGTCTCTCAATTTCAACCACCCATAAGGAGAGTTCCCTCCTTCATCTGACTATCAGCCATGACTCTGCCCCATGATGCCAAACTCTGAAATTCCTTTCCAGTCTCATCCTTCTGGCTCTCACTCTAGCTCCCTCTTTTTCTATTTATTCTTTGATCTTTTGGGAACTCCCCCACTCCCTCCCACTCTGTCATCTCTGCTCCTGTTCAGAGGCTGGTCAATACTGCCGGAGAAGGTCAGAACTGTGCTGAAGAGATCCTCTACAAACCTGTTATCCAAGTTTAACCAGTCCCTCGTTATAGCACAGCTCTCCACCTGAGTTTCCTTCTTTTTCACATTCTCCATATTGACTGTTCAAACCATCTCTTTTCTTCTCAAATCCCATACAGAATACACTATCGCCTCACTCTCAGCTGATAACCTTATGTCCTGCTTTCCAGGGAAAATGGAGGCCTTTTATCAGGAGCTCCCTCTTTTTCCATAGGCTATACTTAAAAGTCACCCTACACAACCTTCCCATTTTCTTATTCTTTGATAGCAAGATTGCCCTTCTTTTGGCCTATATCAACTTCTCAACTTAACTCGGGCTCTTAGGGCAGCTGGGTGACACTGTAGGTAGAGCTAGACTTGGAATGGGAAAGATCTGAGTTCAAATCTGCCTCAGGTATTTACCAGCTGTATGACACAGGTAAAGCTGCTTAGCCATTTGGGGCCTCAATTTCCTCACCTTTTATTTTATTTTATTTTAATTTATTGTTTTCTTTTTTTTCCCGTCTCCTTTTAAAATGAGGAAGTTAAACCCAATGGCCTTCAAGGTCCTTTCTAACTGACAAATTCGACTTTATGAAGGCCTGGCAAGACAGACTTAAGGTGGGTCTTGATGGGTGAGGAAGATAATTAGATGAAGATAAATGTAAGGCTGTCACCTGGTCTATTTTTATACTTCAATTCTCTCAATGTGTGTAGTCCTTAGAATTTCTCTAATTTACAGCTTTTTTTTTTGAGAGAAATGCTGTAATTCCCTTTTTTGACACTGGGTGCAAGGAAACTTGTGGGGTTGTTGTGGTAGGACAAATATCTACCAGCATTTCTGTCCACTCATGATATGGGAATGCGCAGGAATTGTCTCCCCCCAATACCTCCCCCTTCACCCCGACAAAGGATCACTTTCCCTAAAAGGAGATAAAATTGTCTCTGGGACCTGTTGACCCTGGTTTCCCTGACACAGGTTTCTTCATCACCCTAAAGGGATAAAAAGTCCCAGCCTTGTGGAGTCTAGTTCTCCTTACCAGATGAATTTTCATGAGGAAGTGAGTGGAATCACACCAAAGCTGAAGATAAATTCAACTGTATCCTTTTAAAGTATTCTTACTGGATTAGGGCAAAAATAAACCTTTTTGTCAACTATTCAATGACTTAGTAGGTTGGCTAAATGGCACATTGGATAGAATGCTAAGCCTGGAGTCAGGAAGACGTCTTCCTGAGTTCAAATCTGGTCTTGAACACTTCCTGTCTGTGTGACTCTGGGAAAATCACCTAACCCTGTTTGCCTCAGTTTCCTCACCTGCAAAATGATCTAGAGAAGGAAACAGCAAACAACTCTAGTATCTTTGCCAAGAAAATCCCAGATGGGGTCATGAAGAGTTGAATACAAGTACAGTGATTGAACAACAACCACAACAACGACATATGAGAGTCTTATTTCATCCCAACAACAAATCTTAAGTAAGAGGGTGCTAGTATTAGGCCCAACTCTATGGTGATTAATATAGCAGGGGCTAAGGGATGGGACTAAAACAGAGGAGAAATTAGGTAGATGAGACCTGATGGAGGGACTTGGATGTTTGCTTGTGGAAGGAGGGTGGGAAGATTAAAAGGATACTATGATTTCTCTGGTTTTCCCTGCTCCGTGATTTCATAGTTGGAAGGACCCTTAGCAGCCATCAAGTCCAGTCCCAGTTCCAATGGAGAAATTGCTCTATAGCACCCCAGACAGAAGGTCATTTGACCCATGCATGAACACTTCTAATGCTGGGGAACTCACTACTTTGTTGGGCAGTTTTAAATATTAGAATGTTCCTCATTTTGAGCTGAAAAATCTGTCTCAGTAACAACTATCCATTATAGTCATGGTCCATCTGCCTAGTGGAGCAAAAGAGATGTTTTTTCCAGTGAGAGGAAGTATGGAATAGCAGGTAGAGCCTTGGACTTGGAATGAGGAAAAGCTGGGCTCAGATCCTACCTCCAACAAAGACTAGATGTGCCTCAACCTCTGAGTTTCAGTTTCTTCATCTGTAAAATGGGCACACTAAAAATAGTTTCCTCCCCTTCTCTCTCCCCCCCCCCTTGTTGTGATGACCAAATGAGATAATTTTGCAGACTTTAGAGCCCTGTAGAAACACAAGTTATCACCTTTCTGGGATGATCATTTAGTTATTTGAAGACAGCTGTCACCGTTTCCCCTCAGTCTTCTGTTCTTGGAATAAGCATCTGCATCAACGTTAGCCATGATAGAAACATCATATGACAGTTTCTGAGTCAGGGTTCAGTCCGTGATCAGAAGAGCCAGATTGTAGATGCCTCAAACCTGAAAACTGGCAGGTTTAACCTGGATAGGGAAGAGGATTAAGTCCCTGCATCTGGCAACATGAGGAAGAAATCTAGCTAGAATACAAAGCAAGAGTAGAAGCAAAGCAGAGGATACTGAGTCACTACATTTCTTAAGGGACTTTAGGAGGAACTAAGGGTTCCTTTAATATCCTTGTACTAGGGTCTGAATTGGTTCCAGAACCTAGAGTGGAGCTGAAATTGTAAGTAGGAGTATCAATGTAGAAGTGGCCCTGGGAACATTTCATAGGGTCCACATTCCAGGCATCTCTGCTAAAGTCATAACCACATCACAGAACAGTAGTAAAGAATGAAAATAAGTATGTGTTACTGGGTTTCTTACATGTGACCAGTAGTGGTTTGTCTCTGGATAGTTTAACCTTTGAAATGGCTAAGAGCTGAGTAGAACCAACCATAGATGACATCAACATGAATCTAACCAACAGTATATCAGCAAAGAAGACTGAACAAATCACTGCATCTTGAGAATTTGTTTCTGGAATTAGGGGATTGATGAGTGATATAAGACCAGGGAACAGATACCAGAAATTATAGATTATAAATATAATATTTATAATATATAAACATATTCTATAATATATTATATGCAATGTATAATAATTTATAATATATACATAAAATATAAATTAAGATCATCCTTAAGGAATCTGGAATTATTCCTTGATTGAAGATTTTGCAAAGAAATGAAACTATCACATTAATGCTGGATGCAAAAGTATAATGTCTGCTGAGTATCTAGCAAGACACTACTCAGTGGCTTCATACACACCAGAAACTCATTAACTTTCATAAACTAACTGAAGCCAAATCTCCTCATGACAAATAGATTCAAATTATCCTTTAAAATTTAGCAAATAAAGAGAAATCAGACCATCAAGTCCAGAATTGTTGCCTGCAATTGCCCACTCATCTATAAGACTGACATGGAAAAATTTAAGAACAATCTATTCAATGAATGTCACGTACCAAATAGTCAATCCACAAGTATTTATTGAGTGCTTATGTATCAGGTACTGAGAATACAAAGACAAGTAAAGACGATTCTTGTCTACAAGAAGCTTATATTCTGATGGGAGGAAACAATATGTATATTTGTTATAATTATTATTAATAACATTAATAACTAATAGCTAACATTAATAACATTTTAAACGAGCATTTATAGAGTACCTATTATATTCGAGGTACTGTGCTAAGCACTTAACAAATGCCATCTCAGTTGACCTTCACAATACCCTGGTTTGGTAGTTACTAGTATTGTTCCCATTTTGTAGTTAAGGAAACTGAGGTAAACAGAAATTACTTGTCCAGGATCACAGAAATAGTAAGTGTCTGAGGTAATATTTTACATATATGTGTTTATAACATATATAATTATACAATACAAAATAAATATAAAACAAATATAAACAGACTATAAACATATAAATACATGCATCTATATCTATATATCGAGAGAGTATCAAAATAATCCAATATCTTTGCCAAGAAAATTCCATATGGTGTCATGAACAGTTGGACATGACTAAAAAATTGGGCACACACACATACATAGACACACATGTCTATGTATGTCTGTGTGTATATGTGTACACACCCACAAACACACCCACGTGTGTGTGTGTGTGTGTATGTATGCAAAATAATACCTATTGTAGCATAGTCAATGACAGAGGCAGGATTTAAAGGCAGGTCTCTTGACTCTAGGGCTGTGATATTTTACTGCATGCTATATATTTCGCAACTCTGTTATAATAATAATAATTATGATAATATATTATTATAATATTTATCATTATATTAATAGAAGTAATGTGTTATTATGTGTGTGTCTATGTGTATATATACATATACATACATACATACATGTATATGTGTGTATGTATACACACACATATATGGAAGTTATTCTGAAAAGGTATAATGACTAGCAAAGAAGTACTTAGCACCTTGTTTCACTTCACGTTTCTTTTGACCCTTGCCTGTTGTTATATCTAGTCTTTTTTAAGAAACAGAATTTGTGAAACCCACAGTAGGAGGAACTTGGATGCAGTAGAGAGGAGCTAATGACCATATATAGGGAGAAGCCCAAGCTGGGAGAGAGCAGAACTGAGAAGGGGAATGGTTGTGGAGGCCAGCCAGCACTCTGTCTGTTCTGTCTGTGTTGATTTGTGTTTGTTATACTTTGTACAGAAGCCCTGGGACCTTACTGGAAGCCCTAAAAGAGGATTTTCTTGTTGTTTGTTTACAGAAGTCCTGGAGGAGGATATCAGAGATCCTGGAACCATACTGATGATGTGTGTTCAGTTCTCAGATGTTGTCTGTGGGTCTGTGTTGATTTCATAAGCAGATAGTAAATTGATGATGGGCCTGGCAATGTGTATGGATATTATAGTGGCCCTGTTAAGCCTTTTCTTCCCAGAAACAGAAATTGTGAAGGACTTGGGCGGCTAGGTGGCACAGTGAATAGAACACTGGCCTTGGCGTCAGGAAGACCTGAGTTCAAATCCGGCCTCAGATACTTAACACAAATAACTAGCGGTGTGACCTTGGGCAAGTCACTTAACCCTAATTGCCCTACCTTCCCCGCTCCAAAGACCAAAAAAAAAAGAATTAAAACAATTGTGAAGGACTTGAAGTGGACTGGACACTGTGAGCTACAATATGGAATTGGACAAGGAGCTGGATGAGGAGCTGAGAGTTGCCTACCTTTGAATCCAGGTGATAGTTGGGTAAATTCACGCAAAAGCTGGGACTATGGAAAAGGAACCATGGAATCTGAGAGCCAGTCTCAAGTCAAGATGAAAAGACCTTTTTTTGGGTACTTAGTGCTAACTGAGAAGATCATTGTTTACTGTGGCCTAGGGGTGAGAGAACTTTGTACTTTGTACCTAGTACTTCTTAAAGGAAGATTGAGTTAAAGATCATTAGAAACTAATCTCCAAGAAGGAAGAAGACTGTTTGACTGAGAGATTAAGATAGTAATTAAGATGATTAAGATAAGATACTGTGACCTAGGGGTGTACTTTTTGTCCCTTAAGGATGCTTGCTCCTTAAGCATGATTGAGTTAAGGGCTGAATGATATCTTTTGAGTAAAACTATGTGGCCACTTTAGTGATAAGTTGTTATGTTATAACATTGTGAATGCTGTACTTTGGTTTCTATGAATGTTTTGCTTTGGTTTACTGCTAAATAAATAGAGAGCTCACTATAGTATGTGATCAGAACCTTAAAGCTATTCACAGCAGCATCCTGTGGAGAGCTGCTCATAGTTGGCTTTACAGAAGGGAAGGAGAGAACGGTACAAGGAACAACCTCTTTTCATGATAGAATTTGAACTGAGTCTTTAATGAAGTCAGAGAAACCAAGGGAGGGGTGAAAAGGGCAGAGCATTCCAAGCATGAATGAAAACCAATACAGAGTTATGGAGAGGGAAGATGGAGTGGTGACTCAAAGAACAACAGATAGGCCAGTGAAACCAGATCATAATGGGGAGTGTAGAGGGAAGTAAAGTGAAATGACATAGGAAGTGTTGAAAGAGGCCAGATTGTGAAATGTAAAAAGAGTTTATGTTAAATCCTGTGTGTCACTGGAGTTCATGGTCAAATATATACTTTAGGAAAATCGACTTGGCAATCAAATGGAGGATGAATGGAAGAAAAGGAGAAATTTTAGGTAGCAAAACCATTAGAAGGATATTACCACAGTCTCAGTGAGAGGTGACAAGGATCTGAGTCAGGATTGTGGCTGTATGAGTGAAGAGAAGGGGATGTAGGTGAGAGATTTTATGAAGGCAGAAGTAATAAGATTTGACAAATAGATAGGATGTGTTAGGTCAGTGAGAGTCAGGAGTTAAGCCCAACACTGAGGTTTTAAACTTGAATGAGTGGGAAGATGGTGCTGTCCTTGATGGTGTAGGGAGGCTGGGATGAGAGAAAGGTTTTAGAGGATAGATAGGGAGTTCTGTTTTGGAACTGCTGAGTTTGAGATGCCTGATAGATGTCCAATTTGAACTATCTAAGAGGCAACTGGTAATGTGTGACTGTAGCTCAGGAGAGATGCTAGGGCTGAATATATGCATCTGGAAGTCTTTGTGTAGAGATGATAACTAAATTTGCAGAAGCTCATAAGGTCAGCAAATGAGATGTTATAGGGTGAAAAGTACAGAGTCTTGGGCAACACCTGTAGTTGGTGTGGGTGACATGGATGAATTACCAACAAAGGAACCAGAGAAAGATCAGTTGGACAGATAAATGGAGAACCAGGAGGAGGCAGTGTCACAAAAATCTAGAGAGGAAAGTATCTAGGAGGAGGAGGTGATCAATAGTGGCAGAATGAAGACTGAGAAAAGGCCATTGGATTTTGCAATCAAGAGATTACTGGTAATTTTGAAGAGAGCATTTTCAGATGAATAATGACGTTGGAAGCTATGGAAGCCTATAGAATGAAAAATTTTCCAAATATAGTGATATCTGCAGAAAAAAATAAAAATCATGTGGAAACAGGGTGAGGTCCGTGTTGTCTAGTATGTTACTAGAGTTATACCAGAGATGTTTTGTGATGACCGTTGAGAGTGAGCTTAGATCCCAATACCTTTATTCAGTTACAAAAAGCCAGCATTTCATCACCTGAGCATCACTCTGCCGATCATTAACTATTAAAAGAGCTTAGCAGGATAGTGACTTGTACTGGCCATGTTTCTATCTGGACTCCATCAGATAATTGAGAATGATATGAATATTATTAATAATATTACCAGCATAATATTTAATAATATTATTTATGAAACATCTTTACTAAGTTCTATTAATATTTTGTTTATCTCATTATACTTAATGTAGTAATTTATACTATATTATGTATGAGATATTATATATTTTAATATATATTATTCCCTCTGGGGAAAAAGTTTTTTTACAAGATCAAATGAAATGATATATGTAATATGTTTTTGTGAACCTTAAAGCATTGTATAAATGTGAATTATTACATCTCATTCATATAGTGCTTTAAGGTTCACAAGATATTATCATTACCACTTAATTATTAATAATAATAACTCATGTTTATATAGTGCTTTAAGGTTCACAAGACATTATCATTGCTGATTAATTATTAATAATAATAACTCATGTTTATATAGTGCTTTAAGGTTCACAAGACATTATCATTGCTGCTTAATTATTCTTAATAATAGCTCATGTTTATATAGTGCTTTAAGGTTCATGAGACATTATAATTGATGCTTAATTATTAATAATAGCTCATGTTTATATAGGGCTTTAAGGTTCGTGAGACATTATAATTGATGCTTAATTAATTATTAATAATAGCTCATATTTATATAGTGCTTTAAGGTTCACAAGACATCACTAATAATTTATTATTATTATTACAATGTTTATATAATGCTTTAAGGTTTACAAAGAAACACTTCACAGGTACCATTTCATTTGATCTTGTAAGGAAACCTCTTCCTATAGGTTTTCTTGTGCTCTTGCTTGCTCATTCTTTAGGTAGGACTGGTTTCCCATAATTCAATCAGACCTCATTAGGGTCAAATCTCACATCAAATCTGAACCTGATGAATGTATCGTTAGTCCTCCCTTGTTGGCTACTCCCCTGTCTCTCCAAAGAATGGACATCCTGTGAGCAGGAGGGAGGGTGTCCAAGAATACATTTAATTTAACTGCAGCACTGCCTGTTTAAGCAGCAAGGTGTTTCTTCTCCTCTCCAGGATGTCTGTTTATCAGGATTCCATTTGCCTTCCCTATGTTTTACAGCAGAAAATTAACACACGTTCTGATGATAGCATCTAGCCAAGGTCGGCTGCAGCTGCTACTCACTTGCTTGAGATGCCTATTTTCTCCAGCGCCTTTCTGACCCCTATGAATCCTGTTATCGGCGCCTGCACATTTACAGTTACTGATTGTCATTATATTGTAAGGAGGCCAGCGCTGCTCGATGATTGCTTCTCAACTAGAGATGTCAGACGGATGTAATGGACCAGGAGACAACAAAGGACATTCCCGACTTGGGGGAAAAATGGAAGAGGGTGGGAGGGGAAAATTTACACAGGTTTGACATTTATATTCTTTCCAGTAGCTTTTGTATCTTTGAACAAAACCTGAACTAACCACCTTGAGGAAAAAGAGAGAATTATTATATAAAATTGTGTGTGTGTGTGTGTGTGTGTGTGTGAGTGTGAGTGTGTGAGACAGTGTTTCCATTATAGGCTTTTGAGGTGAAAGAGATCTTAAAAGTTACCTAGTCCAACTCCCTTACTTTATACACTGGGGTCCAGGGAAGTGAGGTGATTTTTCTAAGATCACACAGATAGAAAGAGGCAGATTCAGGATAATAATGCTTATATTTTTATATTGCTTTCAGGTTTGCAAAGCACTTTATTGTCTTATTAGAGATTCACAACAACCCCGGGAAATAGATGCTCTTTATTATCTTCACTTAAAGATGGAGAAATGTAAGCCCAGGACTTAAATGACTTGTTCAGGACTGTGCAGAGGGTGCCTGGGGCAGGCTTTGAACTCGGGACTCCATGATTGCAAGTCCAATACTCTACCCAGGCTCTCTGACTTAAAATTCAACATTCTTTCATAGCAAAACCTAGCCAAAGGTTTGATCAACCCACCTGAGGTTCCTGAGTCTTCATCATTTTTGTTTTCTTTTGTTTTAGGGTAGGTAGAGGTATAAAGTTAATGAGGAAGTGGTAATGTCCTTTTCTGGTGTCTTTGAATGGAGCAGCCCTGGCAGAAAGCAATACTGCACAATTACTATTGCACATTAACTTGGGAAGAGGCAGCTTATTCTAACTCTCTTTTCCACTGACTGAGTGTTTGCCCAGTTGTTTCCGGTGGTGGGGTGACTGGTGTGTGTGTGCTTACATGTGTGTGTGTGCTTACATGTGTGTGTGTATGGATGGATGAATGGGAGTGAGAGAACTCGGTTTGCATAGGTCAGTTGCCATCCATTTTTGCAGCTGAGAATGTGTTTCCAGTTTGTCTGAGGAGTTCAGATGACCAGGGCCAGGAGACCAGAGTGAGTGATGGATGGCCCGCTCCACTCCTGCTGCTCTCCCAGCCCAATCATGCTATCTGCTCTGAGCAGATGCAGAGCTTGTCAAGCTGACGTGTACTTAGTGCAGTGAGATGAATCGAATCTTATTTTCCAGGAAGGAATAGGAAGAGGAGGGAGGAGCCCATTTTTAAGGCAGTGCTTTTCAGGGGACCTTAAGCAGGAGTCTGCTTTGCCCTTCGGCCTACGTGAAACCGGTGACAATTCACTTACTTTGGGCCATTTCACCCTGTCTTCTGGGGCCTAGGAAAATTAAATACTTATAGTTCTGAAGGCTTCAGCTGTGACATTAGCATCAATGAGATTAGGGTGAATTTATGATACCCACCCTTGGGAAGATGTGAACAAGTAATAATAAGAACATTTTTCTGAGGTAGTGTCAGTACCAATGAAATGAATTCCCTGTGTTGAAATTCTCTTTACCAATACAAATCTGCAAGTCATAGTCGTCAAGAGTTATTTGAGATACTGAAAGGTCAAGTACTTAGCACATGATCATATAGTGAGTATAGGTCATAGGCAGGACTTAAACCCAGGATTTCTTAATTCCAAGGCAGGCTTTCTGTATACTGTGTCATGTATCCACTTTATCGTGGGATCAGAGGATTATTTAGTTTAATTAATCAATTAGCCAACCAACATTTATTAAGTGCTACTTTGTGTCAGGCATTGTGCCTAGTTATGGAGATACAAAGAAAAGACAAAAACAGGCCCTCCTCTCAAGGAGCTTACCTTCTAATGGGCTACATTTGTAAAAATTCATATGTATAAGATATATACAGACTAGAGGGAAGGCAGGTTTAGAGTCAGAAACAGCTGAATTAAGGGATATCTAAGCTAATCTCTTCATTTTTCACATAAGAAGACAGACCTAGAATGGAGAAACGTCACAAGACGTTGAAAGTCACAAGAACAATAAGTAGAGTTTAGTCTTCTGACTATAATTAATGTTCATTGCATTGCATTGGAGGATAGGTTGAATACATTTTTCCTCTTCTCATAATCTATTTTTCATTTCTTTCTTGGATACTTAGACAAGGATGCTATCTAAATGGTGTGACCATTTCTTTGCTTTCCATAAATCCTCCATAGAAGATTCACCTATCATACTGGATTCCTTCTTCAGATCTGTTTAATATTAAAGTGATTAATGGAATTAAAAAATAATAATCATTCTCTTTCCTGTTACAAATTAACCCTTTGAACAATGTTAGAGTCTGAGGGTAATTCAATAGGATGGAAGCCCTTTGAGTGTAGATATGTATTTGGTTTTTATCTGTGTGTTCCCAGGGGTTGACAAGTGATTGACCATTAATGTTTGATGAGCGAATGAATCAGTACCATCATGTCTGGGTTTCTAATTTTTCTCCATTTTCAAAAAATGGTTCAGTCTGTCCTCTTCCATAAGCCATGTGTTACTGAAGGCTAAGTATGGTCACTTAGGACTGAGTCAATGTCCTTGAATCTAATCCTTCCATTAAAACTTTGTGGAGTACAAGCAATAGAGCTAATTATTAAGGGTTGAATGTTGAATTCAAATTTTGTTCATTTCTCTTTCCAGCTCATGAGATATCTATAAGTGGCTAATACTGTAGGAAGAGACCCAAAGAACCCCTGAGGAGTGCCCATTTCAGGTTCCTGCAAAGGTATGAAGATGGCATAGCACTTTTCTATGGCATCAGCAAGCTTGGGCAGACTAAGTTCAGAGCACAAGCAGAGAGGGCACGAAGAGAATGATTTTGACAAAAAAATCACCAACAGTCTTGGACAAGTAGCAACACTGACATTTTCAACAATATTATCTACTATTCACTAGGTACATGTACCTACTCTGGACAAAATATAAGACAGTTGTATATGAAAGTTGTCTTCAACTCCCCCATCTGTCTTCTACCAATTTCCAAAAGGTTCAGCTCATTTGACATTGACCCAGTTATTACCTTCTTTACTACGGTAATAATAATTGACATTTATATGGCACTCTATGGTTTGCACAGAGCTATAATACATTATTTCATTTAATTCTCATAACATTCATGGTAATAATTATTGCTTTTTTCATGTGAGGAAACTGAGAATGAGAAAAGGTAAATGATATGATTATAGTCACACAACCAGAAACCTCTGAAATGAGATTCAGACCTTAGTGCCCCTGATTCCAAGCCCTTTACTCTATATGGTAAAGTGGGATCTGGTTATAAGCTGGTTCCAAGCACCTCATTTTTCTTTTCCTCCTCTCTTCCTCTGCTTTGCCTAATTTCCATCATACCAGCAGACTCAACCTTGTCCTTTATCTTGTTCCCTGAGAGCTCTGCTTTCTGGGGAGTCCCTTTTTTTGATCTCATAGAATCCTATATGCTACTATGTGTTAGTGGACAATAATTGCTTGGTGTATTTTTCTTCCCAAGAATATTTGTAGTTGCTCAAGGCCTTTAGGAATTTTAGGCACCTCAACTTCCTGCTGATTTGGGTTCTGAGGGTGAACGCCAAGGCAGGGCTAAGATATCACAAGACCTAAACACTGACTGAAGGAGTAGAGCTGATGAGATTCTTTAATTAGGTAGATCTCTCAGGTTGGCTCCTTTCTCAGAATGGAAATTTGGAGTTTGGAATCACACAGCTACTTATTTGGAATTAGGAAGATCAGTGCTTTAACCACTCACTGAATTATTTAACCCCAAATGAGCCAGCTAGACTCCCTTAGCTCCAGTTCTAAGTAGTATATATGATATATTTCACAGGGTTGTTATTAAGATGGGCAGCTACTACACTGAAGAGCCCTGGGTTTAGAATTTGAGGGCCTGGGTTCAAATCCAGCTTTCCCACATATCACCTGTTAATCCTTGGAAAAGTAATTTTTCCTCTCTGGTCCTCAGTTTCTTCATTTGAAAAAAATCTGAAGATTGTACTAAGTTTCTATCCTGCTCTAAACCTAAGACTCAAGGGTTTGGGCAGAGTTTGGACTTGAATCCAGAGTCTCTGACTTTAAATCCAGACTTCTATACATTTTACCACATCAATCCAATGGGATAATATAAAGCACTTGGCAAATTAGGAGGCTCTATACAAATATCAGTTATTATGGTTAATGTCATTTTCTCTCACCTGCATTTCTTTCCATCTGTGGAGAAGTTCTGAAGTTGTCAGAAAAAAGAGTTTTCTGGTCACAGCATGATCCGGGCTCCCGAGGGCTCCCTGGTTGTGAGAGCAGGTGCCGCCGACTGTGGCTGTGAGGTACACCTTCCTGGGCTCCTTGTGGATTCCTTTGCTCTTTTGTAAGTGAGATTATAAGCGGCTAAGAACCAAGGGCCCCTCCTCCAGAGGCCGGGAAGAAAGCAAAGGGGAAGCAGCTTGTTTCCCATCTCCACGGTTTCCCTTTTAAATCCATCATCTCAGATTCGGTTGTCTCTTGCTTGACAAATTCCTGCTGCTGCCCACGGCTAGTCGATGCTGCCGCTGCAGGCAGAGAGAAGCTTGGAGGGGAGGTCATGGTCATTTCTGTGCATTGGAAGCTTTGTTCTCCCTGCTCAGCCGGGTGGAACTTGGGTGATCAGCTTCACCCATGGTGAGCACACCCCGGGAAGACAGGCTGCCATAATAGCAATGTTGTCCAGCCGTTTCCGATGTTTTGTAATCTCATTTTGGGGTTTTCTTGGTAAAGATACTGGAGTGGTTTACCATTTCCTGCTCCAGATAATTTTACAGATGAGGAAACTGAGGCAAATGGGGTTAAATGATTTGCCCAGAATCCTACGGCTTGAGGCTGAATTTGAACTCATGAAGATGAGGTCTCCCGATTCCAAGCCTAGGGCTTTATCCCCTGCTCCACCAGCTATCCAATAACAACAACAACAATAGTTGGTATTTATACGGCACTTTAAAATTTGAAAAGTGCTTTATGCATAATATATCTTTTTATCCTCACAACAAAATTGGGAGGTAGATGCTATTATTATTCCCATTTCACAGTTGTTTTCAGTCGCATCTGACTCTTCATGACTCTTTTAGGGTTTTTATTTTATGGAGGGGGGAAAGCAAGGCAATTGGGATTAAGTGACTTGCCCAAGGTCACGTGGCTAGTAAGTGTTAAGTGTCTGAGGACAAATTTGAACTCGGGTCCCCTTGACCTCAGGGACCCATTCACTGCACCACCTACCCACCCCCTCTTTAGGAGTTTTCTTTGCAAAGATAATGTAATCAATCACACAGCTACTAAGTGTCCGAAGCTGGATTTCAACTTGGGTCTTCCTGATCCAGAACTTCATCCATCCATTATTTTGGAGAGACAGTAAGCTACAATGGCTAGAACACAGGATATGAATTCAAATTCCAACTTTGCCACTTACTAATTTACTGTGTGATCATGGACAAATCACTCATCCTCTCTGGGCTGCAGTTTCCCCAGCAGTGACGTGGGGGCATTGGATTAAATGACTTCTAAAAATCCCTTTCAATTCCAAATCAAAGAGCCTGTGTTTGGAAGCAGATGTAATAACTGATTTGCGGTGAGAGCATCTTAGCCTCAGAAGAAGAGCTTAGTGAGGAAACTCAGCTAAGGCCAGAATGTACCTTTGTGAGTTTAGGGGATCAGATCTAAGAAAGTCCACATATACACCAAGGTAACTAAACTGGAAAATGCCACAGCTAATGTTTGTAGACAACTGCTTTAGGCACTGACTTTGAATGAAGGTGCCTTATAATAATAATGACTAACACATACATATGCCAGGCACTGTGCTAGGCACTTAACAATCATCATCTCATTTGGTCATCACAACAACCCTGGTAGGTAGGTGTTATAATTATTCCCATTTTACAGATGAGGAAACAGGCAAACAGGGGTTAAGTGACTTGCCTGGGGCCACCCAGCTAGGATGAATCTGAGACTGGATTTGAGCTCAGGTCTTCCCGGCTCTAGCCCTGGTGTTCTACACATTGTGCCACTAGCTGCCTTCACGTAATAGGAGCTAGATAAACATCAGAGATGATGAGCAACGAACTAAATGGCCAGTATCTTATTAACCCTGCAGGAAATGTGTATTTCAGATAGTTTATTATAAATGTGACCACAGTGTTGTCTGCAACATTTGGAGCAGGTTTGTTTGGTTTGTTCTGGATGTAAATTGTTTTTTCTTTTTTCTTTTCTTTTTGGTAAGCTCATAAATGAACAGCTGGGAGGTATCTAGAGAGAGAGAGAACACAGGCACTTGCCTAATTAGATTTTTAAAAGTTGATTTTTTTTTTCCATGAGAGTAACATGTTTTAACAATTCTAATTGCTAAATTCCTTAATGCTTAAGTTTCCAAACTGCTGGGTTCCCAAAGTCCAACCATACTGCTTGGCATAAGACTCAATAATTATTAGCAAAGAAACGAATTCATTTTGCTAAATGAGAAATGATGCCACAGGCACTGTGCATTTTAATAACCATGGAATTATGCAAAAAAATTGATTTTTATCAAGGGTAAAACCTCCGGCAAATACACCACCAGAAGTCAAAACGAGAGGAAAAGTACCATTCAGGACCCAGGGCTGATGAGAATGGCCTTTAGTATCCCATTTCCCCCCTGTCACTTTAATCAAAAGGTCCATTTCTTTTTTGTGCTCCCTCTCCTATCCCATCAAACACGGATTACATTCCAGATGCAAGTGTCTTTTCATGGGTTGGTGAAGAGTAAAGAAATGGAATCCTTGGCACACTGAAGCATTCAGGCACTCAGGCAAAGAGCAATTACTAAGGACCTACTGGGTGTCCATCATGATACTAGCTAGTGGGAGAGGTACATGAGACGTAGAAAATGCAGAGGTTCTCAGGCCTTGGAGATCTCCTTTTCTTAAATGAGGATAGGACTTTAGAGAGATTTTTCCTCTATACTCCTGTTAAGAACCACAGAATCAGATATCAGTAATAGAATTTCAAAGGACCTAAGAGGCTTCTTAGTCTAACCTACACCTTATCAGGAATCCTCTCTACAAACATACCTGACAAGTAGCCACCCAGTCTTGGTTTGAAGACCTATAGTAAGGAGACACCCATTACCTCTGAAGGCAGCCCATTTCATTCTTGTTGTTCAGTCATTTTAGTCATGTCCAGTTCTTTATGACCTCATTCGGGGTTTTCTCAGCAAAGATACTGGAGTAGTTTGCTATTTCCTTCTCTAACTCATTTTACAGATGAGGAAATTGAGGCAACCAGGGTTAAGTGACTTGTCCAGGGTCACACAACTACTAATTGTCTAAGGCTGGCTTTGAACTCACAAAGAGAAGTCTTCCTGAATCCAGATTGGGTACTCTATCCACTGTACCACCCAGCTCCTCACCTTAGCCTTATCCTATCAGAAATTAAACACCCACAGCTGAACACTAAACTCCATGTGTGACAGCAACAGGGTAGGGGATGGCAGGACTATTACCCCTTTTGTTCCAGTAATTACATTTCTCTTAAAGCAATCTAATACTGAATTACGTTTTCTGGTTGCCATGTCCTATCACAGTCTCTGATTCAACACTAAGGGACTTGGATATTTTTCACATATGTTGTCTGGTGACACCTACCCCATCCTATATCTGTGAAACTGATGTTTATTGTTATTTTTTGCCTCAAACGGAGGACTTTACATTTATTATTAACTTTCAACTTTTTAGATTTTGTCCATTATTCTGTGCTTTTTGGATACTTTTGGATCCAGACTCATTCACCATATTAGCTATCCTTTCCAATTTTATATAATTTTCACATATGGTAAGCAAGCTATTTATGCCTCATCCAAAGTCGCTGATTAAAAAAAAATAAAGTGTGCAGAGTTAAGGACTAATCCCTGGAGCATCATGCTAGAGAGCTCTTTCCAAGGTAATAGATCCCTTAATGGTTATTTTTGGGATCTGATTATTCAATCACTTTTGAATTCATCTAACTACCCTTTCACCTACATCTATCTTGTCTATAAAGACTATAAAGATAGTATAAGAAACTGTTAAATATTTTGCTAAAGGCCTAGGGACTATGGAATTTTCTCTTTTGCTTGGTGGAATATTTAGCTTTCTCTCTCCATTCCCATATTACTCCCCTACTTGAGATTTTTCAGTAGCATGAGATGTTGGCATGGAGGGAGAGAATAATTCTCCCAGGAACAAGGTATTGAAGAGAGATTGAAGATCACCATGGGATGAAAAAAAAGTAGGAAGGAACTTCAGTGTCAGTAGGGATGGGGCAGAAGCTCAATTCTCTACTGGGAAGAAAGTGGGAGATGACTAATCTATACCAGCCCTCCTCCCCAACTATGAGAAGAAGTTAGCGTAATTTCTGCATGTGAAGGAGGACTCAAAATAGAAGTCTTATGGAAAGTGGGTCAGAGGTAGACACAGGAGAAATGACTGAGCAAGTCTTCATGTTCCCAGCCCAAAGGAGCTCATGTGGCATTCCACTACCCATGTCTAATAGCAAATGGTGCTTTGGATAGAGTAGGAAGATGACCAACTGGACTGGGTCAGTAGCTGGCCAAGAGCAAAGGAAGAGGATGATGGCAGTCTTCCCAAGAGAAACAGATATGGGCCTGTTTCTTCTGGCTCAAAAAACAGCAAGAGGGTATTGGGAGGTACCTGCTGAAGAGAAATACAGGTTGAATAATAAGCTAGCAGCTATGCAGCCAGAAGAGATCCAATGCTCCAATACTAATCATGTATGAGGTATCCGAAACTATAGTATTCTGTGAGTTCAGTGATTAAGGCTTAATAAGAAATTGTGTTGCCTCAGTCAAAATGTGACCTGTTAAAAAGACCTTAGCTTTAAAAGGCCAGGGTCCCCCACTGCATCCTGTGCCATCTCCAGTTGTCTTGTTCTGTATCTAGCCACTGGACCCAGATGGTTCCAGAGGAGACAGTGAGGCTGGCAACTTTGCACAGCCCTGCCTCACTTAAATCCAATTCACCAGGGTCCTCTTCAAGAACAAAAGACAAACACCATCACCACCACCACCAACATTCTGTGAATTACTGACATGATACTTGCTGGTGAGAAGGGCATTGTTTATTGAAAGGTGCCAATATTTTCTAGGACCTCTGATGTGAGCCTGCTTGGATTTCCCCATTTGTTCTGAAGTGGCTTATTCTTCATGTTTTATGTGCTTGTAAGAGAAGTTGGTAGCTGCATTTTCTGGGAAAGGGTAAGATTGTCAGATAATGAAGTTTCTTGATTATGTGGAGGAGACCTGACAACTCGCCCTTCTCAACCTTCAGCCTTCACTTTTAGCCAAGCTAGAGCAGCTTAATTACATTAATTTCTTTCTTGCCTCAGAGAATAGGCATTGTAACTGTTATATGGTTAGCCTTTTCCTCTTAGTCTTTCTGAAATTCAGGGGAAAATTCTTGTATTCTTTTTCATCTCTGTTTCTATCTCCTGTCATCCTTTTCTCCTTGGTGACTAATACCAGACTATGCCAATTATCCTGAGGCTCATAGAAGTCTCGAGGTAGTTCTGAGAACATCAGGGTGAGTGGTGGGTTGGATGGGCAGAGCTAGTAGCCAGTGCTGGTGCTACAAAAACAGCAAATATTTATGTGTTCCTTACCTGTAACTTAGAGACAAAATGTCCTTTTCTTTACTGCACCAGAATGCCTGAAGATATTGGGGAGCTACTTAATAGATATAGAGGCCATTCATATTCATACATAATTTCTAACTCAAATTGGAGAGGAGGATATGGTTTCTCGTGTTGGGCAGAAGTTGGAGAGAATTCTGCAGTGAGTGGCGGGTGATTAAAGGTTCAGTGACCATAGAAACTAAGGAACCACGCTAGCCTGGACCAAGTGTTCATGGGAATCTTGAGTGATGAATTGTTTATTGTAATAATTGTGGCTGCCTTGGCAATAGGAATAGTCTCCTGTGCCTGAAATCCCAGCAACTCACAGCTGATTAGGATGATCAGGGAAGGAGAGGCAAGGTGAGCTGGACAGAGTAAAACAAGGCCATGAAAGTCAGGCAGTCAGGTCCTTGGTGATTTACACAATTGTAGGAGACTGATTCTAATACCAAGGTAGAAAAAGACAAGTCCGCTCTCACTGAAATAATTCAAATAAGCTTGGTACAGGAGGAGAGTCCCTTGATTTGTTACCAGAAGATCTGTTTTCAAGTTCAATCTGAGGCTAGATTTGAGCTCAGTTTATCCTGACTTGAGGTCCAGTGCTCTTTCCACTGACACCTACCAGCCAAAGAAGGGTGGCTGTCCTGATCAACTAAGACTTTAATGTATACTACACATCTCTAGCTCTTCCATTTACTACTTTTGTGACCTTGGACAAATGACTTAACATTGGTGGGCCTCAATTTCCTCATCTGCAAAGTGAAAGATTAGATGAGACCTCTAAGCTTTCCTCCAGCTATGGCCCTGTGAGCTGTATTTTCAGGCTGTTTATTGCCTGAGGGTTTAGATGCTACCGTGAGTCAGGGACTCTTTTTCCTTTGTTTTTTTAACCAGTCTCCCCCACCCCAATACTTACATCTGGGATATAATCAATGTTTGATGGGAAAAGAGAGGGGGAATTGAGAAGTACCATTCTTCAGTTTCCTCCCATCCTGAGAACTAAGGAAGCTCAAATTCAAAGGTTTAGGAAGTCAGCTTTGGGAATGCTGTACCATATGTGAAGGTGTCTTTTGCTGTAACTGAGGCTGAGATAGTCAGATGTGTGCTAGAGATACATGCACCAGGGAGAAGAACCTTCCACTGGTGTGCCAAGAGCTGAATGAAGTTCATGGGTCCAATTTCAAGTGATAGAAATGGCGTCAACCCAATGCCTATACCAGTTCCCTGGAGTACTAATTTCTGCCCTGAGAACCATCTTTGGGTATATTACAGCAAGATTCATAGGACCTTATGCAGTGATGATGGTGAAAATTAAAGGTATAGATGGCCCTATTGTGCTAAATGGTTGATCTTAGGTGACCACAATATTGAAGTCCCTTCTGAAACAAAAATTGAGGCATATACTACTATAATTGCTGTGGTCTTAGGAAAAGAGTGCCACCTGTAGTGATCAGTGTTAACAAATAATGCCTCTGGAATTTTTAAGGGAAACCATGGGTGCCAATGAGGAAGTAATTACAGTGGCCCTGCAGTGTTCAAACTCTAAAAAAAACTGGATTTCCTGCATTGATTTAGACAAAATTCAGCCTCTTAAGAGTGCTCTCAGGACACTGTAAGCAGTGGGAGGGCCATGGTGATTGAATCCTCTGATCATCTAAGCACATAAGGCTACAGAAATTTAGATGGCAGTGCTAATTAGAGTTATGGAGAATTCTTACAACTGTCCCATTTTAGTTCATCCTCTGATCCCTCAAATATCAAGATCCTAAGGGATTTTGGTTCTGGAGAGTTCCTGGTGCCTGGGAAAAGAAAAGATCATTTGAGGAAGAAGCTCAGCATAAAGTCCAGTATAACCAGGTCACAGGTGGTTTGTAGGGTGTATACTAAGGGTGATATATGGGATTTGTCCATATGATTCCTGACACTTTCAAAAACATTCCTGGAAAAATCACTCTTTCTGAGATGGAGGACACAAGGAGCCATTTAAAAATGACTAATAGTGTGGCAGCTGGGTGGCACAGCAGATGGAGTGTTAGACCTAGAGTTAGGAAGACTCATCTTCTTGAGTTCCAATCTGGCCTCAGACACTTACTAGCTGTGTGACCCTGGGTAAGTCACTTAACCCTGTTTGCTTTAGTTTCTTCATCTGTAAAATGAGCTGGAGAAGGAAATGGCAAAACACTCTAGTAACTTTGCCAAGAAAACCCCAAATGGGTTCATGGAGAGTTGTGCATAACTACAAAATGATTGAAATAAATGTAGTACCACTACTAATAAAACTACATGCCATGGTAGTAAAGGAACATGAGAACACTGGGAAGATGTTGAATGTGTGTGGACCACTGAACTCTGAGTAAAGAAATAAGGTAAATTAGACACCATGCCATAAACTTGGTATGTCCTGGATATGTTGAGAAGCAGTCAAGAGGAACAGTTGGAATTCCATGACAGAAGATGGAAAAGAGACAACAGCCTACATCAACCCAATGGGAGTGTAGCAATCTGAGAGTATATGCCCTATGACCTCACTCACCTATGAGTATGCGGGGAGGATTCTCATAAGCACAGGGGGAAGAAGGAACATTCTAGTCGGAAGGGACAGCCTGTATTTGATTCCTTGGAGCCCTTTGGAGACCTTGGATTTGAGAAAAGTAGCAAAGACTTTGGGCAAATTTATACTTGAATTGACCCATGCCCATCAAAATAAGTTTTTTACTGTATGATCTGATGCTGGTCTGCATAACTTAGACTTGGTATGAGGAGAGAAAGAATCCTATCAAAATCACAAACTGATGACTCAGTGTCTGTTATTCTGTCCTTAAATCAGAATTTTTGTCTTACCTTGTTGCTAAAAAATCCCTGAGGTAGACATATTGATCTCTGTTTCAGGGATTGATATCCTACAACTTATAGAACCAATATTGTGCTGTGATCTACCAGGGCAAAGGAAAGAAGGAAAGGACTAATAATTTTTAAGTGTCTACTGTATGCAGGCACTGTGTGAGGTGGTTTTTTACAAATACTTAATTTGATCCTCATAGCAACCCTATGAGGTAGGTGCTTTTATTATTCCCATTTTATAGTTGAGGCAACAGATAAAGATAGAAGTGAAATGACTTCCCAGGGTCACAGAGCTAGTAAGGCTATGAGGATGGATTTGAACCCAGTTTATCCTGACTTCAGGCCCAGTGTTCTACCCACTGTGCCATCTACGAGCCAGAGATGGGTAGCTGTCCTGACTAAGAGTTCATTGTATGCTCTAAGTTAGGAAAAAAACAAACAAACAGGTGAATACATTATTCTTTTCTTTAGGCTCCATGCATTAGAAGATTTCCATAGAGAGTGTGGAGGTATTCTATAATCAAAGACAGCAGGGAATTGGACATAGGGAAATATGGCAGAGAATCTGAAACTTCCTTCGGAGAGTCTGACATAAGTGAAAATAAATACCCTTGGGCTAATCTTCCATACCTAGACTGAACACACATAATTGTTAGCAGGGTTAGCTGCAGGGTGAGGTCAGGCCTTCTGCTGAGATGCTGGCCAAGAAGAAGGGCCATGATCATCAAAGAATTGGAAAATTCACTTGAAACCAAGCTTCTTATGTGAGAGTGGAAGAAGTTGGAGCTTAATGGAATATATTGTGTCACACAAAAATATAATAGGTTTTGAAACTCTCTTGTCCCACGCTCTCCTATTCCAGATAAGAAAACTGAGGCTGTGAAGCTAAAGTGATTTCCAATGGTCACTTAACTACTAAGTGTTGGAGGAGGCATTTGAATTCAGTTCTTCTTAGCTTGGAATCTAGCATTGTATTAAACTATACTGACTCTTATTTCCTTAAGCCTCACTTCTCTCACTCTAAGTCCTTGTAAATTGATTGGAACTCCTGTTCCATTGTTAATAAACTACCTTTTTTCTTAGGTCTATACTCTTGCCACAAAAATTATTTTTAAAAAATATTTATTTTTGACGTTCATTTAAACATTTTTTGAGTTCAAAACTCACTCCTTCCCTCTTGCCGCTCCCCCACTGATTTAGAAAGCAAGCAACATGATATCAATTATACAAGTGGAGTCAAGCCAAATATATCCCATATTAGACATGTTGAAAATAAAAAAAATAAAAAACAAAAGAGATGAAGAAGGTGAAAGGATATGCTTCAATTTGTATTCAGAGTCCATCAGTTCTTTCTCTGAAAGCGAATAATCTTTTTTTTGGAATTGCCTCGGATCATTGTATTGATCAGAGTAACTAAGTCTTTCACAGTTAATTGTTGTTACAATATTGATTTTCCTGTGTACAATGTTCTCCTGGTTCTGCTCACTTTACTTTGCATCAGTTCATATATGTCTTTCCAGTTTTTTCTGAAACCCTATTGCTTGTAATTTCTTATATCCCAGTAGTATTTCATCATGATCCTATGCCATAACTTGTTCAGTCATTCTCTAATTGATGGGTATTCCCTCAATTTCCAATTCTTTATCACCTCAAAAAGAACTGCTACAAATATTTTTGTACATATAGTTTAAGCTTTAAATCACAGAATATTAGAGCTTTAAGAGAGAATTTTTAGGAGAATAAATTGAGGCAAAGAAAGGTAAAGAAATTCACCCAAGGACACACACTGAGATAGTGATAGAATGAGGTCAATACCTGATGCCTATTTTAGTGCAGAGCTTTGCACCAGGGCATGAGACAGGAGAGGACCCTTAGGTGGGAGTTTGGCAGTGAGAGAAAGACTAGAATGCCAGCATGATGAAAACTGAATGAGAAAACTGAACCCCTGGCTGAGATCTGAGTAGCATTTTTGCCCAGGACTTCCCAGAGGGGCACAACAAGTATAGAGATTTCCAGGCTATTTTCTCCCACTGTGCTTCTAAAGCTCCATTTTCAACTTGGTATTTCATTGTAGCAATTGAGAAAATCTGCTGTCTGTTCACCTAGGTTCACTTCATTCCTTTAAGAGAGCTGGCTTGAAAGGGTCAGAGGACAAAGCTGCTAATGTTTCTTTGCCTCATGGTTTGTACATTGATCTTCACTTTAGGAACTGGAGAAGTGATTTCTAAAATATGCCAATGAACCTGTGTTCTTATTGATGTGACTGTTGCCTTAAATGAAGCAGATGACTCTCTGTCCTTGCCTACTCATTCTGTTCCTGTACTTTAAGTTGGCCTCTCAGCATCCACTCAGAGTACTGGGATTCTGTTTTGTTTTTTTCTTGACAACATGAAATACATGGGTTATCCAATGGTTATCCTTTGCTCTTGACACATGGCCATTCTACCTTTTTTCATTGCTAGAAAAAGTTAGAACCACATTCCATAAGGAAGAAGTCAGGAAATATCTTTGAGTCAGAAGCTAAGGTAGAGATTCTCTTCATCTATGATCATCATAGGGCTGTTTTCATTTACTACTGCAGTTGGCCCTTCCACATTGCAAACTGCCCCATTTTGATTTTGAAAAATTGTGGGTTGGCATAAGAAATTAAATGGGAATTCTTTAGGAGTTTTGAGGAAGCTGAAGAAGACATGAGAAAGCTAGCAGATGACACAGAAAAGGTTTAGAAACCCAGAAATGCATAAAATATATGCTAGTATTGTATAATATCAACATATTTCCTCTTTTAATGCCATAATAATTAAGATTTCTTCTCCTGTACAAAGGGAAGGCCAAAATTCATGTGGATTTTCCAGATCATGGTGGTGATGTGTCTCTAACTCTCACAATGTGGAAGGGATAACTGTATTCTGCTTGAACTCATCCCCCAGAATTAGCAAATTCCCATCAATCCCCAGTCTCCCAATTCCAGTGCTGATAAATTCTCAGCTGCCTAGAAGTAAACTGCCTCTACCCCAACCCCCACTTCCCATTTTCATATTTCCAGCCACCTTAATCCTTTCCTGGTAATAACTCACCCTAGATTTGCCTGATCCCTATGTTGTGCCCTCTGGAATCCTTTTTTTTTTTTCATTTTTTTATTCATTTTCTTGTTTACATCATTCATTGTCATTAAATTTTTGAATTACAAATTTTCTCCCTGTCTTGCCCCCTGCCCCAACCCCAAAACAGCAATCCCACTGTAAAGCCCCTTCCCTGCTCTGCTCT
>CM053595.1:31182997-31199400 GCA_028646575.1 Pseudocheirus occidentalis | reverse complement strand
AATTAGAATGAATGGGAATAGCTATGAGAAAGAAAAATATAAAACAAAATAAAACAAACAAACAAAAGAAAATAGTCTGTCTCAATAAAATTCAAACTCCATATTTCTGTTTCTGGATGTGAATGGCATTTTCCACCATGAGTCTTTTGGAGCTGTTTTAGGTCCTTGCATTGCTGAGAAGAGTTAAGTAGATCAAAGTCAGTCATCACACACTGTGGCTGTTACTATGTACAACATTCTCTTGGTTCTGCTCACTTTACTGAGCATCAGTTCATATGAGTCTTTCCACATTTTTCTGAAGTCTACCTGTTCATCATTTCTTAAAGCACAATAGTATTCCATTACATTCATATATCACAACTTGTTCAGCCACCCCCACCCCTTTGATGGACGTGCCCTCAATTTCTAGTTCTTGGCCACCACAAAAATAGCTGCTATAAATATTTTTGTACATGTGGGTCTTTTTGCAATTTTTATGATTTCTTTGAGATACAGTCCTAGAAGTAGTATTGCTGGGTCAAAGGTATGTATGTTTTTATACCCCTTTGGGTATAGTTCCAAATTGCTCTCCAGAATGGTCGGATCAGTTTACAACTCCAACAACAATGAATTAGTGTTCCAGTTTTCCCACATCTTCCCCAACATTTATCATTTTCCTGTTTTGTCATGTTAGCCAATCTGATAGGTGTTATGTGGTACCCCAGAGTTGTTTTGATTTGCATTTCTCTAATCAATAGCTATTTAGAGTATTTTTTTCATATGACTTTAGATAGCTATAATTTATTCCTCTGAAACTGTTCAGATCCTTTGACCATTTATTAATTGGGGAATAACTTGTATTCTTTTAAATTTGACTCAGTTCTTTATATATTTTAGAAATGAAGCCTTTATCAGAGACATTAGTTACAAAAATTCTTTCCTAATTTTCTGCTGCCTTCCTAATCTTGATTGCACTGGCTTTGTTTTTGTAAAAACTTTTCAATTTAATGTAATCAGAATTATCCATTTTGCATTTCATAATGTTCTCTCATCTTTTGTTTGGTCATAAATTCCTCCATTCTCCATAAATCTGACAGGTAAACTATTCCTTGCTCTCCTAATTTGTTTATAGTATCAGTCTTGATATTTAAATCATGTACCCATTGGGACTTTATTTGGGTATATAGTATCTGCCATACTAATTTCCAGATTTCCCAGCAGTTTTTGTAAAACAGTGAGTTCTTATACCAGAAGCTGGGGCCCTTGGGTTTATCAAACAGTAGTTTACTATAATCATTGACAACTGTGTCTTGTGTACCCAACCCATTCCACTGATCTACCCCTCTGTTTCTTAGCCAGTACTAAGTAGTTTTGATGATTGCTGCTTTATAATACAATTCAAGAACTAGTATGGCTAGGCTACTTTTCCTAGCATTTCTTTTCATTAATTCCCTTAATATTCTGGACCTTTCATTCTTCCAGATGATTTTGTTATTATTTTTCTAGCTCTACAAAATAAACTTTGGTAGTTTGATTGGTATGGCATGGAATAAGTAAATTAATTTAGGTAGAATTGTCATTTTTATTATACTAGCTTGGCCTACCCATGAGCAACTGATGTTTTTTCAGTTTTCTAGGTCTGACTTTATTTGTATGAAAAATGTTTTGTAATTCTGTTTATGTAGTTCCTGGTTTTGTTTTGGCAGGTAGATGTCCAAATATTTTATAATTTCTGCAGTTAACTTTAAATGGAATTTCTCTTTCTATCTCTTATTGTTGGATTTTGTTATATACATACATACATACATACATACATCTATATCTATATCTATATATCTATATATATATATATGAATGCTGATGATTTATGTGGGTTTATGTTATATTCTTCAACTTGCTAAAGTTGGTCATTATTTCAAGTGTTTTTTTACTTGATTCTCTAAGTATATGATCATATTATTGGCCAAGAGTGATAACTTAGTTTCTTCTTGGACTATTTTAATTCCTTCAATTTCTTTTTCTTTTCATTCCTAAAGCTATTGTTTCTAGTACCATGTTGAATAACAGTGATGATAATGGACATCCTTGTTTCACTGCTGCCCCCCCCATCTTATTGGAAATGAATCTAGCTTTTTGCCATTACATATAATGCTTGCTGATTGTTTTAAGTAGATGCTACTTCTCATTTTAAGGAACACTGCATTTATTCCTATGCTCTCTAGCGTTTTTAATAGGAATGGGTGTTGCATTTTGTCAAAAGCTTTTTCTGCATCTATTGAGATAATCATATGTTTGTTTTTACTAGTTTTGTTGTTGATAAGATCAATTATACTAAAAGTTTTCCTAATATTGAACCATCCTTCCATTCCTTGTATAAATATTACCTAGTCATAGTGTATCATTCTCCTGATAAGTTGCTGTAATCTTTTTGCTAATATTTTATTTAAAATTTTTGCATCTATATTCATTAAGGGAATTGGCTTATAATGTTCTTTCTCTGTTTTGATTCTTCCCAGTTTAGGTATCAGTACCATATTTGTGTCATAAAAAGAATTTGGTAGGACTCCTTCACCCATTTCCCCAAATATTCTTTATAGCATTGGAATTGATTGTCCTTTAAATTTTGATAGAATTCTCTTGTAAATCCATCTGGCTTTGGAGATTTTTTTCCCTAGGGAGTTCATTGATGGCTTGTTTAATTTATTTTTCTGAGATGGGGTTATTTAAGTATTTTACTTACTCTTCTGTTAATCTGAGTAATTTATATTTTTGTAAAGAGTCACCTATTTCACTAAGATTATAAAATTTATGGGCATGAAGTTGAGCAAAATAAATTCCTAATTATTGTTTTAATTTCCTCTCACTGGGGGTGAATTTACCCTTTTCACTTTAGATACTGATAATTTGGGTTTCTCCTTTCTTTTTTTTAAATAAGATTAACCAAAGGTTTGTCAATTTTGTTGTTTTTTTCCTCCATAAAACCAGCTCTTAGTTTTATTTATTAGTTCAATAGTTTTCTTAATTTCAATTTTATTAATCTCTCCCTTGGTTTTCAGTATTTCTAATTTAGCATTTAATTGAGATTTTAAAATTTGTTCTTTTTCTAGCTTTTTCAGTTAATGCCCAATTCATTGTTCTCCTCTTTTTCTATTTTATTCATGTAAGCACTCAGAGATATAAACCTTCCCCTAAGAACTGCTTTATCTGCATCCCATAAGTTTTGATATGCTATCTCATTATTGTCATTCTCTTGAATGAAGCTATTGATTGTTTCTATGATATGTTGTTTGACTCACACATTCACACATTCTTTAGGATTAGATTACTTAGTATTCGATTAATTTTTAGCCTGCTCTCCCATGGCCCTTTATTACATACAATTTTTATTGTATCATGAACTGAAAAGGATACATTTAATATTTCTGCCTTTCTGTACTGGATTGTGAGGTTTTTTTATACCCTACTACATGGTCAGTTTTTCTGTATGTGCCATATACTGCTGAGAAAAAGGAATATTCCTTTCTGTCTCCATTCAGTTTTCTCCAGAAGTCTATCATACCTACCTTTTCTAAAATTCTATTCACCTCCTTAACTTCTTTCTTCTTTATTTTGCAGTTAGATTTAGCAAGTTGAGGAAGGGGGAGGTTGAGGTCCCCCACCAGTATAGTTTTGTTGTTTCTTTTTTTCCTCTACCTCCCTTAACTTCTCTAAGTATTTGGATGCTATACCACTCAGTGCATATGTGTTTTGGAATTATATTACTTCACTATTTTTGGTGCCTTTTGGCAGTATATAGTATCTTTCCTTATCTCTTTTAATTAGATCTATTTTTGCTTTTGCTTTGTCTAAGATTAGTATTGCTATCCTTTTTTTTTACTTTTGCTGAAGCATAATATATTCTATTCCAGCCTTTTATCTTTACCCTGTGTGTATCCCCTTGTTTCAAGTGTGTTTCTTATAAACAGCATATTGTAGGATTATGATTTTTAATCCATTCTGTTATCAGTTTTTGTTTCGTGGGAGAGATCATCCCATTCACATTCACAGTTATGATTACTATCTGTGTCTTTCTACCTATCCTATTCTCCACTCCAACCTTTGAGCTTTTACTTCTCCCTTTTCCCTTTCCCTCCTCAAAGGAGTTTTGCTTGGGGTGGAGCCAACATGTCAGCGTGAAAGCAGGAACTTACTTGAGCTTGGCACCCAATCACCTCCAAATACCTGTGGAAAATGACTCTAAACAAATTTTGGAGCTGTGAAACCCACAAAGTGACCATGTGAAATGCATCTCCAGCTGAGGAGAGCCAGACGGGGCAAAAGGAAGGGTCTGTAGCACCAGGCTGGGAGTAGAACAGAGTCCTGTGTGGACCATGCTAGTCCAGACTGGGCTGGAGCAGACCTCAGGGGACTGAATCACTGGCAACTGGGGTAGTTTTCAGACTACTCAACCCACAAATGCCAAAGAGAAAACAAAAGGTCAGTGAGGAAACCCTATTGAACCTGGGTTAGAGAAGAGTGTGATTTGGGTCATACCTCTTTGGGTGGCAGAGGTGGCAGCAGCTCCAGTGGCAGCAGAATCAGCAACTGCTGCTTCCAGGAGCTCCACTGATCAGAGGGCAATTGCAGGAATCTCTTTGCTGGCACTGAGGCAGGATTCTTTTGCTTTTCCTTGTTTGGAACTGGTCACAGTTCAGGGTGGCAGTCCTGGGGTGAGGAGGAGTGCTGGTCTGGCAGAGCTCATGGCAACTATGGGGAGGGAGTCCTCTTCACAGTTCTGAGGCAGGTGGCTAGAAGTAGATCTGACAAAAGCTGCACAAAACCCTATAAATCTGGGACTCTCCATTGTGGAAGCAGAGTTATACATTGGCAAAAAGCTCAGAAGTCAAGTAATTGACTGGGGAAATGAGCAAATAGAGGAAAAGAAATATGGAATCTTTCTTTGGTGTCAAAGAAGATCAAAATATAGAATCTAAAGAAGACAACAATGTCAAAACTCCTGCATCAGAAGCCTCTGAGAAAAATATGAATTTATCACAGGTCATGGAGGAGCTCAAAAAGGATTTTGAAAATCAAGTAAGGGAAGTATCAAGGTGTGGGGTAGGAATGCTCTGGCTGCTGAAGGTCTCCTCCTCCCTGAGGGCTGCACTAAAATATGGGTGGGCTCAGCTGCTGGTGGACACTTGTCCATGCTAGTATCTGACGATTCCCCTGGCTGTGTGAAGGCACGTGTGTGTGTATGTGTGTGTGTGTGTGTGGGAGAAGTTCTAGTGTTGGTCCTTACCTGCCTCTCCACCCTGGGACTCAGGATCTCTCTCTGGTCTGCTGAGATGGGGCTTGCTGCTAGCTTGCTGGGATGCCTCCCATCCTGTACTGGTTACCTTCAGCCACAGCAAAAGGGATCTTTCCTGTTAATACTCCCAGCCTTGTGAGCTAAAAAACTGTTCCAGGAATTTTTCCTGGTGTAGTATTTTCTGGGTTTTTCAAGGTCAATAAGGGAGAGTGAGAGTGACTTATTGCTTACTCCACCATCTTAACTCCCAGAAGTCCCCACTTAACCTGTTTCCTCATCTGCAAAATGGGTATAATAATCATATCTACTTTATAAGTTTTTCATGAAGACCAAATGAACTATTTTGTATAAAACTCTTTTCAAGCTTTAAAATATGATGGAAATGTTAGCTGTTGTTGTTATTGTTATAAACATTTATTATCTGCTGTGATAAAGATGCAATTTGAGGCTAAATATAAAAACGTAATGTTTTCCAACAAGGACCTTATTTTCTACCAAAAGATAATGGAGTATAAGAAAAAAAATACAATTTGAACATAGAATATTACAACTAGGGTGATAAAGGAAAGTTTTGAATAGTAGGAAGGCATCTGAGAGAAGACTTAAAGGAAGGATAGGATTTCAAGAAATGGAGGTGAGGGAAGGACATATTCTAGACCTGTGGGGCTAGTCTGGATGGCATTAACTCCAAATATGGTGCCTTCTGTGCCTGGAACATAGTAGACATTTAAAAATGCTTACTGATTGATAAGCTGCTATAACCCACCATTGATCTATATAGGTGGTGGTTAGAACCAATGACATCAGGAGGGTGATGTCTTGACTTGCAAGTGAACTGGATTTAAGCAAGGCAGGGCTATGCAAAGTCATCAGTCTCGCTATTTACTCCAGAGTCATCTGAGTCCAGAGGCAGGACAGGTCAGGGTGACTGGAGATGGCCCTTCTATATAGGACCAATTTTCTATAAAGAAAAAAGGGAGACTTTTTTTTGGGGGGGAAAATGAACATTGTGACTTTACCAGGAATATTATGTACCACTCTGGTCACTCAGGAAAAAACACAATAGGATTAGAAAGAGACCAAAGTGAGATCAATAAAATGACTGAAGTGTCAGGAGTGAGGGGGGTGCTATATGAGAATACATAAGGAAGCTTAGGCATCTTGAGTTAGAAAAGAAGATATAAAAGTTATGTCTGAAAGGATTCCCAGTTCTGTTCTGGTCATCTTTGTAATCCATGACAAATGTAAGGCAGAAAAAGATGTGGTTTTACCAAATAGGAGCAGAACATGAAGCTGGTAGCAATACCTAATTCTGTGGGGAAGAGAACTGAGATTCAAAAAAGGACTCAGCTGGCTGAAATGATCAGCTTAATCTAATGAGATGAAATTTGATGGGGATTTAGTTGTGAAAAAAATCAATGGCATAGATACAGAATGGGGTAGACCTTCTTTGACAGCAGTTCATGGGGAAAAGACTGATGGATTTTAATTAATCAGGAGCTCAAAAAGAACTGACAGTATGATGCAGAAATGAAAAAAAATAAAGGTGATAGGTTGTAGAAATATGGCAAGTGTCCATATTGAGGGAGATAATAGTTCCACTGTATTCAAAGTTAGTCATATGGCATGGGGAAGAGGAAATTTTGGTCAATTCTGGGCATTGTATCCAAAGACCACCACTGACTAATTGTGGTTTATCCAGTGGGGGAGGTGACCATATGGTTGGTGGGAAGGTATTTCGAAACCTTGCCCTGCAGGGAGCATTGGACAAAGATGATGATTAGCCCAGATAACAGACAACATTGGGTGTTGAGGTGAAAGAGGTGGGAAAAGACTTTCTGTTCAATGTCTGAGCAGGAAGGAGTCGGAGAACCAGTTCTGTCACAAATGCCTCATCAGTTAAGAGCTGGAACTTCACCTCTTTATTGTACCATCACAAATGGAAGATAAAAATAATTAATAAAAAAAGCAATTCAGAGAAAGGGGAGAGATTGTGCCTCCTGTTGCTGACTGCCAAAAGAGCCATACTGTCCATTTGACCTGGGTTCTTGGAGCCTACATACCTGTCTGGATCATGTGTGAAGGGTTTCTGATTTTTTAAAAAAGATCTCAGCTTCTTTCTTGTGTACTGACCAATCCTTACCATGCCCAGAGGTACCACCCATAGGCAGAATCTGGCACGTACAGGGCCAAACAACCAACAGGGAATCTTCCTTCAAACCAGGGCTTTGGAGTCTGACTTCCTGCCCTCCATACCTATACCTAGTCTGAGATGATGGGAATCCCTGACTGCCTTACTGGACAAGGGACTGATTTTGTCCTCTGGGGACCTGTGAGAAGAGTTACCTGTGAGTATATGTGTGTACAGGCTGCTTCTGAGATCTCTTCCAGTATGTAGCCTATGATTCTGCAAACTTAAGTAGAAATAACACACAGAACAAGGACGGAAAATAAATCATTCTTATAAAAAGTTACTTCAGAGCAATAGACAATAAAATAAAATAAAACAAAATTCATGTGGAAGAACAAAGGGTCTAGGAAAAGAAGTACAAATTAAAATCTTTCTGAGGTTTCTCTTCACACCCAAGAATTTAGCCACGGTGACAAAGACAGGGAAAATAGACAAAAGTAATTAACTCTTGATAGAGCTGTGAATGTGTCAGCCAGTCTAGATATTTCAAATTACAAGAGAGAAACAATAAACTTGTCCATACTTTTCCAACCAGCCATCACACTACTGAGTAGAAATATCAGGGTAAGAACCAGAAATAGCTATGCTACAGAGAGGTAGAGAGCGCTGGACTTGGAGTCAGAGAGCCCAATTCAAAACTAGCTGCAGACATGGATAAGCTGTCAGACTCTAGGCAAATCACTTGCTCCCTTTCAGCCTCATTTACATAATTATAAAAGAGGGATAATAATAGCACCATCCTCATAGGGGTGTTGTAATGATGAATAAAGCAGGTATTAATGAATGGATGATGAATGACTATTAATAAAGCTTATTATGGTTAAAACATTGGAGATACACAAATAAAAAATTAAGAGAGCGTCTGCTCTCAAGGAACTCATGTTCTAAAGGGGACAGGGAGACAACACATTTAGAAGGTCTCAGGAGCATCAAATGCAAAGATCCTATTGGCCATAAGGTTCAGTGGCAAAGCAGATAGTAATACCTCCTTTGAAAGGTTATTTCCACTGATAAGAATCATATCAATTTCTGATGTTGAACCACTGGACAATGCCAAGGGCTTTGGTGGCAAGAGCTTCCTTTTCTGGGTCTTTAGTGGCTGTGGTTGTAGTATATACAGGAGCAGTTGCTGGGCTATAACCCACTGGTGTTGCTTCCCAGGATGATGAGTGAGGAGACTGAACTGGGCACATTGGTATTTCCTTCCTTCCTTCCTTCCTTCCTTCCTTCCTTCCTTCCTTCCTCCCTCCCTTCCTTCTTTGAGGGGGGAAGGCAGGGCAGTTGGGGTTAAGTGACTTACCCAAGGTCACACAACTAGTACGTGTTAAGTATCTAAGGCTCGATTTGAACTCAAGTCCTCCTGACTCCAAAGCTGGTGCTCTATTCACTGCACCACCTAGCTGTCCCCACATTGGTATTTTCAAGTCTATTTTCAACATATGTCTCAGGGTCCTGGGCTGTTCCTATCAGAGTCTGAGGGGAAAAAGTGGTTAAGGTGGTGGCCAGGGCAAGAATTATCTGGCACATGCCACTGTCTGTCCCTCCTTTAGGGTGTCTTGTTGCTTCACCCAAACTGGCCTGCTTATCCTGATTTGCTTGGTGGTTGGAATTTCCACAGGATCCACGTATGTAAAATGTTCTGCAAACCTTAAAGCATTAAATAACTTCTAGTGATTATAATTATAGTACTTAATATTAAAATAATAACGAACACATGTACAATATATCTATAGAAGCATTTTTATTTTAGCAAATAATTGGAACAAAGTGAACATCTATCAACTTGTGTAAGGGAACAATGCTGGGTAGCAAGAAATGACAAGTATGAGGAGTACAAAAATATCAGAAGATTAATATGGACTGATGCAGAGTGAAATAAGCAGATACAAAAGGATAAAATACACACAAAATTATTGTGTAACAAGTGAAAAACATAATAAAAAAGCAAGTCAGGCTCTGTGAAACTGGAAAAAGAGCAACAACAAAGAACAAGTAACTGTTCTTGCAGAAAAAATAGTGGAATTTACCTCCCACTTGTAACAAAGAGGCAAAGGACTAGAACATGCAGAAATTACATGACTTACTTGTAGTCACGTGGATATTATGTGTAAGAGGTGGGGTTTGAACTCAGTTCTCTCCTGATTCAAGTTCTAGCATTTCTTAAATGGGAAGGGTGAGACTAGAAGGTAGTTCTTAAGAAAAAAATCTGAGGGTTGAAGTGGACTGAGCATGTTTGTAAAGGTTATGTACTAGTAGAGAAAAAGGGAGGATCAGCAGTCAAGCAATCAACTGAGAAGTAGTTTTAGGTGGTGCAGATATTCCTGAATAGATCAATTAGCAATGAAGACTGAAGTATAGACTTGTCTGTTAAGCATATGGATTTTCCTTCCTTGTGTGCTTCTCCTATAAAGTGTGTATGTCTACTTTTCCCCAATGACTTTGAGTTCGTTGGTGGAAGAGTATAATCTAGGCTTATAGATATGCTGTTACTTGTGTTTAATATATTTATATTATATATGTTTATCTATAATACTATGGTCTTAATTAACTTTATTTTTATTTTACTTTTTATTATTACTTTATTTCTAAGAAAATAGTTTTTATTTAAGAGGGAAATGAATAAACATTAATACAGTGCCTATGACATGAGAGGCATGGTGCTAAGCACTTCCAAATATTACCTCATTTAACAGTTTAATTAGTTTAAAATCCCAAAGTGTCATTATTGTGAGTAGTTGGTTGTACAGCTAGAAAAAACATACTATACAAGAGCTAGAGTTATATCTAGGAGTTACTCCTAGGATGTAGAGAGAATTTGAATATAAATGTGTGGTGATGATCTCTGGGAACCTATGCATGCCAGTGTGAGAGCCAAACCCACAAAGAAATAGGGTATTTGACATTCTAAGGTCAGAGGTGTGGGACCCCTGCACAGTGTGCATTTTCATTATACTTCACTATAATTACTGGCACCACCTGTAGCACATTACAATCATGTCTTACAAGTATATATTTTCTTCAGTTAGGTGACACTGGATAAAGGGCTTGACCTGGCGTCAGGAAGACTTATCTTCCCAACTTCAACTCTGACCTCAGACCCTTCCAAGCTGTGTGACCTGGACAAGCCATTTACCTCTGTTTCAGTTTTCTAATCTCTCAAATAAGCTGGAGAAGGAAGTGGCAAGCCACACGAGGATCTTTGAAAACCCTAAATGGGGTCATGAAAAGTTAGACATGACTGAAAAGACTGAACATATTTTCTCCACAAAAAAGCAAAAAAACCCCAAACAAATCCCAAAACAGTTTCAGTATCTCACCATGGCACTGAGGCAATTCCTTGGTTCTCAAATTTGTGCCAGTGGTGCTAAAATCCTTTCAGGTTTTACAAAGCTGGAAAGGTTTCAAGCATGCTCGTGTGGATAGAGTCTGCTTGCTGCATGAGGGCTAGTCTAGCTAAGTAATGAGAGACATAAAGAATGGCCATCAGGTGATGAAGTCTTTGGCTATTGCAACCCCTGGTAGAGAACCATAAAAACCCATTAAGTTTGTGTAGGCTTCTAATTCTACAGGAAGAGTGGTAGAATTGGGGAAGAGAGAATTAAATGTTGCTAAAGATCATAACAATATTACTTCAATTGCTGCTTATTTAAATGGGAGATTTCTGTTCAATGATCAATTAGTTGACATATCATTAGAGGAGATGACCTTGATCAATGTTGACATTGCCACAATAAATTAATTCCGAAGAAAGTTCCAACTAAATGTAAAAATGGCTTATAGTTGTTCCTCAGAATGACAAGTGAAGGATGTGACCCAGTTTGTCTTGTAGTATGTGCAAAAACAACAAATGGCATTTTGTGATACACCATAGACATTCAGAGAGCGTGGGCCATTTGTCCTGAGCACAACTTAGGGGAGTATGGTAACAGAGAGAAGCAGGCCCAGTATTTTCCTTCTCTTGGCATAAGTGATACCAGTTTAGCATAAGCTTCTATTTCATGTTAAATGGGCAGTCACCTCTAACCCTTATGCTTTAGTTAGTCCAGTCTTTTGTCCAAGAACAGCCAAAAGACAGAAGCTGCCCAGTCTTGGGATTTCCACAGTCAAGACAGACAAGCTGATTAGGAAGTTTTTGCCCCTTTACTTGAAACACAACAAACTGTAAGAGCAGTGACTGACCAGTTATGAACCAAGTGTGACTGTGTTTTGTTTACCCTCTATTATATGTATTGGTGGGAAATGCTTCCATCCCAAGCTTACTTTTCCTGTAGGCCAATGAGAGCTTTCTCCCTGCCTTCAACTGTAGCTAGGGATGGAATAAGCAAATGAATTTCTTAAGATGATGATTTCCGTGTTTCTTTTGCAAATGTATGGGAAGTTCTAATCTCTTTGTTCCTTCTTTTTCCATATAGATTGTAGGCAATGTATATTGAGTTCTGGTGCCGTACTTTACATATGCATGGCCATGAAATCAACTCTGCTGTTAGACAGGAAAAACAAATGAGAGTTATCAATGTTGGAGATTTGTTTTGAAGCAACTCTCTGTGAGCCATCAGACCACCAACGAATTAAAAGAAAGGTCCAAAATTGACACCAAATTAGAAAAAAGTATAAAGAGGAGATGTTAAATTGTTTCTAGTAGTACTTATTCAAACAAGATAGTCTTAATGAGAAGCCCCATAGGAAAGTGAATAGAATTATTAGCCTTGGAGTCAGGGACTCCTAGGTTTGAATACTGTGTGTACCATCCCAGAAAACTCATTTCACTTCTTAAAGCCTCAGTTCACTTCTCTGTACTTTATGGGTAAATGTACCTAATGCCTCCCAGTGTTGTGAGAATCAAATGAAACAATGTATGGAAAGTGTCATATGAGCCTTAAAGTGCTAAATTAATGTTAACTATGATTGTTGTGACAACTCCCCTGTTCATACACTTCTTTTATGTGTATTCTAACAGCCTTATGAACTTAGGATATTTTAGATTTGACAATTTAGTGTTTGACAGATGTTCCCCAACAACTCAGAGTCTCACAGAGCTTTCTTTGGAATCAGAAGTATAGATTTATTAAACAAATAAAATTAAAATGTATATGGATCATGGGGAAATTTGAGCTCATAGACAAGTACTCAAATTATTGAACAACTTTTCACTAAGAACTTAGCTTTGGCAACTTTTTAATAATAAATCACACTTATCACAGTCAGGAAGAAAAGACATACACAGCAGGGAGACAAGCAGCAAAGAGTTCATGAAAAGAAGAAAACGCGCGCACACACACACACACACAGATAGAATATTGGGAATAAGTGGCAGCTGAACCTTGCAATGAAAGTACCTCTGGGAAAATAAGCTAGAGCAGTAAAGATACTTTTCCCATGGTCCTGCTGGACCATTTTTGCTGGGCTGCATCAGGGCTCCTGGTTAGGGAGAAAAAGTCAGTTAAGTTCCATGCCCCTTCGTCTTAAGAAAACATGAGATACAGAAAAAAAAGTGTGTGTGTGTGTGTGTGTGTGTGTGTGTATGTGTGTATGAATGTGGGGGAGGGAGTGTCTTATGAGTCTATAATCCCTCAAAGACAAAAATTTTCAAAAAATCACATGCAAATAAAGTTTACCTTTCTCAAAAGGTAAACTAGCAGCACTGGAGGGGAGAGAAGGGGGGGGAAGGAGGGATGGAGAAAGGGAGAGTTAGAGTGGGACAGAGAAAGAGAGAGAGAGAGGGAGAGAGAGGGAGAGGGAGAGGGAGAGGGAGAGAAGGAAAGAGGGGGAGGGAGAAGGAGAGAGCTCTCAGAACAAGAAACAGCAGCGAGAGGAGTCTCATATAACAACAAAGAAACAGCCTTTCTTCTTCTGTATATACCTATTTTTCAAACAGCAGAATATATAAATAAGTATCTTTGTCATCTTTTACTTTCCCATGGTAGAAATGCATGTCAGGCCATTCTTTTTTTCTAGCAAAGTATCTCTTTCTGTTTCCGTTGATCTGATCTGGCAGGCATTTGTTTCTTCTCTGCATAGATAAGTTAGGTAGCTTCATAAAAGATCATTATCGAGCACTTTGGTATCTTCCTCAAGGACCATTCTAATTTACTTTGATAGATGGGGTAGGAGAGAGGAGAAAACATTTAGGGACCTACTATAGATCTTTTTTTTTTTAAAGTCTAGCATTGGACATTTTTGATAACTGCTTGGCATGAGGAAAAACTGCAGAAAGCTCCCTAAGTGGTTTCTCACTTCATCAGCTTCCTGGTAAATGTAATTTAGAAGCTTTGACCAGTTAATTTGATGTTACTATTATACCATGTATCCCTGAAGCCCTGATCCTCATAGCTGAATGTAGCTGTGCTGCTGTGTAATGGATAGGAACCAGGTGGCCTGGACTACGGCATACCCAGGGAGGGGAGGTGTTAGTCCTGGCTGGAGCCCAAAGGTGTTTCTTCAGCAGACCATATTCTCTTTTGTCTCTGCCTGGTGGGAGTGCTAAGAAAGACTTCAGGATGATTACTATTATGGTCCCTAGCCCTTTCCAATTAAGTTGTCTCCTAGTACTTACTTTAATAAGCTTATTATGTGTCTGTCACTGTGCTAAGCATTGGGGAGACGAAGAAAGGAAAAACCATGGTTCTTGTCTTCAAGAACTTGCCGTCTAGTGTGGGAGATAACATAGAAATAAATGACTGTATCCATACAAGACATGTACAGAGTTGTTCTAAAATCATTTCCTTTCTGTCCAACTCTCCATGACCCTATTTGGGAATTTTTGGGCAAAGATACTAGGGTGGTTTGCAATTTCTTTTTCCGGCTCATTCTACAGATGATGAAAACTGAGGTAAACAGAGTTAAGTGAACTGGCCCAGGGTCACACAGCTAGTAAGTGTCTGAGGTTGGGTTTGAATTTGGGTCGTCCTGACTGGTTCAGAGCTCTATCCACTTAGATGCCTATATACAAAGTAGATGGAAGGCAATCTCAGAAGGAAGGCACATATCAACCTACTCCCATTAAATTGACAAGTAAGTTGAAAATGATAAAATTCAGTGCTGGGAACCTTACTAGGTAGAATATAACATAAAGACATTCCTCACAGGCTTTTTTGCTCTTTCCTTGCAAAAAAGTATTCATAGAGCATTGATTTAGATAGCAGAAACCCAGGAACAAACCATACACTCAATGACTGGGAAATAGTTGAACAAATTGTGATATATGAATGTAAGGGGATTTTTTTTTGTAATAGGAAATGACAAATATGAAGAATCCAAAGGAATGTGGAAGAAATTCTAGGAAGTGATGCAGAGTGAACAGAGTAGAACAAATATAATATACATGTTGACAATCACTACGTAAATAATTTTTGCAGGAGATTTGACCTGTTCTCCCAGAATAGAAATGACCTCTATTGAGGGAACACAGTACTTTTTCCTAACTTGAGAGCATTGGTTGGGACACTGAGATGAAATGAATTGGCCATCAACACACAACTTTTGCCAGTCAGAGGTAAGAAGTGAATGAGCTCCTCTTGATTTCAAAGTTGGCCCTTTACCCATGGGATCATGCTATCTTACAAATGAGCTCTTGTGTGAATGATGATAACAGCAAAATCCAGAAAGTAAAAAAAAGAAGAAAAAAAGTTTAAAAAGGAACGCAGCAATAAAAAATGAAATTTTCATTATAATCTTCTTTTAAGTTCTTTTTTTGGTTTATTTTTAGTTTAACAACATTCATTTCCACAAGATTTTGAATTACAAATTTCTCCCCATCTTCCCCTATTCCCCACCCCAAGATAGTAAGCCTACTGAATACCCCTTGCCCCAATCTGCTCTCTCTTATATCCTCCCCCAAAGCCCCTCTGACTTTCTAGTAGGGCAAGATGGATTTCTATGCCCCAGTGCCTGTATATCTTATTTCCCAGTCTCATGTAAAAAAAAATAATAATGATAATTTTTTTAAACATTTGATTTTAAAACGTTTATTTCTAGGTTCTTTTCCTTCTTCCCTTGTCAACCACCCTTACTGGGAAGATAAGCAATTTAATATAGGTTTTACGTGTGCAGTTATGTAGAACATTTCCGTAATAGATATATTGTGAAAGACTGACTATCCTATCTCACCCCCCACTTATTCTATTTTCTTCTTTGACCCTGTCCCTTTTCAAAAGTGTATGCTTCTAATGTCCTTTCCCCCCCCCCCCCCAATCTGCCCTCCTTTCTATTATCCCCCTCTTATCCCCTTCTGCCCTGTGTTCCTGTAGGGTAAGATACCCAAAGGAGTGTGTATGTTATTCCCTTTTTAAGCCAGATTCAATGAGAATGAAGTTGTCCCATTCCCTTTCACCTTCCTATTCTTCCCCTCCATTGCAATAGTTTTCTCTTATCTCTTTTATGAGATAATTTGCCTGATTCTGTCTCTCCCAATTGCCTCTCATTATATTCCTCTCCCACTACTTAATTTTATTTTTTAGATACCATCCCGTCCTATTCAACTGATCCTGTGCCCTCTGTCTATGTGATACATGTCCACACACACACACACACACACACACATATATATATATATATATATACATACATACACTCACATATGTATTTATACACATATATACCTTCTTATAAAACATATACATTCCCTTCAACTGTCCTCATACTCAGAAAAGCCTTATGAGTTACAATAATCATTTTTCCATGTAGGAATGTAAATAGTTCAACTTTAGTAAGTTCTTTGTGATTTCTTTTCCCTGTTTACCTTCTCATGCTTCTTTTTTTTGTGATTCTCTGATTTATTTATTTTTTTAAAATTATTTTATTTATTTTCTTGTTTACATCATTCATTTCCACCAGATTTTGAGTTACAGAATTTTCTCCCCATCTTTCCCCCACCACCATCCCCAATACAGGGATCCCTCTGTAAAGCCCCTCCCCCAATCTGTTCTCTTCTATGTCCTCCCCCAA
>CM053595.1:31149446-31182497 GCA_028646575.1 Pseudocheirus occidentalis | reverse complement strand
GTCCCCAAAAAAGGATTCTAGGGTTTGGTTACTGTTCTTACTCTGCTTCCTTTTCCTACTCACAATGCCAGTAAATTATTTGTGTTTTTGGCTCTGAGTAACTCTGCTTCCAGGGGGGAAAGCTCTGTCCCAAATCACTGGGGTTTTCACAGCTGCTAGAGCTATTAGGGTGCTGTTGCCACCCCCACCAGCTTTAGCTTTCTGAAAAGGCACCCCAAGACCACTACCCAACATCATGATCTGGATCTAGGCTGTTCAACGAAAGAGCACTTGGCCTCTGAACAATCACTTGACCCCCCTGCCATCTGCAGGCTGGGAGCTCTGAAGAAACTGGTTGGAGGTGGCTGTGGCTTCCATTGCTTCCTTGCCCTGGGGGAAGTTCAGCCAGACTGCTTTTCTCCTTCAAATTTAGCTGAAATCCACTGACCTTTCTCTTAGTCCTTATTTCTCCTTGCTTGATAAATGTGGAAACTGCCCCAGCTGCTCCCGATCCACTCTCCTGAAGACTCCAGCTGCAGCTCTTCCTGACTGCCCTGGGGCCAGGCTGGGGTTTCAGGCTGGGCTGGTTTTGGCTCCCAGCCTGCTGCAATGAGCCCTACCTGCTGAGCTGCCTTCAGCAAGAGATGTGTTCTCTGTATTTTTGTGAGTTTTGGAGTCTTAAAATTTGTTTAGAGTCATATTTTATGGGTATTTAACGTGGCTATATGGGAGCCGTGGAACCTTGCTGCTTCTAACCCAACCATCTTGCCTCCACCCCCTAAGGTGTTATTTTCCTCACTCAGGTTGTTGACTCTCTTTTCATGATTTTTCTTGCTTCATTCTCATTTCTCTTCCCAATTTTTCCTCCATGTCTCTTATTTGATTTCAAAAATCCTTCTTGAACTCCTCCATGGCCTTTATCCAATTCATATTTTTCTTGGAAGCTGTTGGTGCAGGAGTTCTGACTTTGTTGTTTTCCTCCTGTTCAGTGCCTTGATCCTTTTTGTCCCCAAAAAAGGAAATTAAAGTTGGGTGGCTGTGCTTGCTTTGCTTCCTTTGCTTGCTCACGTTACCAGTTAATTACTTGACTTTTGAGCTCTTTGTCACAGTAGAACTCTGCTTTCAGAGAGGAGAGCTTAGTCTAAAATTGCTAGGGTTTTCATAGCTGCCAGAGATATTAGGAAGGCACCATCTTTATAGCCCCCACCAGCTTTGACTCACTAGTCTCACACCTCAGGACCACTACCCAAGACCACAGTCCAGATCCCCCCCCCCCACTACAATCTGCAGGCCAGGAGTTCTGAAGCAGCCATGTGAAGGTGGTTGCAGGGCCACTGCTTCTGCTCCTTCTGACTCTGGGGGCAGAGGGCTAGACTTGCTCCTCTGTTCTCCCCCAAATCCAGCTGATTTCCACTGACCTTTTACTTTGTCTTTGGCATTTATGGGTTGATAATTCTAGAAACCACCACAGCTGTTGGTGATCTACTCTCCCAAATGCTCCAGCTTTGGCTGGTCTGGGCTGCCCTGGGGCTAAAACCTCAGGTTCATGAGGGGTTGGTCTAGACTCCCAGCATGCTGAAATGAACCCTTCCTGTCAGCCTGCCAGGCTGCCTTCCATGTGAGCTTTGTTTCTCTGTCACTTTGAGGGTTCTGTGGCTCTAAAATTTGTTTAGAGTCATATTTTATAGGTATTTGAGGTGGTTATGGGGGGGCCACGGAGTTTTCCTGCTTCTATGCCTCTATCTTGACTCTACCCCCTGCACAATACCCATTACTTTACAAACTTCTAAAAGCTTAAATTCTAGGTGAAAACCAACTAGTTTGTGAGTGTGTTTTTTTAACAGAAATATTTAAGGTAGAAAATAAAAGCAGCAGAGTAGCTGTTTCTCAGGTTAGGATGACTAGGGCAGCTGGGAGACTAATCAAATTTCAAAGGGGAGTGCAAAGTAGGAGATTTTGGTGCTCATAGACCAAGTGAACTGCCTTTCATGGCCACAGTGGGTATGAGCTCTGCCTCATGCTCTCCCTGTGTGCAGAACAAAACAGAGAAAGACCTTTTAGAGCTATGTCTATGTTATGTGAGTCATCAAAATTTTTAATCTTATATGTAGTGTATATAAGTAAGTTTAGGCACTTTACCTAGTGGAAAAGGAACAGTGACTCTTAGTACTAGGAAATACTACATACATACACACATATTCTATATAAAACATATATAAATGTATATATATATTTATAAAACTACAAACACATATGCATTTACTTATATATTAATATTTCTTCATATACCTAACTCATATGTGTATATGCTTGTATTTATAGTATGTGCCATTCAGGGTGCTGATACCTTATCAAACAGTAGGGCCTTGTAGGAAGGAGAGTTCCCAAGAAGGGGGCTGTTTCATTGCTTTTTTTTTTAACTTTTAAAAAACTACTTTTAAACTTAGAAAAAAAACTATTGCACCATATTTGTAAGCTTCATTGTTTGCAGGAGAAATAGGAGAGCATGGAGCACAGTCATTCCTTAGAGACACATGAACCAAAATTCAGAAGTTTCCAGGTAGTGAACATTGGTGGGGATGAGCCATTATTGTGTTATTATTGAAGGGCTACAAATGCCAAAGTGCAGCTACATGGTGCAGTGGCCTTGAGGATTCGGGTTCCCCACCTCTGCAATTCTCTGGGAATATCAGGAGATTCCTTCAGTGCAAAGGAGCAGATGATAGTGCTTCTCAGATCCCATTTCCCCTACAGGAAGATTAGAGAGCTGATGAGTCTTTAGAATCTAAAAATATTTTCTTTCTAACTGTCTTGTAGAGGTGAGTGACATTTTCCCATTTTTCAGATGAGGTAAACAAGGGTCAAAGTATTTATGATTCCCTCATGTTATGGATTGAAACTCAAGGTTACCTGACTCTAACTTTACTGGTAGTATAGCAGGCTACAGGGAAAAGATCCTTAACTCTGAAGTCAAAGGACCTGGGTTCAAATCCTGTTCACTGGTGCTCACTCCCAATGTCATCTTGGGCAAGCCATTTAACCTCCCTGAGCCTCAGTTTCTATATCTGTAAAATGAATTATCTCTTCCGTATCTGCATGAATGAATTTTTTTTCTGAAGCATTTATTGTTTATAAAAGGCTGGCAATAAAAATACAAAAGATACTCTGAGAAGTTTATATCCTAATCCTATATTCTAATGGGGGAGATAACACATGTAAAGGATCACCATCAGAGGGGAATAAGCATTTACATGGCATCTACTACTACGAACTTGGCTCTGTGTGGTTGCTGTTATTAGTCCTATTTTGTAGGCGAGGAATCTGAATTCAGGTCCTTCTAACTCCCGGCCCAGGACTCTATCCAATGTGACACTTAGCTGGCTAGGAGGTAGGGTGGTGGCAGTTAATTTGATTGTGGTCCCAGAACTGTAAGGGGCAGAGGGGAGTAAGACAGGAGTGACATTCCTGTTGTTGAGAAATCCAGAGGATAAAGAAAAGCTTGGCTGGACCCCAGGTGGGCCTCAGTTATACTGGATGACTGAGACAGCCAACAACCAGGACAGTGATTTTTAAAATTTTTAAAAATTATTTCAAAAATTATTTTACTTTTTAAATTTTAATTGAGTTTAATTTAAAAATTAAAAATATTATTTTATCCTAAACTTAAGAAGTAAAATAAGCATTTCCATAATATATCAGAATAGAAAGATGATCAATTGCACATGAACCTGTAAATCTACTAAGAATAACTTGCTATTTCTTTTAAATATATATTATCATTATCATGTAACTTTTCTGTGTCTGTCTCTCTTTTTGTGTCTCTGTCTGTCTCTCTCTCTGTCTTCTCTTTTTCTGTCTCTTTCTCTGTCTCTGTCTGCCTGTCTCTGTCTGTCTCTGTCTCTTTTGTTTTAGGGCAACACTTTTCTAGTTTGTGTGAAAGGATTATCTTCCTGGGCTTGGTTCCTGAACCAAAGAGAGGTGGGGGAGGTGGGGGACAGATGAAATGATCTCCAATCACAAGTGCAATACTACCTTTGTTGATCCCTGCTAAATGCTAGAACTTCTCCTTTTTAGATTGACTGGGATAGAGGGTGTATGTACATAATTATTTTCATGTTCTCTCCCCGATGAGACTGTGGGTTTCCTGAGGACAGGGACTGTTTTCTATTGTTTGGTTTTGACTTAATTTCTACCCCGCCCCCCCCCAGTGTTTAGCATAGTGCCTGGTATAAAGTAAGCATTTAATAAATGTTTGAGGAGAACTATTTAGAGAGCTGAACTGGAGTTTTCTGTTTTTCTAATTCTATTCTCCCCAAGAGGGGAGGGAGGTGTGGCAGGTGTGGCAGGTTACTGATTGCTCTAAGTGATTTCTGGATGGTTGGCTGTGTGGATCTTGAGCCCTTAAATCTATAGTTGCAAGCCATCTTGTCTGTAAAATGCCAGGTCTTAGAGGAAGAAGTCTAAATCTAGAATATTTATTGTATATTGTTTTCAATTGGCCCTGGTCCTGAGGAGATGTAGTTCTAAAGGAATGGGGGCTTACAATCAGTGTGTGTGGTAGTTGAGAGAGAGAGAGAGAGAGAGAGAAACAGACAGACAGAGACATACAGAGAGAGAATATTAATTTAGCATTTGTTTACTGTATACCAGGCTGTGTGTTAACTGTTGGGGATACTAATAGAGTACAACTGAGCAACACAGTCCTTACTTCCAAAGAGCTTGCATTCTATTAGAGGAATATGACACATAAAGTGCTGAAAAGGGCATTGGGGATGTAAAAGTGGATGTGTGGTTTGGAGCTGGTGTCTTCTGGGTAGTGAAGAAATGGAACCCTGGTACTGAGCAAGATAAATCAAATTCTCCCTTGGGGTGCTTCCTTGGATAGAGCCTAGGTTTGGGGGGGGAGGGTGAATAAGTGGAGACAGAGGCTAAAATGGAACTGACATGGTTGGAGCTGACCTGGAAGTGAAGTGGGCCCTTAATTGTGGGATGGGAAAGAAGAGGTGACCTTAACGAATTCTCAGTGACAACTTCATTGTCTATCCTTCCTAGAAGAGAAAATGTTAGATTCATGATTCTGTGGTGTTTTGATTAGAATCCTTTGAAATTTTACTCAGCAGGAAGGTTATGAGGCTGGAGTTAAACTCTAATTAGTGTTGGGAAATCAGGTCTTTGCCCTGGTTGCTAATATTTAGGTAGTGTTGATAGCATTTATGCTCCTATTTCTACCTTGAATGGGTGCTCTCTGATCCCATACCTCTGCCCCCAAACCATACCTCAGATGAATTTCCCCCCTTTTCATCACCATTATACTCCCTTCTTCATTGCTAATCTCTCCCAGAATGTCTTTCTAATGACTCAAGGTCTGTCCCTTCATGGGGCTTTGTTCTAAGGTCTAAGGTCTCTTTTAGATATCTCTCTCCCCATTCCCTAGCACTCAGATGAATTTGTCTTACTGCTTGTCCCAGATGCAAGAATTGTTTGTTACAGCTCTGATATATAGAATCCCCCTAAATGGAAGGGTGAATAAAATGAATAGAAGCTGTAAAAAACAGGTGACTGTAGTAGAGGGAGATTATTCTATAGAGTTTTTCCATCACTGAAGTTGGAGACATTGGTGTGGTTGGGGCAGCTGTTGGCTGCTGACAATTGAATAGAAGAAAAAACTCTAGGTAGAATCACTCTCACAGCAGTTGTTGGAATGAAGGTTTTTTGAATTAGAGGGATTTAAAAGTGGGGAGGAGATTCAATTGGCTTCTACCCATCTCAGTGTTTTCATTTAATGGCAGATACCTCTCCAAAGAAGTGATGCTGTGGTAACACTGTTTTAAAACTATGGAGGGAAAGGAAACCCATGTGTAAGATTTATGTGTCCAAAGAAGATTTATTAAGAGAGATTCCTACAGCCAACTGGAGAATATGGTGAATACTGTGGACTTCCAAGTCTGTGTCCAGATGCGGGTGATACCATGGTGGCTTCCTTGATTGTGGCAGCTTCAAAGGTAACTTTCCATCTTTCTATTTTTGTATAGACAAGTCCCCTCTCTGGGGGGATGCCACCTCTTTTTCAGGGATTTTTGGATAGTGACTAGTGGAACAAGGTATTATATGTTATCACTGCTTTTGGATCTAATCTTTAGGATTTTTGAATGCATTAACTGACTGAAGGGGCATAAGAATTTGAGGCTACAATATTACTGTTTTCTCAAGGTTGGCTAATGTGGGGGAATAAGAAGGATCTTATCCATGATGTCATGTGCTAAAGTGCTGTCTTGGTTCAGGTGGACATTTATTTACACTATTTTTGGGCAAAGAGGAGAGTGTTCTCAGTTTGTTGTAGAGGTTAAGGCAAAAAAGCAAGAGGGCATTAACAGTATATATGCTAATTATCTGGCAAGATCTAGGACAATGGTTTTGGACTGGTTGTCTTCTCAAAAGACAAATCAAAGTCTCCTAGGTATTTTATTTTTTTTTCTCCTTGGAATTCTATATGTGAAATGCTAACTCATTCCCTATAAGAAGAGGCCTTACTTGTTGACATAGTTATGTATAAATGTACACGCACAGGTATATATTCTATAGCATGTTTATCTCTACGTCTCTATATGGTGGCAAACAACATTCATTCATTTATATTTTCAGTGAAGGATAGAATTTGCAGTTATAGAATTCTAAGAAGAATTATGTGTGTGTATATATTTATATACATATAGACATGTGTCATTACATATGCATACATACATAATGAGGAGTCGTAGAAACTAGAAAGCATTGTAGAAGTTTTGTTCACTCTGTCACGGTGGTCAAGTTCTCAGAGTTGACATGTTATGAAGTCAGAGACATGGAAAGTTTATTGTTGTCTGATCTGAAATAATTGACCTTATGGTGACAATGAGAGAGACATCAGAGGAAACTGGAAGCTTAGAGTGATATTGTATACATGCTGATAGAGAGAGATCTGAGACTTGCGTGTACTGCTTTATGATATAAGGACTTTTTTGTGTCTATAGACAAGAAGGATTAGCTTGTAGGGCGAGGGTAATAGGATTGTAGTTAGAAGATGCTTTAAGTTCATCAGATCTTTATTTTAAAGATGAAGAAATTTATGCCCAGAGAGGTTAGATCTCTTGTCCAAGGTCACTGAGGCAGAGAATATTTGGGTTTGACTTTGGCTTCTAGTGAGCAAGATAAGTGGGATCTATTTTTTTCTTTCTCTTAAAACATAATATCCAAACTTGAGCTAATTTTATTTCATTACTGATTCTTTTCTTGGTAATTATATTTGTTTAACTTTCCTATATTTCTTTTTGGGGTATTTAAAATCCTCCGTTTTTTGTTATGTTCTGGGAGACTCACCTTCTGTGAGTTGTGTCTGCATATCCTGGCTCTCAAGTCAATGACTTTGTCTTTAGAGATCATGTACTCTCTTAAAAATACTGTCTTTTGCTTTTCTTCTGCTATATTTTCCTTCAATATCTTTTTCTTCTTTGAGAAACTCTGCTAGGGATTCAATATTTTTATTAGTGAGGTAGGGAGTGCGCAGGGATATGCTGGTAAAGTGTGTTGTAATAAAGGATCCCAATATGGGCCCAAGACAGAAGCCCCTTAGGGTGGTTTCTTAGCTCCTGCTGAGAGTGTGGAAGCTCTCTCTCCCTCTCTTGCACCTCTCCCTCCCTCTTCCCTTTTCCCTTTCCCTCTCCCCTTCTTCTTCTCTCTCCCTCCCTATGGATGCCCTGTAATTTCTCTGCATTTGCACATAATTCTTCTCAAAGTGTTTGTATTATTTGGCATCAGTTAGTGAGAACTGAGGAAAGCAGTGGTATCTGTTGTGCTCTTGGTCCTTTGGTCTGGAAGTCTGCATTCCTGCTGAGGAGGAAGTGTAGGTATGAAAAAAGATGATCCTGATGGTGTGGTGCCAGTTTCTGACTAATGATAGACAAGTGCATGTTGCCAACATATTTGTTTATGGAAGGTGGTGTGATATATGTTTGTACATAGGTGTTGTGTTGTGACAGGTTCAAGGAGAGGAGCAAAGGAATGGCATATTGTAGGGAATGAGAAGTTTAGTAGATTAATCCTTAAGGAAATGAAGACCAGTTGAGGTCTAAGATGGTCAAGTAAGAGTTTTCAGATATGCTGGGTATAGTCGGGGATAATATAGAATTGTTAGTGGAGATGTTGAAGTGAATGGTGGGATTTAGGTGATCTTAAGCAGGGTTAAAAATATTTTGACAACGATATTTTTATGTAATTTAATTTATAACGTAGTGAACTTAAAATAAAAATGCTTTTTCCTTTTTTTTGGAGGGGGGAAGGCAGGGCAATGGGGGTTAAGTAAAATTAAATGTATTTCATAGGTTTAAAAATTTTTTCTAAGAAAAATTACTTTGGCTTTAGTGTCCATTACGCATGCACACAAGGGTTTAAGAATCCTTTGGCTTAGCTTATGGTGAACATGTGCAAGAGAAGGCCTGACCCTGGGAAAAGCAGAAGGAACACTTTCAAACTGGAATTAGAATGTACTGTAAACCCCTCAGTGATAGGGGTGGTTTCATTTTAGTCTTGGCATCCCTAGTCTAGTACAGTAGCTGACATGTCTCATGAGCTTAATGAATTATTGATTGGAATGTTTCTGAAGGTTTAGGGAAATTATAGGACAGAGGGTGAGGAGAACTGAGGTGAGTGCTCTAGGGACAGAATTTGGAATGGGGGCATGGGGGAGACTGCGGGGGTAGGAGGAGATGATGGTGTTTGGGTGAATGGCTGATGCGTGGATCAGATGGAAATGATGCCTTTTCATTTTCTTTGTTCCTGAAAACCCCATCTCAAAGTTTGAGAGAATCCATAGCATCACAGGTCTTTTTTTGGTAGTTGTTTTTAGAGGGGGTCATCCAGGTTAAGGAGCAGCAGTGGAATTGTGTCAAGTGGAGATTCTTTTCTTGGAAACTCACCACCCATCCTGGTGGTCAGGGGTCTCAAGAGATGCTTCCACTGTGTGTGTGTCGGGATGGGTGACTACTTATATGTGGTATAGTTGAGGCTGCTGGCTGGGCTTACCAACCTGGCAATTCTTTTAGTACTTTGTACTCTTATTCTTCTCCCTCTCTTCAAGTAGTAAAATGTCTGTTTTCTATTTCTGTGTGATTAGTGAAGATCTAATTCTCCTTTCCTTTAAGGGCTTTCAAAGACAGTGTGACACCCAGCCCTCCCTCTGACCACTTGCCCTCCAGAGTGAGGAAAGAAAGCAAGACACCAGAGTTTCCTTTGTAACAATCATGACTTTTTTATTAAGATAATTTTGTACAAGACTGCAGTTGAAATTCATCCTTTTGAAGAATACAAAGTTTCTGTATACAGAAAGAGAGAGTAGTAGTAGTCATAGGAAAGGTAAAATAATTCCTTGTCATTTCAGAGCATTTATTGCAATGCTTATAAAAAATTTGCATAGAATATGTGCAAGGATTAGGGTGATGATGAAGATGATGAGGACATGTCATCTCTGTGAAGGATACATCATTAATTGGTATGGTTGATTTATTTTTTTCTAGGACACACACACACAGTGATAGAGAGCCCCAAAGGGTGTTGGAATGAGAAAGAATCTCTTCTAGATTGGCAAAAAGAAGAATAGTTTGGTGCCCTTTGTCTATGTGATAGTGCTATATGAGTTTGGATAAACCTAGAATTGGAAAGGCCCTCCTATGCGTGTGTGTGTGTGTGTGTGTGTTTGAGTGGGTTGGTTGGGGCAGGTTTTGTCCCAATTTGTTTCAACAATGCAAGGTGGGTCCATTTCTAGACAAGACTCTGGAGGAGAGGAGTGGGCAGTATGTTAACACACTCAGACCAGTAATGGATAAGTTCATGGCAATATGGGATATTGGGAGGGTGAGTATGGGATTAATATGAGGTGCTGGTGGGAGGCAGGGTACAAACCTTTTTCTCTGAACAATTTGTCAGGCAGGTTGGCAGAAGTACAGCTTTTTTCTTCTCTGGGGACAGAGATCATTGTTCTACCCTCTGTTCTTTGAAATTCCCATCCACTCCAACTTCTCCCTTCCCCTACCCCCCATCCCAGATCTGAACACACAAATTCTTATTTGTGAGTTGGACAAGATGATGAAGACACAAATCCTGGCTATGGTCCACATCCTTCTCCCTTATTTCTGCCTTTGGGTTTAGCTACAGAAATGCATATTTTTTTTCTCTCTCCATGGTCACTGTGCTGGGCCATCTCCTCCCCCACCACACATATATGCACACAGAATATGCTATTTATTTTTTCACTTTCTCTTCTTCTTTGAGGAGAGACAACAGAAGATAAACTGTCTAGTCCATCATCTGGGCTTCCTGTGAATTATGGTGGGGGGTAGGGACAGAGAGAGGAAAACGAACAGAGCATGTGAATGTTTCTAGAGAGACACATGTGAATCTATCTACTAAAAGTTATAGTTATTTAAAAGATGACAAAATAAGTATCTTTTTTATGTTCTTCCATCTAGAGAATTAATTGGTATGCTTTCTCCTCATTTGACACATGCAATTTTCTCTCCATATTATCCGCTGCTCCCCATGTCTAAATCCCAAAGACGTTTTTATATAGTTTTATCTAACTAATGATTCTATAACATTTAGAATACATGAGGTTGTGATGGGGAGGAGTGAGAGAAATGTGTCATGTGGGATTAGATCTGGCTTAAGATCAGCTGATTGACATGAATGTCATTAATCATGGAGACAGATACATGGATGAGAAGGGAGGGAAACATTGCCACATTTATGATGGGGGAATATGTGTGCAATTTACCACAAATATTTTCCAAATACACAGATCTTAACATACAAAGTCATGGAATTAATACAACTTATGATACTGGGGATATGTGAAAAATAAAAGTAGACCTCTGTCTCTCTATTGATCCATCTTCAGTGACAATTATCTCTTCTGATAAATGTGCTTTCAAACACAAAGGAGAGTCTAAGAAGACAAATAAGTTCTATCAAGTTGCATGTGTGGGGGAGAGAGAGAATGAATGTGTATATGGTAAATCATATATTACTTTCACACATTTTCTCTGAAGCTAGCCCCTGCTCCTCTTGGGATAGAGTGGGGCAGGGTGGAGGGGTTAAAATGGGCTGGATGACTTTCTAGAGAGAGATAGGGGAAGGAGGAACCTTCTCTCTTCATCTCTATCAATAAGGTTGGTAAACTAAGGCTAGCTGTTTGTCTCTGTCTAGTAAAAGTGGGCAGGGAAACACAACAAAAGGACAAAGAGAATGTGCAGATTTTCCACTGTGATAAGCTCAATTATTTTTTTCTCTTAAATATATAATAGGTGAATCTCTCATACATAATCCATTTCACTATTTCCAAAAGACAAAGAACATTTGGGGTTTTTTATAGGAAAAAGTATCAAACTACTAACTCAGTCCCAACTTTTCCCAGCAACCCCTTCCCCACTGGAGGGGAGCAACTCTGCTTGCTACCTTTTCACAACATTGGGGTAGGAGGGCCAGAACTCTCTTTTGCTCCCATCTCCTGCTTCCTTTTTGCTGGCTCTAAGCAATGGCTCATGTGGTGGGAGTCATACATTTTATTCTTCTTATACTTAGGACTCCCTGAGCTCATCCATTAGTTCCCAATCTTGTTCCTTTTCAGAATAATGGACCTGATGTGTCTAATGACTAAGAAGAGGGAGAGATAAACTATATTTCAATTTTAATCCAAAATTTTCCCAAATATCATTTTCTCCCACTATCTTCTTAAACCCCACTCACATTGATACCCTCTCCTAATCCTTAAGGAGAGATATCAAACAGCAGCCATAATGTTTTAATTTCATTTCACAGAATGGTAGTAAAGGGGTGTGTGTGTGTGTGTGTGTGTGTGTGTGTGTGTGTGTGTGTGTGTGTGTGTGAAGCAGAGAAAAGCAGTATTCCCCCTCCCCCCAATATCCACAGGATACTGGAAAAGGTCTTCACTTCTATTCAGGTCCCTCCATATATATCCTTCCCTATCCCCCACCAGTTCTCTTGTCCTTGTTTCCCTATTTGCAGCCAAACACAGAAAATCTCCCCTTCTTTCTATCCCATTACCAGGAGCTTCACTTTACATAACTTCCTTTCCCTCCCCTCTCCCCCTAACACAGTCTTAGAACCAGAGAGAAAGGTCTCCGCACTAGCTTTGGGGAAAATATTCTTCCTTAACTCATGACATTTTGAAAGAACAATTTATACAGACAAAACACTGATGAAGATGGAGGGTAGCTTCGATGAGAGACAGTGCAAGGAGCATGACCGAGGGCAGAAGGGGAGCACTAAATCTTTGAGAAAAACCTAGATGTCTGAAGGCTCCAGAACAGGCAGAGGCTCACGATCCATGCCCAGGATGGTACAGATAGTATTTGGTGCCACACCAATGGGAAGATCAGAAAGGTAAAACAATCATGTCCCCACAACCTCAGATGGTGTCTTCCACATTGTAGGAACTTAATGTTTACTGAATTATTGAAATGGGAAGGAGATGACTCAAAACAGGGAGGATGACAATTAACATAAGATCGAACTAATGAACAGTTTTTTCTTCTGAGTTAACCTAAAAGATTGATCATTAAAGTAGGCTTAATGGAACAAAGGCAAAAACAACAACAAAACAGAAATACTGTTAGAAAGGAAGCTGAAGCTGAAGCCGAGAAAATATAAGAGACAAATGATAAGCAGAAATATCCTCTACCCAAAGCTCCCCATTACACAACCCTTGGGACTTAAATCCCCAGGCTCCAGATGAGATGTGTATCTTCAGAAATATAGAGGCCTCAAAAGCAACTCTTATGAATCTCTAAAAATAAAGATTGGGGAGAAAATATAAAAGGAAGATGAACTCAGAGAAATAGACATGAGTATCCTTACACACATGTACACACATTTCAGCTGTGCCAGTCTTTGAAATGAGAAAGAAAATGAATTCTTCCAAGCATAGACCAGTAAATTGATCTCTCATCCTGAGTATATTACAAAAAAGCCAACCCAATCTTTGCTTTCAGAGAAGGCTCCATAGTGTCCAGAAGAAGGAAAAACGACATTCTCACTGTATTCTCTTTCCTAGTCTGATGTACCCCATGTTAGTCCCACTTCAAGTTTCAGGTTTACTCCATTCTGGGGACTACTGCCAAACTCAATGGCATCTGAAGACCATGAATCCCATCCTTCCTCCCTGTTCCTCCCATACAAGGAGCTGTTGAAGGAATTAAGAATGATTTTCTCAGAAAAGAAAAGAAAAGGCTAATTGTAGGAGTAGAAGTACGAAAACTTTTTAAAGTATCTTTGATGAGCTATCCTTGAGGAAGGAAGATTAGACATTCTGGGTAGTGTTGGAAGGCAGACTGAGAACCATTGGATAGAAGGTGTAGATGTACATGCTTCGATGCAGTCAGTATAAAAAAAGAGACCCAATTTTACATATCCAACTAGAGAATAGGCTGTTTTCTCACAACAGGCAAAGTAACACCACTCTGTCACCACTCTAGGATGGCAAGTTGTCATTTCTTTAAATGAGAGAAAATGAACAAAATAAAGCCTGTATCTGTCCTCCTTTGTCATGAAACGTAAAGTCCATCTCCTGTGAGAAAACAGAGCCATCAAGAAGGGCACCAAGACGTGCATTGAATTGTGGGGCACAGGAAAAGAAGATGAGAAGTGGAAACTCAAGGATTTCAATACCTATGTACCCCAGGTAAGTTTTCCAGAGGTGACAGGAAGATAACTGATAATAGGCTGCTTTCACTAAAATGTGCATTGGTGAGACCTCCAACTCTCTTTGAGAATTTCTCTTCATGATACCATAGGGCCTCTAGAGAAGGATACCTCTTCATGGGCTGAGCCTGTCCCTTCACATGATCTGCTTCCATGAAGTGCTATCATAATATTTCTTATCCCCAGGAGAAAAAATAGAAATAACCACTCAATGAGGCCAACCCGTGATAACAGAACCATAAGTTGAACAAGAACTAAGTCAGGACAGTGGTGATAATTGACTTAGGATATCATGATGAACTGGGCCCAGTCCACTTGCTGCATATATGTGATAATAAAATAGTGCTTAATCATAGGATAATACATTTAAAGCTGGAAGGAATCTTAAGGGGTCAGCTGATCCAACCCTACCACTGGATAGATGAAGAAACTGAGGCCCAAGTTTCCCAAGTTCACATAAAGCATGATTAGCAGAGGAAGGATTGGAGCCAAGAGCCTTTGACTCTCTAAATCTTGTGCTATCTCTCAGTCTCCATTCTGACCAACCACAACCCCAAAGTAGGGTGAGTTACTACCCCTCCTCACACGTACCCGAGTCATTATTACTGGTTTTTTGGTCTACTGTTTGTCCTTCTGATTACTTTTAAGTCTTCCACCCCCTTCTCTTCCCTTTTCCCCTACACCAAATGTCTCTTTCTCCCCTCTAGAAGTCCTTCAGGAACAGAGATTGTTTCCATGGCATATTGAGAATACACACTGAGAAAACAGATGACATCTTCAGGAAGGAATTTACTTCTCTTTTTCTCTCCCTCCCTGACCCTATCAGAGGAGTATATCACCTTTGGCCCTCTGTTTGATTGATGAGATTTTTTTCCCCTTTTTGTTTTGTATCCTTAGCACCTAGTATGGTGCCTTGCACATAGTAAGCGACTAAGTGTGAATTGGACTGAATAAACATTGAACATCTGCCCCCATACACTGTATTGAACCAAATAACAAGTGGAATGGAAAAGCTGACAGCTCTCCCTACCAATAATTATCTAGAGGTACTCAGTCCAAGGATACTCTGGTCCCTCCTTCTCCTAGTTTCAGGCCTATTCTTCCGATGCTTTGACTGTCATTATTGAAAGGATAGGGAACTCCTTGCCTTGACAAGCAGTAGTTTTCAGACTGACCTCAAGCAAGGCCACCCCACCTTTTTTTTTTTTTTAGCTCTGGTACTCTCCACTCTAAAGATCTCAAACCACATCAGAACAAAGATTCTCTTTGGCCAACAGTCCATTTTCCTTTTATATCCACTACTACTCTAGTGAGAATCACTATATACTCAATCTCTAGTTCTTTATGCTCTATCCCTTCCTGACAACACTCTACCAGATAAATGACCTCATGAGATCCCTCCCAAGACTCTTCCCAGAGAACCATGGGGGAAAAAAAACAAAATAAAAAACAAACAAAAACCCAATTCAATCTTTCCTTGTTGGTGGGGGCCCTCCAGATTTAAAATAAAGACGGAAAGCAACACGAAATACTTCTTTCAACATGATATCCATTCTCTCAGCAGGGGCACCACATCTCTCAGTACATAGCTTTTCCTTCTAAAGATGAAAAAAGAATCTGTAAATGCGTGTTTGGCCATCCTCTGGTGTACCTACTAAGTTTTCTTTCAGATGGAATATACCCTTAATGGTTCTTCTGCTTGTAAGTAAAGAACACTCTAAATTCTGGTGAAGGTAAAGCCCTAGAAATGGCTATTTAGAGAATTCCTCAAAAGATTTTCCATGAGGACCTTAAGGGTGAGGTCTAACCATCATCCCAGATTCAGGATGACAGGCTTTCTCACCTAAACTTTCCCAGGCTCTCTTTTAAGTTTGATTTGATTCATCACCACCCTCCCCACCCTAGCTCTGAGAATCCCATTTCCCACCCCCTGCCCCCTTACCTAAAATAATATATGACATCAAATGACAGGATAAATGAGATGTGCTTCTCCTTGCTGAGTGCATTGACTTTAAGGCATAGGCACAAATTTGCCCCTCTTTGAACAGAGACAGTACGGTCCCTTGTCCCAGTACAACCGAAATCCAGGGTGACCCCTCACATTGACAGTGGTGGGAAGATGGCCATAGACATAATCAATTAGCTCATGGCTGGGAGTGTATGATGATAGCCACTCTGGATGTGTGGCAGCCACTAGTGGCTCTGGGAGATTTCATACTTCTACTACTATGATTAAAGCTGTCCTCCTCTCTGCATCCCCCATCCCCTGTCCAACTCCTTCCCAATAATCAGTAAGTCCAACAGGGTAGGGAAAGGAACATCTTGGCACTAACAGAATGACATATAAGCAGATTGCATTGGATATTGACCCAATGAAGATAGGGATATGACCTTTCCAGTAATAAGGTCTCAAGTATGTTGCCATCCTTTGTCTCTTTGGATCTTAGATGGAGTGGATCTGAACTAGATCTTTGTGAGAGAATGCTCTGAAAAATCCAGTCCACCCACAGACTCTGAGGAAGCACTTGAGAAAAAAAAAGGTCAAACTCCTTTGATTGAACTTAACCTTTGTTAGATTTCATCTCTTAGTAGCTTATTCTGGGATATATCCCCTCACAATCTTTCTTTTATCCAACTGGATAAAATGGATCAACATCATCTTCCTTAATCCAGATCATTAAAAAAACCCCAAGCAAACAAGCGTTTGGATGGCTAATGACCGATTGTCCTCCTTTCCTGGTGTATAATACCTCCATCTTATCCTTACAGAAAATAATTTCATTTGCAGAGTGTACCCTCTGTATTTAGACCAATGTGGTACTTGCCCTTCTTGGACATATCTTAAATAGCAACCACGTTGTAATATTTTCTCCAGAATAGAAGCATCTAGAAACTGACAACTTTCCTGCTAAGAATGAGGGGGTTTCTCAAGCCATGATTAAGATTGTTCCCTACTTCCTCTACAATATAGTTACTTCTTGAGTTGGCCACAGCATCATGAATGAGGGAGCTGACTAATCATTTGTGGTAGGAAATACTACATTGAGATACTGGGCACATATGAATGAGAATACGTTAAAACTTGAGTGTGATCCACTGAGAACCCATAACATGGTCAAGAATGAGACATGGACTTCCTAGGTTCCCCTGTGCTTGACTCCCATCCCTACTCTGCCTTTAAGTGCAGAACTGATGTTCCAAATCTCCCAGGACCATGACAAGAAAGAAGGGCTGCCTTGTCACTCTTCACCATGAAGAAAGGCCCACATTTGACTGATGACAGTGGGATTTCATGATGTTAAAGGGATCTTACCAGTCTATGGCATAGTATGGCAGACTTTGCATTATTACTATATGTCAGAAGTCTGGAGACATCCAGTCTGGTAGTCTGTAATAGAGGTTGAATTTAGATGTGGGAGACTGATAATGTGAAACTGGGGGTCACCCATGGATCCTTTTGTACTGAAACCTTCTTTTATACAGAGGATTCTATTTCTATCTATCTATATATTTATATATATATATATATATTTATTTATATCTATCAATATATATAAGTCTCATAGCCCCATCCTCACGCACACTCACAACGCACACACACGCACCAAAAAAGGTCTCCAAGACGCTTTCCGGGTTCTAGTCAAAAGAGTCCACAGCAAGAGTTCATTGAGACCAAAAACCAGCCCCAGTGCCATCCTCTACTGTCCGTGACACTCGGTCTTTCTCAGAGGCAGACGCTGGTGTTGATCTGACAGGTAGAACCACTTCCTGCCTGAGACAGGAAGAGTCTTCCGTTGGAACAGACACAGATCTCAAATACTTTTTGCCGGGTTCCTGTAGGGGAATAAGATCCTCGAGGCAGTCTAGGTAGTTTGATTTTGGCAGCATCTAACTGGATCTAAAGCAGAAAGAGAGGAAGAAAAGAGGTCAATCATCCATACAGACTAAGATTTATCTATATTATGCTCAGACAGAACAGGATAATCCATAGAGGCTCAGAAAAGAAGACTGTGAAAGAGATACATACCATAGAGGTCTATCAAGAGATAATCACCAATCTTCCCAGAGTTGACAGTTTTGCAGATGGTGACAATGTGAATTAAGAACAAATATCTCTGGACTGAGAAGTAATCACAGAGACTTCTGCAGCCATCCTCGTAGGAATTTCTAGTTTAACTTCATGATTGCCAAGATCCATTCAAAATTATACAAATGCATATCTATTTCACAAAAATCCTATTTGTCAATTCAATTAGATCAGATAAACTTGATGGAGCAACATCTTTGCCCATCAGTGGCCTTCAGGGAACATATATGTGAAAAGAGAATAAAAAGGATCAGTGGTTCACTCAGTGTTTTATAGAAATCTGTATCGAAATATAATTTGCTACATACTTCTTTGTGTGAATGGAAGTTATCTATATATAAATATGCATATATTTCACTTGTCAAGGATCACACAGACAATTTGTATTCAAGGTGTGACTTAAACCTACCTGGGTCTTCCTGATTCTAAGGTTGGTTCTCAATCTATTACACCAGAAAAGCTGAGGAAGGAAGACTCTTCCAAAGCTTTCTGGAAGTCATCATGAACACACCCAGTCCTAGCTTGTATGTCACAAAGAGGCTCATCTTCACATCTTTTGCCTGACTTCAATCCACTTTAACTAAATGAGAGCTAGTTATACTATATACTATAGTTATACTATATACTATAGTTATACTATAGTCAATATCTCACTGAGTATCAGTGAGATATTGACTATAGATCACAGGAATGGACAATTCAGCACACTGGAAACTTTATTCCATTTGATAACGTTGTTATTGTTACGTTGTTGTTTTTATGTTTGTCCTTCCTTCTCGAAGAGGACATGACATCAGGGAGATGATGACATGACTTGCAGTTGACTTTGATTTGAGTGAGGGAGGGCTGTGTAAGGTCACCAGCCTCACTCACTCCTCCAGAGCCATCTGGGTCCAGTGGTCAGATATTCATCAAGACAACTGGAGATGGCCCAGGATGCAATGGGAGACCCTGGCCCTTTCAAACTAAGGTCTTTTCAAGTTCTCATTTTGAATGAGGAAACTCCCATTCAGTGAATAGGCATCTTTAAGAAGTGAGTCAACAGACAGCCCCTTTAATTAAAAAAAAATCAAACTGGGAGGGAAAGACCCTCAGGGTTGCTGACCAAAAGAGAAAGCTACTATTTACATTCACTCTGAGTCAGGAGGACCCCCAAAACAGTCATTAATTGGTGCTTGGGCAGGAACCTATTGTTGTCCAATCTATCAACTCCACAGTGAAACAGGTTTAAAGTTTGGTCTTTGAAAAAGAAATCTAGCCACTAAACCTCAAGTTAAGGATGTAGCTTTAGGCCATCCAAATTTCCTTTCCTTTGGAGAGGAGAAGGAGATAAATAAGGAAATGGCAAAGAGCCATCTGTCTTCCCTCAGTTTATTCGAATTCCTTAGCTAGAATCAAGTAATCTACTAAGCAAACTGGCAATATGGGATCTCTCATTGCTGTTGAGGATCTTGGGAAAATTCTGAAGAATGGGAAAGGTCTCATGGGGCTGGATAAACGTCCTAGTTTTGCAGAGGAAAAATAGTAGCAGGAGATCATAGGCTGTACTTCCATTCCTGGTAAAGTTCTCAAATGGATGATGGGTGTTTAGTAATGGAAGCAGCGATTACCAATAGCTATCATGGTTTCATCAAGAACAGGTAATGTTCAGGTAACAGGTAACTGACCTTACTTCCTTTTTTGACAGGTAGACTGGTAGATCTGGGGAATATCATAGAGTACAGAAAGATTTTAGAAAGAAAAAAATGACAAAGTCTCATATCATGTGAACAAGATGGAACTCTTAGAGGCTCAGTGATGGTATATTTAGGTGCCAGAACTTACTAAAGCTTCAGATCTGCCCCCGAGGGCAGAGATAGAAGCAAGGTTTTTAGCTCCATGTAAGGAAAAACTTATTAGTGTCAAAAGGACAATGGATTGCTCATAGAGGTAGTGGAACTTTTTCTTTTTTACTGGAATACTAGAACAGATATTGAATGGCCATTTAAGCCAGGTTGCTATTTATGTAGACATGGGAATAGATGGACTCCAAGGTCTAGTCTAACTGATTGAATAGGATTTTTTAAAATAATGTTCAAAGTGCTGATTAGACCAGCAATGTCAAACTCAAATAGAAACCGATAACTGAGGACCACATACTGACTTAGAGAAGCACAAATCAACATTTTTCTAATTTGTATTGTATTTTTGTTTATTTTATTGAACATTTTCCAATTTCTTTTTAATATGGTCTCCACCCCCAACTCAGGAGTCCATACTTGAGAGTTCCATCCCCTCTCCGCCCCCCCCCCCACCCCGCCTACTTCAGAGTTTGACATCTCTGAATTAGACCAACTTGAGAAATGACATTGATGGATTGCTTTTGGTTTGTATGCAACTTTTTTTTTTTTTACCATTACCACTCTTCTCCCTCATTCCTTGCCCACCTTTACCTCTTCTTACCTCTCCATCTTTGGATTCCAGCCTGAGCTCTGTCCTACATGTGGCTTCCATATTGCCAGCTTCAGCATTGATTTCAACTCCTCTAGGGGCTTCCATCACTAAGGAACGGGTGGGAGACTCGAGTCTGCAATGAAAATCCCCAAAATGTTAGTCCTTTCTATCTTATGGATTTATCTACGGAAAGAGCTTGTTCCTTCTGATTTAATTTATTTAGATCCCATCTTGGTTGTCTTTATACTACTATGTGTATCACTCTTCCCACAGAGAGGTGGTATTGTTGTGCCCCCAATCCACCCATGTGCCATTTGTCATTTCTTTCACAAAACAGATTCCATCACTGTGGAGAGACAGCATGGCATAGTAGAATGTGGGGATTTGGAGAGAGGAAGACCTGGGTCAGATTCTACTTCCAGACACTTTATTAGTTGTGTGACCCTGGGCAAGTCACTTAACCTCTCTTGACCTCAGTTCCTCATCTGTAAAACAAATGGGTTGAACTAGAGGACCTTTAAAGTCCAAAGCTAAATACATGGGCTTGGTGTAATTTTACCTTTTTAGCATTTCTGGAGCACAAGATAACTGGTGAGCTCAAGTAAAACAGAGGGACATGGGACGCTTCCCTTCCCTTTTCTCCTAAAATGAATGGTGGCTACATAATGGTGGAAATAACACTGAATTTGAAATCAGAAAGCCTGGTTTCCAGTCCTGGCTTTATTATTTACTACCTATATAGTCAAGAGACTTAGAATCATAGATTTCAAACTGGAAGAGACCTAATGTAGTCTAATTTTTACAAATAGGGAAACTGAGGCTCAGAGCAGTGAGCTGAATTGCCTAAGAGCAAAGAAGTAGTAGAACCAAGATTAGAACCAAATCTGACTCAGAATTCTCAGAATTCTAGTCTCTTGGGGGCAGCTAGGTGGCACAGTGAATAGAGCACTGGCTCTGGAGTCAGGAGGACCTGAGTTCAAAATCGGCCTCAGACATGTAACACTTGTTAGCCGTGTGACCTTGAGCAGTCACTTAACCCCAATTGCTTTGACTTTCCCCCCCTCAAAGAAAGAATTTCAGTCTCTTTCCTCAATACCACACTGCTTTCTGGCTCACAGTTCTGTCATCTGCAAAATCAGGGAGTCAGATTAAGACTCCTGCCCACTTTGAAATCCTGTGCTCTGTGATCTGTTTCTCTGTGTCAAGGTAGGATTCCAGTGAAATTATGGAATAAGTGTATATTTTTACTGATAGAAGAAGCACTACCATTTCCTTGAATCTTCTGTGGTCCTATGCTTGGTGACACATCAATGAAACCCTTTAGAGAGGACTTGTGATTGAAAGACAGTCTATCTGAGATCCAGGCTGCTTCTCTCACTGCCTGGAGAATTGTGATCCCAATGTAAGATACTGGTTCTGACACACTATCCCCTTATAAAATCCTAATGTGTCTGGAAGAGCTGAATTGATAAGGAGACAGAGGATCCATGTTCTTTTCCTTTGATAATTCAAGCACTCTTCTCATGAATAACTTTCATATTCATCTTTCAGGGGAGAAATAAATTCCAGGTCCTGATATACTCACAAGGCATAGGCAGAGCTCTCCCAAAATGATACCATTTCTTTCTTGATTAATGAACAATATGACATTCATCTAGAACAGTGGGGTCAGACTCAAACAGAAGAACTAAATTGTACATTATCTGTGAGCTACATGTTGGCTTAGAAAATCACAGGTTAGTATTATTGATGTTTTATTGTATTTTTATTTTTTATGATATATTTCCTAATTATATTTTCCTCTGGGGTTTGGGTCACACTTGGGAGTGTTTTGGGACACTTATGGACAACTCTGATCTAGAATATTGATCTCTCCCCCTTCTCTTTTCTCTGTACCAAAAGCATTCTCAGGTCTTGCCTTTCCTCTCTCACACACTTGACAATTGATTGTACATGAGGGACTAGCCTAAGATGGAGAAAGAGAAAAACACTCAGAATTGATGTTGATCAAACAACAAGCATTTATGAAGAGTCAACTATATGCCAGGCACCTTGGTTGTCAGAATATAAAAACAAAAGTGAAACAATCCCTGTCATTAAAGAGAGTATGTACATTCTATTACAGAGAGAACATGTTCACTTAGAAGCAAATAAAAATACACAGAAAATAAATTGTAGATAAGGGGCAGTCAGGTGGCATAGTGCATAGAGCACTGGGTTTGGAGTCAGGGAGATTCATCTTTGTGAATTCAAATGCAGCCTCAGTTACTTACTAGCTGTGTGACTCTGGGCAAGTCACTTAACCTTGCTTGCTGCAGTTTCTTCATATGTAAAATGAGCTGGAGAAAAAAAAAAGGCAAACCACTCCAGTATCTCTGTCAAGAAAACCCCGAAGGGATCACAAAGAGTTGGACATGACCGAAAACAACTGAACAACAACAAATTCATGGTAAATATGGAAGACAGACAAGGGAGAGCAGGGAAATCCTCAAATAGGAGGTGGCACATGAGCTGAGCTTTGAAAGGAGTACATTTTTAGTCGGTGGGGAAAGTGGACATAAAGGCTGAGAGAAGACACGTTATATGTTGTGAGGGACAGCTAGTAGAGCAATTTGACTGGGTCTAGGAATATGTGAGGGGAATTCATGTCTAATGTGCATAGACAGGTAGGTCAGAACAGGTGGAGGGGCTGTGGATCGCATCCCTTTCTCCTTTCACTTCCACCTTTATTTTCTGTTTCTGCTTTCCCTTTGTATTTTAAATGCACTCAATTCTGGATGGTCTCCCAACTCTTTGTCATAATTCCCATACCATCAGATGACCAAGATTATGTCTTCCTCAGGAACAAACTACTGCTTATAAATATATTCATTCTTCTTTCTGGTCCCACGATGTCGCCATGATAATAGCAGTGACTGATTGCTTCTTCTTTCTCTCACTTTTTATTCTCCTTCCTAAATAAAACCACACTTTTCCCTTTCCACTTTGCCGGCTGTTAATATCCCATGTATCCCAATTTAGTCAGAGTGGGCTTGTTGCCTAGGTCCACAGTTTAAAATTCTATCCATGCCCCATCATTTATAAACCACAAAGTTCTACGTGAATGTGAGCTGTATCACTGTATCACTGTAAAGTGATAATTGAGGAGGATTCTGAAGACGTGCTACCTTTCTGCAAGGCAAAATCGACTTCTAACCTCTAGTACCCTGCTGACTGTGAAAGACTCTGATAACATTCAAGTCACAGAAGGTCCATCTATTTTTTACCCTCATCAGCTTTACCATCACACTCTGCGAACAAGTCCATTGTGAGGGAGGAGTGGCCTCTTGTCACCGAGGTCATACTCGGAGAACGTTCCTTTGCTTTTTGTTTTTGAAACTGTTTACTCCTCTTCAGTTCTACTGAATATCACTAGGACCAGAACTGGACTGACCCTGTCCAGGGATTTAATCAGCAGCATCTGTTACCAGGTGTGGGGAAGTGAAGTGTATAGGTGTGTCATTTGATCTTATGTTTCCTTAATGTGTTTTTTTTACATTGCTTTTATCTTTTATATTACCTTCATTTCTGAATATAGGGTGTCCCTAAAGACTTTATTGTGGTTGTTCTGTCTTTTCAGTTTTATCATGACTCTGTAACTTCATTTGGGGTTTTCTACTGGAGTAGTTTGCCATTTCCTTCTCCAGCTCAAACAGTGTTAAGTGACTTGCCCAGGGTCACATAGCTAGTGTCTGAGGTAAAATTTGAATTTGGGTTTTCCTGACTCCAGGCCAGGCACTCTATGCACTGTGCCATCAGCTTAGCTGCCCAAATATTAGTGCAGTTTTAAAACTGATGACTTATTCTGTATATCTCTATCCTTCTTTATCCAGGTCCTTTGTAAAAAGAAAAAAAAGGCAGTTTGGTCAAATTCACCAACCCATCAAATGAATCTGATGGCATGTGTATTATTACATATTCATAGTGCTCCATCTAGGAAAGATGGGATGGAGGTATGTTTTTCTCATTTATTCTTCAGTGATATGGTTAGTTATTACAATTCTATAGCATTTAGCTTCCTTTGTTTGGTGGAAAAAGAAATGAAGAGGTGAAATGAGGGCTTTGTGGAAGAGACAGAAGTTGCATTTGCTCTTAAAAGGCAAAAGGAATTCCAAGCTTAAGGACTAGCATGAGGAAAGAAATAGAGGAAATCATGCCATGTTTCGTTCAGGGCAGATAGACTCTTGTGCCACTGGGGCATTGGGTACATAGAAAAACAAATGATATGACATAAGGTCAGAAAGATAGGGTGGATCCAGAGCATAGGAGATTTGGAATGCCAGACTAAGAAACATGGCCTTCATCCATCTAAACACTGGAAGGATGTCAAGGTCTTAGATCCAGGAGAGTGACATGAATCAATCAGTGTCTTGAGAAGATTATGCAAAGGGCAGATTGTAGAATAGTGGGCTGCTTGGAAGGGACACTGTGATAGCTTGAGAACTCCCAAGGCCTTCTACAACGCACAGTCTGTAGAACTAGAGAAGAGAAGCTGACGGATGTCCAAAAAAATGCTGGCAAAGATTAAGGAGGCTGCTATTTTTGAGAGTCTCAATCAATTTGACTTTCCAGTTTCCCTCTGCATTCAAATTGTGTTTTGAACGAAACAAGCTGCTCCCAGCTTAGTGCTGCCTTGGGCCATCCAGTGATGCCCTTTAGGTCCTTATTGACTTTGTTGTTGTCCCACCAGAAAGCTCAGAAACGACTTACCTTTGAAAATTATACAAGATGTCACACATAGGGAAGATGACACTTACCATCTTTGGTAGCTCTTACTCTGATCACTTATTCTCCTCTCTAGGATGCAATTTCTAAATCAGTGGCATCCACAGAAATCTCCTCTAAACCCAGATAAGACACTTGTTTCTATTTGTTTTTGTTGTAATGAATGTTGGTGTGTGTGTGTGTGTGTGTGTGTGTGTGTGTGTGTGAGAGAGAGAGAGACAGACAGACAGACAGACAGACAGACAGACAGAGACAGAGACAGAGAGACAGAGAGAGAGAGAGGCAGAGACAGACAGACAGAGAGAGACAGAGAGAGAGAGAGAGAGATCCCAATGAACTGAACAGGGGTTTCCTTGCCCAGCAACAACTAGAAGTATATGTTTTCATACCTGGAGAGTCTCACTGACCATGGGTGGGTATAACTTTCTCCTAACACCCCTTCTTTCATTTAGTTTCCAGGAAGAGAGCACCAGACATACATTTTTGTGTGCTGTGCTATAAGGGTCAGGCAATAGAACTGGACCACCGGGAGAGAAATGAGAACCTGGTCTACACACTTCCCTCTTATCCAGTTACCTGTAAGTAAAGCAGTGCTTCTTTGTTCCTCTCAAGATGGAAAGGAAGGAAAAGGAAGGAAACCAGTGAGCATGCTCCTGTCTTACTGCTGTGATTGCCTCTGGATGTCATGATACTAACACAATCATCACACCACAGCTTCACAGTAGGCTTGACCTTGCCTGAACCTGGCATTACCTAGACTATTTACTCCCGGTACTCCACGAGGCCCATGGAACATTGCTGAGGTCACGTTACTTTATTGATTGTTTTTTCTTTCAGTGCTAGGGCAGGATCTCTCATGTCAGAGTTCTTCCCTCTGTCACAGTTTCATGCTTGGTGCTGTCTTACTAGGGAGCTTCTTTCCCTAAGGAAGAGGGATGGTGCAGTCAATGAGTTCTTCTAAAAGTCATCAGGAAGTCAGAGTTCCTTTCTGATTTCAGAAAGTCTGAATTTTTTTTGAAGTTTTATTTTTTTTAGTCTAAAAATCCAAGATCTACTTTCATCTTTGCATTGAATTCTCATCATCATAATAATCACAGTGACAGGGTTAGGGACTGGCACTTAATTTCACTGGTGTAGGGAACCCCACAGTGAGTAAACTCCTTTTACCCATGCAGGTCAATACCTTCTCTGTAATTTATAATCTTAGAAAGTTGCCTAGAACACTGAGAAGTTGAATGATTTCTAGGGTCACACAGACAGTTTATATCAGAGATAGGACTTGAACCCACCTGGTCCTAGCTTGGAGGAGCTCACTTTCCACTACCCAAAAAGCCTGGGTTCAAATCTTGCCTCTGACACTTACTATTTTGTGACCTCAGGCTAGTAATTTTAGCTTTTAGGTCCTTGGTTTCTTCAACTGTTAAAATGAGGTTTTGGTACTAGATGTCCTCTGAGATGACTTTCAGCCCTAGATCTATGAACCAGTATCAATCAACCAAAATACATTTGTTAAGCATTTATCCCAACTACTCTGCCCCAGGCACATAAAAGCTATTGTCTGCTATGTAAAATGACAGTGTTTTTTTAATGTCCCTGATGACACAGATATTCTCTTTCTATTCATTTGGATAAATGCCTATTAAATCTCCAGAATTCTTTGAGTACTTGCTAGACACACATCCATGATATGGAAGAAGAAACTGGATATTAATATAATTATTTGCATCAATTAATATAATTAACACTTAGATAGTACTTTAAGAATATCATATCATTTTATCTTCACAACAATTCTAAGAGGTAGGTGTGATTATTATCACCATTTCACAAATGAGGAAGACTGAGGTAGACAGAGGTTAAGTGACCTGTATAGGATCACGCAGCTATTAAGAATCTAAGGTTGGATTTGAACTCAGTTGCCCCTGATTTCAGATCCAGTAGTATATACTGAACCACTAAGACATACATAGATTTTGTCAGTCCCTTCTTCTTGAGGTCAGGAGAACTGGCCTCTCTCCCTGCTGTTGTTCAGAACTCCGAGGTAGGACTTCTCATATCTTGAGTCATTCAGAACCTAACTGCCTGTTTGATAAATGACTACCTCTTCTATTTCCTTTGAAAGTGTTAATTTTTAAAGATACAAAGTTGTGGCACTGGTCCCTTCTTGAACCACTCTGGGGACTCTGTTCCCTCTTCATAGAACATGATTGGGGTTTTGGGGCCCCGCATTCTGTCCCCTTGCATTCTTTACTAAAACTGCCCTAAATTCTGAATTCCCAATTTGAAACCCAGGCCTTGATCTTTCTGGCTACTGAGCTGATTTGGTCATCCACATTCTACCTAGACTAAATGACCGATCCTCTGCTACCTTGGACCCTGAGTCCATTTCCTGTGGACCTTCTCCATTTTCCTTTCTAATCCAAGTTCACAAAATCCTAACCGAGATTTTTCTAGGGTTTTATTAAGAGGACAAAAGAGAACACATCCATTCAGAAATAACATGAGTTAAGGTAATACAATTTACCTAGTCCCAGTGTAAGTATCCCCAAAGTTGCTAAAGTGCCTTAAAATTCCCCCAGGCTTTGCCCTGCTCATCCTTTTTGCCCATGAGGCAGGAATGACACAACATGTCTGCTCCCTTTGTAGCCCCTAAGGAAAACTGTGTCTTCTTTCCTGAACATGCTACAGTCCAATTTGGGATGTGATCAGCTAAACCTCTGAATTAAGGTTATTGGCTCATTCCTTTAATCCTAAACTTATTCTTGATTAATCAGCCTCCTTATGGCATTGTGGTCTTGTGATGCTCTACCTATCATCCTGTGTGTTACTTTAGCTATGGTAGCAGTATGGTACAGTGGGAAAAACACTTGATTTAGGATGAAAGGACATGGGTTCAAATTCTGGTCCCGTTTGCCTGTGAGACCTTGGGCAAGTCACTTAAAAATCTCTGAGCAACACCTTCTGCACTGAAATTAGGGGGGTTGGACTATTTTCTCTTACAGATCTAAATCTATAACCTTTGGTTCCTATGACCTTCACCTTCCACTACCAATGATCCCTCAATGGAATACAAACACGTATGTGAGACCATATCCCATCATGTCAGACATCACATCCCGTACAATGTTTACCCAAAATGTTTTGATCCTTTAGACCACATCCCCCCAAACTGAGACCATCCCTCCCTCAAAACCCAAGATAGAACTTCCTCATCAGACTATTAATATTTTGCCTTTCCCTTCCCCTCCCCACCATTAGATTAGCTCCTTCAGGGTAGGAAGGTTTTTTTTCCTTATGTCACTAGTGATTAGCACAAGACTTGGCACTTAGTAAATGCTTAAAAATGTTTGTTGAATAGTTTCTGAATACAGAATGTCAGGTAGATGGTTATGAATGAAAATCTGTCCCTTTCTGATCAACCATCTTCCCCATCAGACTTTTTCCCCAAGGCTTCCTAAGAGGGTCAAGGATTGCCCTGCTATCAGATCCTTTGATGCAGCAAGGACTTATGCTGCCTCAATAAGAAACATGAGGCAAAGCTGATTACATGATGTTTTTCAATTACCATTAAGTTACTCAAAAGTCTTACACTAAGGCATTTCTCATCATCACATTAATCATCTTAATAGCTGGCACCAGTACAGTACTTTACAGATTTCCAAGCACTTTCCCATATATTATGTCACCTGATTCTCATTGCAACTCCATGAGGTTAGAAGGAGAAATGTCATCCTTCATGTTTTATTGATAAGGAACCCGAGATTCAGCTAGGCAAAAGGATTTGCCAGATGTCACACAGCAAGAAAGCGTCAGAGCTGGAACTTGAAACTAGGTTTCCTTCTGGGAGGGTCTAGTGTTCTTTCCATGATGCCATATTGTCTGCTATATTCTTATTTTTACTCCTTAGGCTTTTGCCTCATCTCTGAAATGAAAGACTAAAGAAGTTTATTGTTAAATGTTTCCTTTCAATACTATCAGCCTGATTGCTGTTTTGATTCAATTAAGAATTGTCATTCCTCCTCTCTCTGTAGAAAGGACTTTCTTTGGTCCTCTCCAGGGACTGGGGCTATATAGAATGGAGTTCATTCATTGATATCTCTAAAATACACTTGTGTATCTATAAGAAGAATGCCGTGAATCTCAGACACCAAGCCTAATGACAGTTGGTATTAGGTCTACTCACATTTTACTCATGGTGGCTCCCTATCAAAGTCCAGTCTCTTAAAGATTGACACAGAAGACCCTCATAATCCTGTTCTTCCCCCTTTAACTCTTCTTAGCCTTGATTCAGGCTACTCCTCTCCCATATGTACCATACTTTGGCCAAACGTGGTTACTTGCTGTCATTCATATCACTTTGGTGCACAACTATGCCTTTTCCTTACAGGATTTTTTGCACACGGATTAACTTCTCCCTGTCTGCTCTCTTCTCCCAACACTTGGCAACCTATTATGTTTTTCAAGGCCCCATTCAAAAGCTACCTCATCACTCTATGTAAAATGTCACCACATTGAAATACTGCTAGGAGACCTATACCTTAAAGAGAGCAAAGAAAAAATAATAATAAAGGCCCTTATTTCACAAAAAATATTTATAGCACCTCCTTTTGTACTGACCTGGAAATGAAACCTAAGGGAGTGCTCATCAGTTAGGGAATGGATGACAAATTATTGTAAATGAATTTAATGGGATATTATTGGGGCATAAAAATAACGAAATGGATTGTTTTGGAGTGAAGTGGGAAGACCTCTGTGAATGTATAGACTGATATAAGAAGCAGGATAATTTATTCAGTGGAGTCCAGAGGACTAAAAATGGAATATGCCCCTTGTCAGAGACATGATGGACTTAAAATGAGAGTTTTAGTGCTGGTCAAATGAGCTGATATTTGTAGAGAGCCTAGAACAGGCCTGACACATAACAGGCACTTATTGAACACTTGTTTCCTTCCTTTCATAAAGTGCAGAGTTAGATATAAAAACTTCAGATCATGGGGCTATTTATGGAAGCAGGTAGGGGTGGCACCGTGGGTAGGGAACTGGACCTGGAGTCAGGAAGACCTGAGTCCAAATTCAGTCTCAGATACATACTAGCATTTTGACTTTGAATAAGCCACTTATCCTCTATCTGCCTCAGTTTCCTCATCCACAAAATGGGGATAATAATAGCATCTATCTCCCAGAGTTCTTAGAACAAAATGAAATAGTATTTGTAAGGTTCTTTGCAAACTTTGAAGAGCTATATAAGTACTAGTTATTATTAACTATGAGTTTTTAATTTAATAAATGCTCATAAAATAGACACATACACATGACTTGAATGTTATATACATGCATATGTGCATACACATATAGACATACACACAAATATATATACATATTAACAAACAAAAGCAATATATTTAGCATAAGAAGGGAGGTGGTTGACTAGGAAAATATCAAATATCTCTGAAAAGTGGCTGCTATCCAACATAGAGAACTAATGAAAGATGTAAAGTCAAAAGTTATTCTCCAGTAGATCAGTGGTGAAAAGATATGAACAAACAATTCTCAAAAGGATTATAAACTATGAATAATCCTATGAAAGAATAGCCAATTTCACTAAAGAGCAATGTAAATCAAAATCCTGAAGTTTTACCTCACACTCAGTGAATTGGCAAAGATGACAAAATATGGGAATGATCAACTTTGGAGGTGTTGTGAAAACCAGGAACACTCATTCATTGATATTGCAGCTATGAATTGGTACAACAATTTTAGAAAGCAATTTAGAATCATGCAAATAAAGTGGCTAAGTCATTCATACCCTTTGTTATAGAGATTCCATTGTGAGGTATATATACCAAGGCATTCATTGTCCAAAGAAAGGTTTCAAAAATATTTATAGTAGCATTATTAATGTTAGCAAAGAACTGGAAATAAAAGTGATATCTATCAATTTGGAATGGCTAAACAAATGGTGGTACATTGTGCAGGTAAGAAAGTATGAAGTGCCAAGTTTTCCCCTAAAGGAATACATGATTATTGCTGACTCTACAGAGAAGAACAAAAACAGTAAATAGAGAGAAGCATGAATAGACTTATATGAACTGATACAAAGCAGAATCAGAAAAAACAAAATACACACAATGTCTGCCACAATGTAAAGAATAATAATTAAATAACAGAAATTGAATGTTGAAGAGAATAAAAAGCAAGATTGACTCCAAAGAAAAGATAGCAGAAGGTATATCTCCCTTCTATCTCAGCTCTTTTGAAGAGGTCAGGGATCTATCTATATGTGTGAAAAATTGTGTAAACAGAATTTTTTTTGATGTGTTGATCACATTACTTTTTCATTTTCCTTTCCTATTTCCTATTCCTTTAGAAATATTTGTTATAAAGGATGACTCTCCTCTAGAAGAGGAGAGAAGAAGGAATTAAGGGAGAAATCTAAGTAATCTAACAAAAAATGACAAAATTATTATAGAAAGACAGGAAAAATTTTGTAGCTCACAACACACCCTAAGGCATTGATTTTTAAGAAGAAAAAAATTGAATTGCCCTCATTTTCTCTCTAACATGGAAAAACCTAGATATTTTCATTATGTAAAAATATTTCCATATTCATTAATAAATTCATTTTTGTCACATTAAACAATTGCCTCAGGAGAGAAAAAGAATATTTCCCAGCAAGCAGGAATAGTGTCATTCAAAGAATACATATGGCAAAATTCCTCTTATTTGGCTCAGACTTTGGTCAATAACTTGGTCCTAAACTAAATCATTATATGTGAAAAGAAGAGAAGATTTGCATCATCTGAATGTTTGTGGTCCAATTTCCGCACAGCTACAAATCTCTCAACCCTGATTGAGATGCCCCATAGCCTCCCCATTCTACATGAACCGTGAGACTGTCATGCTTATCATCCTTTGCATGTTAAAACTCAAACTTTACAATTAACAAAGAGCCATGGATCCCTTCTGTCCTGCTTCTTCCAACCTGGTGACCAGAACTCCTTTGCAATATCCTGTTATGAGCCTTCTTGGCATCTTACTCTTTTGTAGTTTAGCATAAGTTATAGTTAATGCTGATTTAGTGACACTCCTTTGTGTTGTATACATAGGACCATAGACATAGAGCTGGAACCTCCAATTCCCTCATTTTACAGTTAAGAAACTGAGGCATAGATAGATTAAGTGATTTGCCCAGGGTCACTCAGGTATAATGTGGCATAGCTGGAATTCCAGTCTAGGTCATTTGACTATAAACCCAGCACTTTTCCTACTACACAACACTGTCTCTTCAACAAGACACTTCCTATTCTTTCTTCAGTTCAACGTTAAAAGTTCAGGAGCAACGATAAGAAGGAATCTTAGAGATGACCTTCAAAGACTTACATTGTGACATATGTGTCATTTGAGATTCAAAATAACCTTATGATGTAGGTACAATAGGTATTATGAATCAATAATTCTTTATTGGCTACCTACTTCATGTGCAAGACCGTGGGGATACAAAAACAAAAATGAAATAAAAAAACCCTACATTTTTCTCAGGAGGAAGCCTAGGTTCAGAGGTTACGTTACTTGTCCAAGATCACATACAAGGCTAGTGTCAGAAATGGGATTCTGATTCCAAGTCCCTTTCTCTATCAGTATCAGGTGGCCTCTTTTGTAGACAGTCAGATAACTCTTCCATGCTAAAGTGTGTTGTAGGTTTTGAGTAACTGGGTTGGTCACCATGGGCCAGAGCTGTGGAAGAGTTAGTCAGCTGGCATTTACTAAGTACTTACTATGTGCCAGACACTGTGGTAAGTGCTAGAAATACACAGATATAAAGTGTAGCCCTTCCTGAAGCCTATGAAGGGAATGTTGTAGGGTCAATAATCTTGCCTAAGAACCACACTTGGCATGGAATTGTAATGGTAATTAATTTATTTGATCAGATGTTAAGTAGATCCTAGTAACCTAGTGTTAAGTATAGAAGTCTGTCTGTTCCAGGATCCAGGATTCATGACCATTTAAATTAAAATTGTAAGGCCAAGAATCCTGGAGGG
>CM053595.1:31108396-31148946 GCA_028646575.1 Pseudocheirus occidentalis | reverse complement strand
TATGATGTGTCTGTGATTGTGTACAAATTTTTACTGATTCTGCTCTTCTCACTTAGCATCAGTTTGTATGAGCCTCTCCAGGTAAATATGAAGTCCATCTCCTTCCCATTTCTTATAGTACAATAGTATTCCATTACATTCATATACCACAACTTGTTTAGCCATTCCCCAATTGATGGGCATCCCCTTCATTTCTAGTCTCTTTCCCTCTTTCTGCTCAGCTACCATAGATTCAATTATCATTTCTATACAGATGATTCCCTGTTATATCTAACTAACCCTAGTCTCTCAACTGTGTTCTGGTTTCACATGATCAGTTTCATATTAGATATTTCCAATTGGTTGTCCCATAAACCTCAAAGTTCAACATATGAAAATAAAGTTCATTATCTCCCTCCCCAAAACTTTTCATCTTTCTTACTTCACTGTTTCTATTAAGGACAACAACCTTTGACTCAATAATAAAATAATCACTTTATTTTTGGAAATCTACCACAGACCCACGCTCCATATGCATCTGTACATTTATATGCACACACACACACACAGAAGCAGCCTGTTAAAATATTTTCTTAACAGCATTATATGTAATTGAAAAATCTGGAAGGAACCTAAATTGAGTTTTCCAATAATAGTTGGGTTGCTTAAATAGATTATGGTACATTAATGTAATGGGATACTAAAATGTGATTAAGATTGACAAGCATGAGGAATATAAAGAAACTGGGAAGAAGCTTTATGACATAATGCAAAGCAAAAAAAAAACCAACAGGAGAATGAAATACATATTAACTATGATCATATAATTATAAATGAGAATGAATTGACAAAGAAAGAATCCTGAAGAGGACTTAGAGGAAGTGAATTAAGAATTATGATAATTTAGCCACTGAAATGACTTTAAATGTAAATAGCTACTAAGCAAGTTAAGTTGGCTATATAACTGCTCAAAGTTAAGTAGTTACTAAAAGATTAATTTTTAAAAGAGAGATAGAGAAATTAAGGCAACTGGTGGGTTTTGGTGAGAAGGGTTAGCATACCTGTAAGAATATTGGTATACTGAGAATACCTCAAGGATGGACAAGCAGGACAACTTTGAAAGTTACAGATTCAATTTATTATATCCTTTAACAGCAAACTGGACATAATAAAGACCTGCAGTTTCATGCAGCCACCCTTTTTCTGTTCTACTACATTTATAAAAATACCCATTTTGCTTATGTTACCAAAAAAGACATTTAAAAAACAATAAGCACATTGGGAATAAAAACAGTGCTTTGAGTCAGAGGAGTACATTTCAGGGAGATACTGGTAAAAGCTGAAGGGATGGGGCACTAGCATTTATGTCATCATTGTGATGGGGAGGAGTGTTGGTTATTCACAGGTGTTGCTTCTAGTTGAGGTTCATGACTCATTTTGTTCCAATATCTTCCATATTTAATTTTTACCTACATAAGGAGTTAGAGATGGATAGTGAAGCTATGGATTCACATCCAGTCCAGTAATGCCCAAGTTCAATCATCTATGACCCTACATTGACACAGATAATCCTAAAACCACCCTCACCTTTTCCCACACCACCTTCTTACTCTTCCAAGCCTCTATCAGTCTCTGCCTTACATATACTTCTTTTATTCTCATCAAATTCTGCCCATCTGGCAAGATTTACCACCACCATAAAATACTCAATCTCAGTATGTACCAGCCTCCTTTTGATCATATAAGACTGTCTAATACATTAGTAAGGGTGGCAGAGTGGATAGAGTGCTAGGCTTGGACTCAAGAAGACCCATCTTCTGAGTTCAAATCTAGCCTCCAACATTTCCTAACAGTGTGACCCTGGGAAAGTCACTTAACCCTGTTTGCCTCAGTTTCCTCATCTATAAAATGAGCTGGAAAAGGAAATGGCAAATTACTTCAGTATCTTTGCCAAGAAAACCCAAAATAGGATCACAAAGAGTTAGACAAGACCAAACAACAAAAGTGCATTAGTAGAAATGCCATTGTGATGTCCTTCTACCCTCTCTATAGTTTAAAGATTAGCACCTGTATGCTATGGTTTTTGGGTCAGGATGTATAGGTCTCCCCTATACCCTTCCTCAACAGACTTCGGGTGTCCCCAGCTCCCGCTTACTCTAAGAGAAACAGCTGCACAGAAAACTCAGGACACAGGACTTGCTTCTAGCTACATTCTCTAAACCTGGCATGGCTGGAACTCCCTCTGCCTCAGGGTAGCCTGTATTTAAGTCCTTTCTCCAGGGCCCCTTAGGGTCCCTCCCCTGGCCATGCCCTCGCCACAGCGAACCAATCGTGCATCACCCTGAAGGTGGAGAGATAATCCTGCATATCACAAACAGGTGCAGCCTTAGCATTCCACCCCAGGTGATCACATGCACTCCTGTTAGCTGAGGACCAGTTCAACCCATCACCAGCAAGAGACCCAACACCTGTATCCTCCACTTTTGACACGAGAGCAAACAGCATAGGTGCTAGTGTCCCATCTCTTTAGCTTCTACCAGTATCTCCCTGAAACTTCTCTGACTCTAATGTTTTTTTTTTCTCAATGTGCTTTGTCTTTTTTGTTTGGAATTTAACAAACACAAATAGAATGGGCAATTTTATAAATGTAGTAGAACATAAAAAAGGAGCTGCATGAAACTGCAGATCTTTATTATGTCTAGTTTGCTTTTGAAGGATATAATCAATTGAATCTGTAACTTTCAAAGCTGTCTTGCTTATCCATGTTTCTATGCTATTTTTTTGCATTCTCGAAATTGGCAAAAAGAAAAAGGAAAAAAAGTCTTGGTTTCTTCTTTCCTCCCTCAGTTTATCTCCTACACTGGAAGAAGAAAAAGCCCCTATAAGAAATATGTCTACTCAAGTAAAATGAATTTCCATATTTTCTCAGCCTACTTTTGACTTCCAAATAGAATGTTGGACCTCTATATTTGCCACCCATTCCTTTGTCATTCCCCTTTCAGATGCAATCAGGTACTTTCTTCATAATGGAAATATAGCCCCATTAGAATGAACTCCTTGAGAGTGGGAGCTGTGTTTGCCTTTCTTTGTACCCCTGGAACTTTTAGTGTAGCTCCTGAACTGAATACAGCATGTAATAAAGGCTTCTTGATTTGGCTCGACCTAATGAGAACATTCTAGCAAGCACATTTTCCAGTGCCCTTGTGAGGAGGGAAGGTGGCTGGAACTCTTTTTTCACAGACAAAAGTTCCACAGGGAACCTGGGAATAACAGGAAGGACCCCCACAACCAAGGAGAAGGGATGAGACACTAGCACCTATAAGTCCAGTTTATGGTTAACTTTTCCAAGATTCAATATGGCTCTTCAGAGAATTTAGCTATAAAAATCATAGCCAAGTCCCCTACTATGTGATACTTCATATCATCAGACCATTCAAAAGACACTATTTAACTAGGACATTAGAGGTTGCTAGCACCTCTGGCATTTTGTGGACTGTCTTTTTTCTTTCCCATTGCAGCCTGTTTCTTTGACATTACCTGTGATGCTCTGACAGCCCTGCTCTTATTTTGTCCCTAAGTTCAGCTGTCTGCTCATAGATCTTCAGGAACGTCCAGGCCCTCCAGGAACTTTTCACAGTTCACATAGTCCAACATAATCCCTACATCTAGGGGATGCCAAAGGGGGAATGTCCTGTGGTATTCTCCAGTGCCTGGAGTGTCTTCCAAGCCTTATTATTGTGGGCGACTGAAGCCATATTGGAGCATTCTGATGAAGGGTTGTTGTGGAATGGTTTCAGTCATGTCTGACCCCATTTGGGATTTTCTTGGTGGTGATACTGGAGTAGTATGTCATTTCCCTCTCCAACTAATCTTGCAGATGAGGAAACTGAAGCAAACAGGGTTAAGCGACTTGTCCAGGGTCACACATCTAGCTAATAAATGTTTGGGGCCAGTCAGCTATTCTTATATTACTCCTCCCCAGGATTGTCAAAAGGGAAACAGTCCCCCTTTTGTCAATTGCTCTTTTAAGGAACAGCAAGAGCTTACCTTTCACTTGACAAATTCACTTGACTCCTAGATTCTACCTCTCAGTAACTCCCTGCCCTGCCTTCCACAAATAACACAATAAAAGAAAGACAACCTTACATTCTAAAACTACGGATTAGTGGCCCCATTTCTATTTGAGTTTTATCTCACTGACCTAGAGTATAAGAGCACTCCTAAAACACTGACTTTGAAGACAGCTAGACTGAAGAGACAATACCATGCTACTGAGTGATTCACATGTGAACTCTAGAAGAAAAATTCATTTTAGGGAAATCCTAACACTGAGCAGGCAGGATTCAGGCCCTGTCAGAGTTTTAGGGGTGCAGGTATATACACAAACATAAATAACTAGGAGGATTATTGATGTGACCCTGAGAAAAAAAGACCCTTCCCATTCTTTATAATTTGAGATGCTCTAACATACTTAAAAATGCAATTTTTTCAAGGCCCAAATGTACTTTATTTCATTGAAAAATAGATAAATACAACTTGAAAGCACTGTAGCAACTGCCCTGGGATATGGAATAAACATTTGACCCAGTCCTGTTGTCTTCTCTCATCCTTTTTCTCCTTCCCAGATGATAACCACAATACTACTTCCTTGTTTATTTCTCTTGGCACTGGCAGGCTTTCATTTTGTGCTGTCTTGACCTTCTAGTACAATTTTGGCATACTCAAGTTGAACTTCATTATTTCTTTACTCATTGAATTCACCTACTTAGGTCTAGGCTATGATCAAAATCTCTCAGCTTCTGTTGCTCAGGCCAATAAAGGTATATGGGAATATTTCAGAGCAGTGGAAGGTAGGAGTAATTTTTGAACTCTCGCCAAAATTACTTCTATATTCTAGGTTCCTCCTCTGGAAATACATGAGACTAGACTTCAAAGACTATTTGTCACTGAAAGTGGCATTTTCTGTGATGAATGATAGGGGGTAGGGATAAGAACTGAACTTAACAAATTCATTGATATAGGGAACTCTCTGGTGAGTAAAGTCCTTCTACTAATGCAGGCCAGCATTTTATATCATTTATAGTCTGAGTATAGCCTAAAGCAGAGGTGTGAAAAACCTTTCCAAATACCCCCAAGTTCAGAACCTCATCAAAACAAAATTGGGAAATAGTTAACAAAATAAATTAAAATATAAAATATAGATAGCATTATATTTTAAAACTCAGTCAATAGGGAGCCTGCAGGGATTCTTATACATGAATTAGTGGTCCCTGTTTCTATTTGAATTTGACACCACTGGGCTAGAGTACTAAGAGGTTAAGTGACTTGCCCAGGGTCACCTGGGACAGTATGTGTCAGAGGTGGGATTGAACCCCCAAATCCCTGGGTTGAGGTCAACTCATGGTTCACTATGACCACAATGGTGCTTTCTGGGCAGTTATAAATTTTGTTAGTCTGGGATCATCCTCAGAGGTCCTGGGAGATAAAGAAAATATTTATGACAAATGCAATGGAGTCTAAATTGACCATCTCACTGTAATTTCTCCCCACCATCTTCCTCCTATGGTTGTTTTTGCCTTTGGTTCACATATATTGTTCTTGCCAAGCCATCCTACTCAATGGTAATTTATCATTTTGTGGAATGATGGGAGACAAAAACAGATTTTTGGAGCATTCTTGACTATCTGATCCTTAAAATATTTTAACAGAGTCTTATTCTGATTTTATTTCTTTTCCCGGTGAAAGATTGTTGGTGTTTCTACACTACTTGAACCATCCTATAAGGCCTCTACTCTGACTCTCCCACTTACTAGCTGTGTATCCTTGGGCAAGTCATTGAACATTCCAGGATCCTTGTCATCGCGTATATAAAATGATAAGGTTGGGACTAAGTGGTCCTGAATTTCCTTTTAGCTCCAGATCTATTATTCTATGAATATTGCTTTAGGCATCCCATGTTTCATAGCTGTGATATCTCCTAATGACTGATTGCATTGAACACAACTTAGTACATGTATAAATAAAAAGAAATAATAAAACCAGACTTTATCACGTATTTTTTCAAACCACAAAATATATTTTCCCAAATCAAGATAATTCTAATCCATGCAGATTTCAAATCAAACTTCAAAAAGTGCACCTAAAAAGTAAAAGTTGACTTTCAGTATAGCTATCACATTACAGGGGAAAGAACATTGACTTTGAAGGCTGAAGGATATGGATTCAAACCCTACCTCTAACTATTATTTGTTTGACTTTAAAGAAGACCCTTAATGTCTAGACTTCAGCTTACTCATCTATAAAATGAAAAGTTTTTAGAGTAATTTATTTCTACGGTCCCTTTCCAGCTCTAAATCTATGATGCTATGAGCTTTCTAACTTAATTCAGAGATTATTTTTCCCAGTTCTGCAAAGTGATTTCTTTTTTCCAGATATTCTATTTCTATTTGGTGAAGAGGAAGAAGAGGAGGCTGATACATCAGTGATACACATCCTGGCCATCCATCATCATTTCTTTCTCAGTCATAACTTGCTCTTTCTGAGACAATTACCATGAAGAAGAGACTGAGTCATCAGTGATATACATCTTGGCCATCCGTCATTATTTCTTTTTCAGTCATAATTTGTTATTTCAGAGAAAACTACCAGACTTGGGTTTTGTGTGAAGTTTAGCTTTTGCTAGGGATGTGCAGTGTTATACCACAACTTAAATATGTTTGGCATTTAATATTTCTTAGATCACCTGTGGGAGAAAGGAATGTACTTCTATAGAAGCCTGTTGTACTTCTCTTTTATTCCTATATGTCCTTTCCTTCCACCCCAAAATGTTTTCTCTCTTTTTTTCTCTTTCTCTTTGAAAACAATCATGTATCATTGTCCACTAGTTCTCCCCTTATCCTAACATAAGTATGTATCCTAATGTAATAGATCCTTCCTTGTGTCAAGTAAGTAACATCACACAAAACAAATGCACACATTGGTCATGTCTGAAAACATATAAAACCTGCCTCTCACCTCTTGGCAGAGAGGTGATGGACAAAGGGTGCAGAATGAGGCATGAACATTTTCAGATATGGCCAACATATGGGTTATTTTGCTTAGTTACACTTCTCTGACTCTCTGTTTCTAAAATAGGGATAAGCTATCTACCGCACAGTGTTGTTGTTAAGAAAGGAAGGGACTATATAAACATGAACAGCAATGGTTATATATGCCCTTTTTGTAATTTCTCTATAAGTGCCTCAGGTCAGGGGTGACTGCATTTTTCTTATGCCTCTGAATGCCAAGTAAAATAACCCACTTTGTGCACAGTAGCATTCTTTTTTTTCTTTGGAGGGCAGTTGGGATTAGGTGACTTGCCCAAGGTCACACAGCTAGGTTTTCTGTTAAGTGTCTGAGACCAGATTTGAACTCAGGTACTCCTGACTCCAGGGTCAGTACTCTATTCACTGTGCCACCTAGCCACCACCATGCACAGTAGAATTCAATAAATATGCATTACTTATGATGAAAGACAAGACTGCTTTGTGTGTCCCACACATATGCATCATTTTTTTGAATGTACAGAAGGATGGATTTCCTGAAGAATAATTGTATGGTGTTTGGACCACTGTGGCTGAGTCATTCTATTTTTAGCTTTTTGAAAAGAGAATATCCCTGTATTTTGTTAATTACCATTTTGGAGTTTTTGATCTTGAGAATCAACAGCTTTCCTTCATGGAAGAAAGATGATTAGAGTTGAGTAATACAAGAGTAGATCGAAAAAAAAGGAGACAGGAGGGGAAGTAGTACAGAGAAGTAGGTTTGATAATAACATGAGCAACTTAATTTTGGGACAAATAACATGAGCAACTTAATTTTGGGACAAAATTGAGGGCACTTGAGGTTTTATGTAAACCCAAGTCAAGGTGGATGTCCAATGATTTTTTTCTTGTGCAGCACCATGAGGTTTTCTGCCTCAGATACTTACTAGCTGCGTGACCTTTAGCAAGTCACTTAATCCCTACAAGTCTCAGTTTCCTCATCTGTAAAATGGAGATAATGCTAGAATCTACCTCACAGAGTCATTGTGAGGATCAAAAGAGTTAATATGTGTAAAACACTTTGTAAATCTCAAAGTGCTTATATAAAAGCTACAATGACAATGATGATGATGATGGAGATGATGGACTTGCTCTGGAAGACTTTGCCTAAATTTATTAGACCTTCCTTGGTCATTGAATACTGGCTCAAAGACCTGAGTCTCTAAAGTTTAGAAATTTAAAGGGTTAAAGAATAAAAACCCTTCTTTAATCTTGGAGACAATCTGGCTACTTAGGTTCAGAGTTGCATTTTCTTCATTAACTTTGTTCCTTCTCCTGATGCTGCTACCCATAACTACAGTGAGACAAATAGACATCTGTCTGAGAGTACCGATATGAATGGCAAATGGTGGCATGGTTCTTTAGTGCTGTGGAGTCCTCCCTCAGGGTCTGCCATAGGAGTTTGATGGCCAGTAGTCCGTCATCATGGTATTTCTCCACAGGGGTGTCTAGGGTCTACATGATTCCCTTGTCCATTTTTGTCACTAGTTCATCTGTGATGGTCAAGTACCACAAATGATTTTGTCACTGGTGTCCTCTAGTCTAGTTACAATTCTGTCCCTTAGATGGCTCCCTCCTTTGCTCTGATTTTGCTCATTTGTTCCCTCTTTCCCCTCTAATATTTGTACTATACCTTACAGAGAACAACATGGAATTTTCTAGGGTTTATTTAGACAGAAAATGATGTAAAGATTAAGAATTAATACAGCAAAACAAATTTATTATAAGTTCAAGTTTGAGGAAACTACAAGTCCTGTACTAGGTATCTCCTGAACAATTATATTTAGTTATAGTTCCCCAGGTTAAAGTTTGGCTCATTCTATAGAGTAGAAATTTGACATGACAGTTAATATGTAGCTGGAACTCCAAGAGAGAAAATGGCCTCTTGGACAATGTCTTCAAATCTCAGTTTTGTTATTTGTAAAATTAGGAAATTGGACTGGATAACATCTAAGTTTCCTTCTGGTTCTTAGTCTGGTCCTAGGCATTCTGGTCCTTGCTCACCGATCTGTCCTACAATCCCAGGTTCCTTCTCACCTATTCAGGAAGCATCCAAACCATCTGTCAGATTTGGGGCTATTTTACCTACATCCTTTCTTAATCATTTGCTGTCTATCTCCTTTTTCTACTTCACTCCCATACCAATGGAAAGACAGAGAAATATGAACCAAGGCAGCACTCCCATCATCTCCACAATATAACACATTGCCACTCTGTAAGGACATTAAGACAAGCCCATCCATCACCAGCAGCACTTACTGCCAGGCCTGGATTTGAAGCTCTTTCTTGGTGTGCAAAATGCCCAGTCCCCAGTAGTTTTTCCTAAAAGAATATTTGCTGGCCTTAAAGGACCATGATAGTCAGCAACAAATCTGTACTTGGTACAGATTCCTAGGAATCATATAAGTTTTAGTCATCATCTGGGTTTCCCCCTCAAGTTATGGTCTCTTAATTCCCTTGAGGAATAAGACCAATGACAACAAGTCCAACACCTGACTGGGCTCTCCTATATTAGACTTAGAGATGACATAATATTATTTCATGTTGAATAGAGGTGAAATTACTTTGTCCTCTGTATCCATTTTTGCAACTGAGTGAATCATTGACAAAAATTGTCAAACAGTAAGTGTGAGAAAAAAATCTCTTTTTTCCCTCACTCAGTATATGGACCCCTTTGCCTTTCAGCCTATTGTCTTCCTCAGTGGTCCCATTCAACTAAACGGATAAAGTCTTGCACAGTAGGAAAAACAAAACAAATCCAAACCACCTTCCATTAAAAGGAAATTTCCACTAGTATAGTAGAGGAAAGAATACAGAGTGAGAAGACCTTGGCCTAGTTAAGTCCTGGTATGGTCATTTATTTTAGGTTTGACCTCTTTGACATGTGAATTAGCGATGAGAATACTTGCATTAGCTACCTCCTGGGAACAATGGGAGGATCCAATGACATAACCAAAGTGGAACATTTAGCGAGGTGAGGTGTAAGCACAAATGATTCTTATCATACTGACTTTTGAGGAAAATACTGATTTGAATGGGAAAGCAGTCTTACAACTTTCAATGGAGAAGGAAGGAGAGTGAATCTTTGCTAACACACAATAAAATTATACTGTTTCAGGATTATTCTTTACATGAAACGAATCATTATTTGAAGCATTGAGTCCTCTGTTCCCATTGTTCTCCTTTCTGGCTCCAACTTGTCCTGTTCTTAATTTTGGGACTATCTTGACCAAACTCATACCATATTTTCCCCCCACTTAGACCCCTGGGCTGGGTCTCTCTGGATGTTTTGGCTTTAGCTTTTGGACTGTCTTATGGGATTCCAGGGATGGAACATAGCCTACAACATTTGGGGAAATGAGAAGGAAGAGAGATTTCCTCACCTATTAAATAACCTGCTAACCTTGGTATATGCCCCACGTCTTCCAAAAGCCCCCAAACTCTCTTACCCTCCATATAGGGGTGCGGAGACCACTGTTTCAGTGTCACATCAGAAGTGGTTAGAGGCAACATCCAACAGTAATTTCATTGTCATCCAGAAATTAAAAATACTCATATAATGGCTAGCATTAATACAGCACTCTGAGATTTGTAAGGTCCCAAACCCTGTGAGGTAGGTACTATCATCATCCCCATTATTGTTGAGTTGTTTCAGTTTTGTTCCCATCTGTGACCTCATTTAGGGTTTTCTTGGCAAAGATACTGGGGTGGTTTGCCATTCCTTCTCCAGCTTATTTTGTAGATGAGGAAATTGAAGCAAAAGGGGTTAAGTGACTTGCCCAGGGTCACACAGCCAGTAAGTGTCTGAGGCTGAATTTGAACTCAGATCCTCCTGATTGCAGGGCAAACCCTCTATCCACTGCACCATTTAACTACCCCATTTTACAGACAAGAAAACTGAAGCTTGGGCTAAGGGACTTGCTCAAAGCTAGTATTTGAACTCAAGTTCTTCTGACTCCAGGTCTAGTCTTCTATCTGCTGTGCTACCTAGTCCCTTAGCCCAAGCTTCAGTTTTCTTTTGAAATAATTTGTATGACAAAAATAGCCAAGTTCCTCAAGAGTACTGCATACCAACAAGATCATGGTTGGTTGTACAGCATATGACCTGATAATAATATGCATTCTCGTGTCTCCATCCCATGGCACAAACCTAACTCGACTGGTTTGTTTTAGGCCAACATCATTGCCCTGTAAAACCTAAAGCAATGGTTTTCCCAGCAGGTATCTACAGCACTAGACTATCACAGGATTGATATATATTTAAACATCCTCATTCTCTTTGGGGAGCTGCAGAAAGTCATTAACATATAAAACCTGATAACAACGTGTACTAGACTGAATCTGAAGTGGCAGCTGGTATCCATCTCTCCCCAGGTAAAACCAACCTGGAGCCTGGGAATGCCCTTTCAGTGATGTCTCAGTAGGAGGCAAAGTAGTGTGCTTATCACTGCATACAAAATAGGCCATCCTATGGTTACAATAAAATGGATTAAAGTCAGATATACATTTAAGCCAGGGCCCCCCAGATACAGAACTGCAGACATCCGGATGAATCCTTTCTTGGAGTTTCATTTGCTCTTTCCTTCCCCCATCCCCAATACTTCCATTCTCTCCTCAAAAAAAATGTTAAGGTTATATTAAAGAGAAAGTTATGAGCACTCCATTATTAGCCATCTGGCCCTTCTCCTATTTTTCCCCTAGGACTGCTTTATATCTACTCTGAGTATTGATTAAATCTAATTATAGAATTCCAGTTCTGATTCCTTGCAGACTTGTGCAACCATTTCAGAGGAGCCATAGCCATCTTTCTGGGTCTGATCAGTGAGGTCTTAGCAACTGCATCATAAAATGCCTTGACCCTGGGATGAAAAGATTGACAGTATGACTTCATTAGAGAGTTATGGCCATCTACACTCTAGCCAGGAACAGGAGGAAATGACTCTTTGGGAGACTTGTCTGTCTCTTCTTAGACACTGTGCCCTAGTTGGACCTGGTTGGCAGCTCCCCAAGAGCTCAGCGTATGACTCACTTCAGTCCATATCTTCCTCCACTTTCACTCCTCCAAATTTAATCTGCCTTTGTTACAAAGAAAAAAACAATCAAGTGGAAACACTTGATAAGGTCAGACCGTGAATGGCAATATATAGAACAGAATTTTTATTGACTTGCAGTACTTTTGTGAGAGATCACAGGATTTAATTTGGTAAGAGAAGAAAGAGGGAGGAATTTAGAGAAACTGCTATGATGAAAAAACATAAATCATAATTAAAACTTATTAAAATACTTTTTATTTATGCTTTTAGCTTTTACTGCAGTCATTTGTGGGAACTGCAACTCTTTTGTTATACCAGATTGAATCTTCCCTTGTTAAGAAAGACAAATGAGCATAAAACTCCTGTGACTGTACCCTCACCTTTCTACCATGAGGAAGGAGATGTATTTTACCATCTGTTCCCTAGGATCATCACGGGCCTTTCAGCTACACTGAATTTAGATTCCTTTCAGTGATTTTTTTCCCCCTTTATGTTCCAGTAATTATATGGATTTTTCTTCTGGGTTTGCTCATTTTATTTAGTGTTTGTTCATACAAATCTTGTCCTAGTTCTCTATATTTTTCACATTCATCATTTTTCCTATATAATAATATTATATACCATAGTTTTCTAGTCATTCTGTAGTTTATGAGCATAATTTATTTTATTTTTATTTCTTTGCTACTCCAAAATTCTGCTGTGAATACTTTGGTATATATTGGACCTTTGTTTCTGCCTTTGCTGTCCTTGAGATCCACTGCCCATAGATCATCACTGGGTCAAAGGAGATGGACAATTTAATCAGTTTATCTGTAAAATTTCAAATTGGTTGACCAATATTCAGTTCCATAAATGATTTCCTATGGCTCCTCCAATACACACTTTTCTGTTTTTTCTTCTTTGATAGTCTTTGTAAGAGAAAAATTTGGAGCATGTTTTCAAAAGGTCATTTATAGTTTGCAATTTTTCTTTTTAAAAACCATAATATTCTTTGACTCTTAGTCTCATATATTTGTGTTAATTCTATATATATTTTGGACATCTGATTTTGATAATTGATAAAGCTGGGGATGATATCTGCAATTTCATTGGTATTTAGAATTTCTGGATGAGGAAATCCTCTTTACCAATGCCAGCTGGAACATTCCTTACAACATACAGTTTAAGAAAATTGCCTAGAACACTGAGAGGTTATGTGACTTTGGGTCACACAGCCAGAATGTGTTAAAAAAATCCAGGTCTACCTGGGTTCAAGCCCTATTCTCTAACCAACACACAGATTGGATGAATTTTTTTCCCTCACTTGATAGTTTTCCTTCTAATTCTATAATCACTGAAGCCAAAAAGCCCTATTTTAGAATAAGAATAAAAAGAAATAAAAATGATTATTTCAATCTAATCTTTCAATCCAGCAGGCATTTATTATGTACCTATTACAAGACCCTGATCTAGAGGCTGGGGATTCAAACACAAAATTAATAAAAGTCTCTGCCCTGAAGGAAAGGACAGAAAAACAGATAAGTCTATTTTGAGGAGGGAAAAGGCATTTACAAGAAATGACTACTGTAGGAATAATAAGAAAGGTAGGGATGACTTGAAATCTACAAATAAAAGACCCATATGAACTATCAGAAAATCATAATCTGAGAACTCCAGAGTTGGAAGGGACTTCAAAGGTAACTGAGGCCTCAGCCTAATTCATTCAAGAACTCAGTATATAACTGCTGTAATGTTATGCTTATCTTCTAAAGGGAAATTGAAAATTCACTATATGACAAAAGAATTCCTGGGGGCAGAACTATAACATTAATAAAACAGGGTGAGGCCATGAAGGGCCTAATAGGTGCTCCTGAAGACCCATTGTTGAATAAGAACAATTATTATATTATAAAATAAAAAGAGGATTCCCCAGCAATCATATACTGAATGGGCAATCCTCTAGATTTTGTGACGTTTAGAAAATACAAATCCTATTACTAAAGAAATTGTTACATTAGACAACTCAATTGGACAACTAATACTAGTTACTGTTAGGACAGAATAAAGTCGGTTTTAATATTAAGATAAGATTAGTATTGCAAACCCCAAGGAATATGGGGAATCTCATTTTGGGGCTTTATTAGAGGGACCTCAAGCTTGGTTGGACACAAAGGAAGTTTTCAACACAGAAAAAACTAGACAAAGCAATCAATAAGTTATATACTGTGTCTCTATGATATGGTAGAATGGGCACTAACTATATTCAAAGAACCTGGTTTAAATTCTCTTATCTGATGTTTATTCCCTATGTGATAATGGACAAGACAACTTTCTTGGGTCTCAGTTTCCCGATTTATAAAAGGAGAGACTGGACTAGATATGGCCTTTTCAGTCTCTTCAGCTATATATCTCCCATTCCACTATGTCTATGATTTTTATAAGAAAGGCTAGCCTTAAAAACTTTGTAAAGTCCTTGTAAAGGACTTGGACATTTAGGCTGGGGGTTAACAAAGGATATAAGAAAGAGGAACAGTACTGAAATGTGCTTGGGGATTCTATTTAACATTGTACATAACTAAGCTCTGTTAATTATTTCCTTTTATGCGGTATATGACTTATTTTATATATAGTTGCATGTTGTCTTTTTCATTAGATTATGTTTCCTGAGGACAGGGACTATCTTTTGTCACTTTTTGTTGGCATAGCAGTAAGTACAGTGCTTGACACATAGTGGGAACTTAATAAATATTTATTGATTAAGACATCACCAAAGTTGGATTTGGGGACTATCTGTCTTGTTTTCTCTGTTTCTCTTTCTGTCTAATGCCATACCAAATTCCCTACCCCTTCCTTGGCAAATGTTTAGAATAATGTAAGCCAGGGGCTATATTCATTTTTGTCATTGCATCTTGAGCACTCAGCATAATTTTTATTTTTGCTTTAATTTTTTTTATAGATTAGAGAAGGTGCCTCTTTGAGATGGTAAAGAAAGTTACTCACATGGAGTTTCCTAGATCTTCTCCAGAAATCACGAATCTGCTTGAAATAGAAATGTGTATACACATACATATATTTGTATGTGTGTGTGTGTGTGTGTGTGTATGTATATACACATGTTTTATATTATATCTACACATCACTTGTGACTCTAATGACCACAGGAAATACAGTTAGCATTCATTCAATGGCAAAAAATGAAATATAATTTCAGCAATTATCCAGAAACCCTTTGGAAGTTATTTCAGCAACTGCTAAAATGGATTTTTTTCTGGCTATTTTAACTGCAGTCACCAGAGACGTTTGCTGTATTGATCTTTTTACCTAATACTCCCCAGATACTTTACTTTAGACTCCCTGGCTGCTAGTCCCTATATCTTTAGACAAAACACATAGAAATAAAACAGGATTCCTCTAGATGTAATGAGTTTCCCATTACTTGGGGTGTCCAAGAGTCAAGTAAATGGCCATTAGTCAGGGTTATAGTAAAGGGGGTGCAAGTTACAGAGAAGTTTGGGCTAGTTGACATTTGAAGTGCTTTCTGACTCTGAGGTTCTATGAAATCCTTTTTGTCCCATTTTGATTGAATTGTTTTTATAAATATAATTGAATATAGTCTGCTGGACACTAGCAAAACTAAATAACTAAGAAATGGCCCTGAAGGGTAGTATTCAAGTCATGTTACTACAGTGCCTTCTAAGCTACCAAACCAGAACCTGAGGCACTTTCCAGGATGCCTGGATCCTAGTTTCTTATAGGTCCCTAGGATGCTAGGTTGGGAAAGGGCCCTAGGAGCCATCAGATCCTCACACTCCTCTTTTTACAAATGAAATGAAGATCCAGAGAAGAAATAAGTTATATAAGGAATTTATGAGAAAGGACTGAATACACATCAGTTTGTAATAAAGGGCCTCATCCTCTTTGATACATATTTGCTTCTTTTGCAGCATCCAGTAGTACTGGCTAGTTACTAGATCTGACAGGTCACTTCACATCAGTGATGGGCAAAATATTGAGCTCTTCCTAATTAACACCAAGGCATCTCTCACTGACCCCTGGGAATGTAGTAGACAGGGTTAACCAGACATTCCAATCACCGTTCAGTGATAGAACCACCCACACACTTGAGACTAATTCACTCAAAGATTCATATGGAGAGCATTATTCCTAACGTCAAAATAACTCCAGCTCTCTTTTGCTTTCCCTATGGGAACTCATTGAAATAACGGTGTATTTCATTGTGCTAAGGAATTTAAAGGGGATAACAGAAGCCTGGGAAGAGTCTCCTGTTCAACCAGCAATCACAGCCTTCTAAGGGAGAACCAGGAAAACATCTCCTTGGTCTACCCTGTCTTCTGTTCTTGAGTATCCTAGAAAGATTTTGGCAAATCATCCCATACCATCAGCAGCCTTTCCTTGGTTTGATGTTCACTGGAAGAAATAAAGGACTGAGTGTGCTATTCCCATCATGTCTTCTTGGAGTCAGTTTGGCAGAGCTGGTTCTTTTAGGCAGTATTATGCCTACCTATGGGGCCATCAGGTAGACAGTGATGCCTTAGTCACAAATTCATGGCCCAAAAGAGTATTGGGATTAACTAAATAAAAATATTTTCTCTATTCTTTTCCTCCAGTAAAGTCCTCCTTTGACACCATCTTGTGTCATTTAGAGATCCCTGATTTCTCAAAGGCAATGCCAGTAGAATAAAAACTCTGGTTAATCTGGTTAAAGATTTTGATTGTGGGCTCAGTGATATAATTTCTGAGGTGCAATCTGATTGGGGATAGAGTGGGTCACCCTCTGACCTTTGTATAGTGACAGAAACTCATGAGGACCATCTCCTTAGGCCTGGAGTGACTGCACTGGTGAAATAGTAGCCATACCATACAATCACAACTTGATGGTGTGTTGAAGTATTTGGTTTTTAAAATCCTAAATAAAAACAATACTTTATTAGCAGAGCCAAGTTGACTTATTGACTAATGATTTGAATACTAAGGAATATGAGGATGATCTGGCTCTGGTACCAGTGATCTCTGATACTGGTGATCCTTGAGGTTGATTACAAAGAAATTACTTCCTTTGAGGTTACTCAATAAATTGATAAACAATTATTAAATACTTATTATATAGCAGGCACCGTGCTAAGTGATGTTAAACATTAAAGAATTATAAGCCTCTATGTTCAGTCACAAATATTTATCCCTATATTGCATTCCTGCGTAATCTAACCTGGCTTCTTCCCAACTCTGAGAGTAGAACAACATTTTCCATCTTGCCCTAAACCTCTCTTGTTTATTCAGGAATCTGAGAACCCTGGTTAGCAGGGGAGTTTGCAGGGAGCTTTCCTCCAACATCCAACCTTATCCAATCTCCACAGAGTGTGAGAGAGCAAAGACCTTAGTTCAATCTCTTTACCCATAGCATCTGTTGCAAATTCATCTTCTCTCCTCAAGGCCCTTAGTATCACTTCACTGAGAAGAGTGAAGTCATCCAAGAAGAACTCCCTCACCTTCCCTGAATACTCCTTTTCATCCTCTCCTCTTTTTTATAACAGAGAAATGTAGGAGAGAAGGAAGGAAAAGAAAGGAGAAGGAAAAAAATTATATAATGCCTATAATGTGTCAAGTACTATGTGTATATACACACACACACACACACACACGAGCACATATTACAAATACCATTTCATTTGATCCTTACAACAATCCCAGGAGGTAGGCACTATTATTATCCCCATTTTACGGTTGAGGACCCTAAGATTAAGTGCTTTGCCCAGTGTCACACTAGTAAGTGTCTGAAGCTACATTTGAACTCAGATCTTCTTGATTCTCGGCTCAGGGCTCTGTCCCTGCTTCTTTCTTTGATTAATCCTTCCACTTAAGACCTCAGTCCCATTCCATTCTATCACTTTAAGGACCTTTTCTGCAGGGATTATCACAGGCAAGCCATTAAAACTCTCTGGACCTAATTTCCCTTATCTGCCCAATGGAAATGATAGTTCTTGTGCTTCACAGGGTTGTTGGGAAGAAAGTAGTTTATTTATTTAAATTGCTATGAAGATAATAAGCTAACATTTGATTTTGGAACACACTTAGTTCTGTATAATGCTTTAAACAAATAAACAAATCTTTCCTTCAGTAATTCTACCTTATCTGGATGAAGTCTGAAGTTTCTTTTCCTCTTAATAGCTAAATTCTGGCTAAACATCAAGAAAAACTTCATAACAATTAGAGTGGAATGGACCACCTCAGATGTAGTGATATTTAGAGCTGAGATGCAGATTGAAGAATACGTTCTTACTTTATTATTTTTTGTATTGCATTTTCTCTTGTAACATAGCTAATATGCGAATGTTTTGCATGACCACACACATATGATCTATATCAAATTGCTAGTCTTTTCAAGGAGCAGGGAAAGGAGAGGGGGAGAGAACTTAGAGCTCAAAATTTTAAAAAGAAATACTAAATTTTTTGTTTACATGTAATTGAGGAAAAAATAAAATTAAAATGAAATGTTATAAAAGGAAAAAAAGAAAGAATCTAATTTCATTTCACAGAGAAGGAAACTGAGGATCAGATGGGGCACATGATTTGTCAAAAATCGCACTGGGGCAGAGGTGGAATTCAAACTCAATTTATGTCTTGTAAGTCAATGTTATTTCTATTACACCATGCAAAGGGGTAGACGACCAGTTGTAGGTAAACCTTGTATCACTAACTAGTGATCAAACCTTACAGCATCCTCTAGCTTTGAGATTCTATAAATCATAGACAAGAGTGGCATATAAGCACTGAACTAACTCTTTACTTTTGCCTCTCTCAAGAGTTTGAAATCCAGAGGAGCAATCTCCTAGTGAGAATGGGCCTGTTCACCCCATCATTGCTGCCACCAACTACTGACCATCATTGCCCGAGGGAAGGTAAATCATAGGTCCCAGGAACATCTGGATATCACCTTCTGCCTCTACCTTTGCAAGCCATCATGTAGAGGAGATGCTCTGGGAAACTTATCTGTAGGAGATGTAGCTCCTGTCTCCCCAGTAGCCACAACTGCTAAGGATCCAGAAGAGAAAGTTTCTACCACCAGATTCATTAGTACTTTCAAAATTAAAAACAATTATATCTATATATCTATATCTATATCGACATGTGTGTGTATATTAGTTCTCATTGGTGGCAATGACATTAAAGAAGATGAATGATCATCTGCTTTGCTGTTGCACCCTAAGGAATATTTGGCCTTTTTATTTGACTTGAAGATGAATCCTCTTCTATGTCATATCTACCTCGTTAGAATGTAAGCACTTTGAGAGCAAGGAAAGACTTGCTTTTCTTATTGTCTCCTAGTGCTCATCATGGTGCTTTAAACACAGTCTGACCTAAATAAATACTTTTTCTTTCATTCATTCACTTATTTATGTCTTCTATTACTACCTATTAACTGAACTGATCTCTGAAAGACCACTGATCAGGTCCTTGGTCAAAAAAAGTGGCCTGTTTTAGTTTTTAAATTCTGTAATCTTTGCAGATTTTGATGCTGCCAATTTTCCTTCTCCTTTTCGGGATGCTTTTTACACTCTCCTTTTCCAGCTTCTCTGACAGCTCACTCTATGTATGTTCTTTATTACACTCAACCTCCTAAGAATTCTCTTTGCCTCTAATCTTCCCCTCCCAGTCCCCTCTAACCCTCTACTGATCCCAGTCCTATCCATCCTTCATACATACTGCTGACAGATGGATCTTTCTGATGAACACACCTGGTCATGCCATTTTTCAGTTCAAAATCTTGCAATCCCTCCTGAGGGCTTCATCAATAAAGTCTAAACTCCATTTTTGTCTCCACAATCACCCTACTTATCTACATTTACTTCACACAATTTCTTAGCATGGAATCTACGTTTTAGTGGTTCCGTGATACAGCAGAAAGGTCAATGGATTTGGAGCCAGAGAGGACCTGTGTTTGAAGCTATCTTTGTGACAACTTCCTGTATGATCAATTGTTGGCTTTCATGGACCAAAATGATGATGGGGTCAAGGTACAGTGTGTCCAAATGTAACTGATCAGACCAATGTGAGTTCAGAAGGCTCTACCATAGGTCAGACAGAAATAGTCCATGTGAACACTTGGAGTGAAAATGTCTGTAAATTTTATCTTATGTGTCCTTTGAGCTACTGCAAGTCTGTTCTGTGATAATGTGCGACACTGGGCAACTCACTCATAATCTGGCCATTGGTTTTCTCATGTATAAAAATGAAAGGGTTGGACTGGATTAGTTCTAACATCCCTTTCAGCTCCAAATCTATGGTTGTATGATTCTGGTACAACTGTCCTACTCTCTGCTCCCTAGAATAACACATGTTGTTCAACCCTGTGCTTTTGTCAATATTCCATCTTTGAACTCTGAGCCTTTTCACTGCCTATATCCCACGCCTGGAAAGCTCTCCCTCCTCATCTTCACCTGATCCCTTCCCTGGCTTCTTTCAAGTCTCAGTTAAAGTTCCACCTTCTGCAAGAAGTTATCCCTAGTCTCCCTTTGTCTCAGTGCCTTCCCTATCAGTTTATCTTCAATGCATACTGTATATATTTTGTTCATTCACAGTTCTTTTCATGTTCCCTCCCCCATTAGACTGTGAACTTTTTGGAAGCCAAAACTATTTCTTGTTTATTTCGTCTTTCTTTGCATCTCTAGTGCTTAGCATTTTTCCAGCTACTTAGAACATACTTAATAGATGCTTGTAGAGTGACTGGCCCTAATATCAGCGACACTCTACACTGCATATCCTGCCATCCCTTGACTGTTCCTTAACACTCCATGCATCCTTTAAAGTTCAGTTAAAATGCAACCTCCTCCAAGAAGCCATCCTAGATTTCCCCAGGTAGTAATAATGTTCCCCACTTTGGACCTCATGAAACAGCTGGTATATATCCTTTTTAGATATTTATGGAGCTTTATTTTATATCATTTAAGTGATTATCACTTCTTCCATTTCTCCTATTAGCCTGTCAGATCTACAAGAGTAGAACCAATGCCTTATTTAAACATTTTATATCCATTGGTGCTAAGCACACAAATCTATATGCAGGAAACATGTTGAATATGCTTCTTGAATTGAACTGAATGCAGGTTTCTCTTTGACCTTTCAGTTCTTGTTTTTTTCCCCCATTTTCTCATGGTTACTTTTGTGCAACTAGCAGATTTTTGCCTTATTCTAATGAAGAATTTGTGAACCAATAGAGCTGTAAAAATGGAATGAATTGCCCCCAAAAGGAATGATTTTCCTGTCATTGGATGTGTAACAAGTAGAAATGGCATAAATAGCTATCAAAGATAAGACATCTGCAGAATGTTTTCATCAGGTTACTGGAGTACTGAATGAGGCTTACACAGAAGGAAAATGTATTTGAGGGGTTTCCTTTGCAAAAAGGAACTTCTGCATTTTGATTAAGATACCACAATAGTCACACGATCCCTGGTACCTTGTGCGATCATGACCCTGACTCTTTCTTTATGCAGTGGCATTGCATTAGATGATCTCTGTCACACCCCTCTGAGCTGCCACATTTCCCAATGGAAAGAGGGACACATCTGGAGTCAGGAAGACTCATCTTCTTGCCTTCAAATCTGGTCTCAGGTACTTATTTACTAGCTGTGTGACCCTGGGCAAGTCACTTAACCCAGTTTACTTTGCTTTCCTCATCTGTAAAATGATCTGAACAAGGAAATAGCAAACCACTCCACTATCTTTTCCAAGAAAAACCCAAATGGGGTGCCAAAGGGTCAGACATGACTGAAACAACTTTTGTTTTAACATTATTTTTTATTACTAAATATATCTTTCCTCCTTTCCTACCTAGAAAAGCACTTTTTAGACAAAGAATAAGGAAGGAGAAAAAAAACTATTCAGTGAAACTAACCAATACATTTGCAAGTCTGAATGTATATGCAATATTTTATATCTAAAATCTCCTGTCTTTGCAAAGAGGCAGTTAGGTGGCTCAGGGAATGGAATGCCAAGAGTGCAGGTGACTTCAAATCTGGCCTCAGATAGTTACTAGCTGTGTGACCCTAGGTAAGTCATTTCACTCTGGTTGCTTCAGTTTCCTTACCTATAAAAAGAACTAGAGAAGGAAATGGCAAATCTCTCCAGTATCTTTGCCAAGATAACTCCAAATGGGGTCATGAAGAGTCAGATGTAACTGAAAAATGAGTGAACCAGATTTCTGCTAAGAGAGTAAGGGGGGAGGGAAAGTACTTTTTATTGTCATCTTTGAGATAAAAGGTGGATCTCATTATCTCATAGCATTGAATTTCATTTTTTAAAAACCTTCTTTCCACATATGTTGTTACAGTACTGAGGATACAGTTGTCTTGATTTTGCTAACATGTTACATCAGTTCCAGTCTTCCCATGCATCCCTGAATTCTTCATAGTCATTATTTGTGGGTCTTTTTATAGCACAGTAAAATTCCATTATGTTCCTATATCATCACAATTTGCTTTGCTCTTTTCCAAATCATAGGCATCTATATATTTCCAACTCTTTGCTACTACAAAAAGTGTTATGAATATTTGGAGTATGTTGAGTCTTTCTGTCTTTGACTCATAAAATTGTGTTTTAATGCTTCCCTTTAAGGTTGCTCAGTGCTGAGCTAATAAAAAGAATCACTCTATATTCATTGACATGTTTTCTCTGGACCTTTATACCCCCAGGGTTAAAAAAGCTTCTTTTTTAGAGGGGCTGGACCTGTCAGGGATGTGGAAGAGGCTATAAATATTCCTCTGTAGGGTATATATGCCTGAGATCCCTTCTGATGCTGGCATTCTAGCATTCTAAAGTGTAAGTGAGACTTTAGGCAGAGAAAGGCAGCTCAGGTTTGGGTGCTAAAAACTCAGGGCTGCATTTTTCAAGGACAGCTAGTTTCTACAGCAAATGACTGTATGACATGAATGAGAGGATTCAGATTTACAGACTTAAAGAAACACAAAAAACATAGTTGGAATATTAAACTAGAGCTACTTTGCCAAGAATGTCCTTTCCAATTCCTGATACAAATGGTGTCTGGGACTAGGAGATCCTGTTTACTTTCTGGGTCAGCTCCCTGTCAGATCAAGTGCCTAGACATGTGTCAGAGTCCTACTGCATGAACTATGACCATTGAGTATGAATGATGTGAAAAATGACAAGAAAACTTCTAAGAGTTCAGTAGTCATCGCCTCCGGCCCCAAATCGGGGATAGATGATTAAAATGCTCATTGCTGATATGGATGTCACAGAACCAATATTGTATATTCTCGCACTTTTTCAGTCTCAGATGGAGGTATTGAGTCTTTTCTTTCTGTACTTGTGCATTTATTTTTCTGAATTCAATATCTTCTTTTTAGAGTAAGCCTATTGCTTCAACTTATAATCCTTCTATCAATGCATTGACTAGTCATTTCCCCTTCCTTTTTTGTCACCCACAATTTTAATTAGTTTGAATAACTTAAATCACCAGTGAAGAATGTCTACCAGAATAGGACAGAAGACATAGAGTCTAGTATTCCATCTCTCCAGAACAAATCAGTTTATTAACTAAGAGTCATGGGGTCTTATATTAAACTAGTTGCTAATCTACTTCTATGTTATATCAGCCAGAATACATCTTTCTATCATGTCTATTGAAAGACCATGATTTTGTTAAATGATTTTTCCAATCTCTAACAGTCAACATCTAAGGTCATCCTCTCATCTGCCTACCTAACAATCTGCCCACCCCTATCAACAAGGGAAATAAAGTTAGTCTGTCATCCCTGTTTTTGACAGATCCACAGTGGCTCAAAGTCATAGCCTCTTTTCCACTTTAATGATACTTTCCAGATTTTTGCCAGGAATGAATGTTAGACTCACAGACGTATAGCACCAAATATCTATCTTTTTTCTTTGAGAAAATACAGGCATCTCCCTGTCTCCTACCTTCTGTGTACCTACATGCTTCTGCAAAGGCCATTCACAACCCTTTAGCAATCATGGTTCATGATTATTTCAGAGGTAGATTATAGCCCACTTTATGTTCAGTCCACATGCACAATACGTATCCTAATTCTTAAAGGAACTGGGCTACAGTTCCTGTAATCTATGAGCAACACCATCAAGGGAACTGGTAAGAACCCTTGACTTCCTAGAATCAAAGCCTCTTGCTTCTTAAGTGGACTAACTGTGTCATCTTGTCCCCTGCTCAGCATCAGTGGATAGGTACCTGTATTGATTTCTGCTGCTATTAGTGAAAAATCAATGATCGAAACTATTTTCTGAGACAAAATTTTCACTTCTCTTGGCTTTCTAGGCCAAGCACCCATATTCCAATTTTAGCCCTTGACCTATTGCCTTGGTTATGAGATACTTCATGATTACAATACAAAGATAATTTGATAAAATAAGAATAACAAGTGACTTTTAAATTTTCTGAAGTACCTGCTAATTTCTTTTGATAACTCATAAAAGCTCCCAGTGACCACTGGTAACATACAGACACACACATACACAAATGGGTGCAAGGTCATTTGCATGATATTGTTCCCATTGGTGGAGAACGATTACTCAGTGCTTGGTGCTTGCCTACTGGGAAGAACTGGCAAGAGCTAAGAACTAAGAGATCCCATTTCTTCGGGCTTTCTGCATTATGAGAGAGAGAGAGAGAGAGAGAGAGAGAGAGAGAGAGAGAGAGAGAGAGAGAGAGAGAGCGCACATGACAGATGTAGATAGTTCCACGTTCTCTTCATGGAGAGGCCCTTGGACAGAGAAGATAACTGGAAAGAAGTCATTCCAAATTCTGATCATTCAAGAAGCAGTTCATAGTTGGTGCAAGGGGACAGGGACATAGAACTATGAGAGAAAGAGACTTTCTGTCCTGAACTTGCTCCTTCTAGATACAACAGTGTCAGAAATAAAATTCAGATCAGTGTCAAAAAAGGAACCAAGATGTGATGTATTATATCAGTACTGAACTGATGGCATGCTTCATATTGGTCCCCCCGCCCCCATTTCACTGTCCCACTCCAGAAAGCCAGTTTGGTTTACTGTAAAGAACGATGGACTTGGAATCAAGATCGAGATTTGAGTTCTATTTTGGTCACAAAGGAGGCATAGGACCTTAGAGAAATCATTTCACTCCTCTGGGTCCCAGTTTTCTCATCTGTAAAGTAGGGTGATAATACCTTCCCCTCCCCCCCAATAGCTCTCTTCTAGGATTGTTTTTACCAGGATCAAATGAGATAATGGTTGTTCAGTGCTTTGTAACCATAAAGAACTTTAAGAGGTGAGCCTCTACCTTATTGTTTCACTACTTCAAGTATATGTAATTTCATCAATGTGAATTCTCCTGGTGATGTTGTTAGGTTGTTTCAGTCATGTCTGACTCTTCATGGGGTTTTCTTGGCAAAGATAACTGGACTGGTTTGCTATTTCCTTCTCCAACTCCACTTTACAGATGAGAAAACTGAAGCAAACACGGTTAAGCAACTTTACCCAGGGTCACACAACCAATAACTAATTGAGGCTGGATTTGAATGAATGAAAATGAGTTTTCCTGATTCCCAGCTCAGTGATCTATCAACTACGCCACCTAGCTACCCTCCTGGTAATGAGTTGGTTCTTGACAAATAGATGCACTCGTTGTTGAACTCACATGCAAAGCCTCTTTAGTTTGATGCATTCATCAAGAGCTTTTGTTCCATTAGCATGGCCCTTGAAAACACAGCCCCACTACTGCATCACAATGAAACTTTACTATCTCATTATCATCATAATCATCATCATTATTATTTTAAATTTATTTCTAGCTTGTTGAGATAAATATTTTTTGATATGATCTTATCAAGTGCTGGCACTTATGAAATAGCCCTTAATCCCAATTTAGAACTTAGTGGAGTTTGCTTCACCTATAAACTGGAAAGGCATGATTGGAGGCATAATAGCAGATATTAGTAGCTCCTTGTGATTCTTTTCTTTTGCCCTTGCCAAATACTTTACTTAATAGCACCTTCCTTTACCTAAAATTCCCATCATTGGTTTAAGATCTTTGGGAAAAGGCACTGAATTTTAAAAGTGCTCTCATCTATTTATCTTTTGACTTTACCTATCGAGAAATAATTTTCAGGCTCATATGTTTCTGTTAGTTGTTTATATATCTGGCACATAGGTGGCTTAGTGGGTAGAGTGCTGAGCTTGTAATCGGGAAGGCCCAAGTTTGAATACTGTCTCAGACATTTACTAACTGTGTAATCATGGGCAAAAGTATCTATGTCTTAGTTTCCCTGTCTTCACAGTGAGGATTATACTAGCACCTATCTCACGGGGTTGTTTTGAGGCTCAAATGAAATAATACATGGAAAGTGCTTTGCTAACCTTGAATATTATATAAGTCCGAGTTTTTGTTGTTATATCTTGGATATCAAACTTTTGTCAAAATTATTTAACACAAAACATTTTTTCAGTCAGATGTTTTTCTTCTTAGGTGCATTAATTTTGTTTATGCTAAAACCTTTTAATTCAATCAGTTTTCTCTTTTTTAATTGCCTCTACCCTTTAGTTAAGAGGTTATCTTTTAGCTTTAGCTGTGAAAAACTCTCTTCAATTTTTAAAAATGGTGTGACCTTTGAATGGACAAAGGATGTGAATAAACAGGTTTCAAAAGAAGGATTGAGAATTCTTCATGATGGTGTAAAAGAATGTTCCAAACACTTGATACTCAGAGAAAGGTGAATTGGAATAGCTGTGAAATTCTATCTCATACCTAGAACATTGCTAAAGATGACAAAAGGTATGAAGAGTCAGTGTAAGAGGGGTTGAAGGAAAGGGAACACACTAATGCATTGTTGGTAGAGCTGTAATTTGGTCCAGCCAGCATGGAGGAAAAAATTGGAATTATGATAAGAAGGACACTAAAACAACCCTGTCCTTAGACACAAAGATCCTACTGTTGGGCATACTCCAAGCATTTTAATAAGAAATTCATTTATTACATCCACTTCTAGGCACCACATTTTAGAAGAACATTGACAATCTGGCCTGGATTCAGATCATGGTGACCAGGTTGGTAAGGAGGCTTGATTAAAGGGAATTATGATAAAAAAGTGACTAAGATGTCTAAATCCTTTCACTCAGGGATTTTATCTCTAGACACATACCAAAGGAGGTCAATGAGAAAAAAAGAAAGTCCTACATACACTGAAATATGTATAGCAACACTTTTTGTAGTAGTAAAGAACTGGAAATAAAGTAAGATGCCTATTAGTGGAGAAATGGCAAAGTAAGATATGTGTATGTGTATGTGCTATAACAAATAATGAATATGATAAATATGGAAAAAACATTGGAAGTCTTGCATGAACTGATACAAAAAAATGTTCAGAAAATGGTGACCAGGTTGGTAAGGATATTTAAAACAGATGTCTTGAGAAACTGTCAACAAAACAAAACAAAATGGGGTATGTATATACTCCTAAGAAACATTCTGTAAAGGAAACATAATTGGTTATCTTCAATTATTTGAAGAACTTTTATGAAAAACAAATGGAAACAATGACTTTGTTCTTTGTAGCTCTGAAAGATAGTGCTAAGATCCTAGAACCAATAAAGTGCATGTTCTAGGTGGGAGACTAAGTCTACTGAATACCAGCAAGACCTTCTTGCCAGTTGGCAATATATGAAAACAGAGAAGGCCAAAATGAGTCATCGACTCTTCGAATCACTAATTATGAAACCTTGGAAGTCATTTATCTTGACTCATACATAAAGCAACGATCTCCGCTCTGGTATCATTATTGACTCTGCAAACTAATGCCACATTCTCTTAAATCCATCCTTCAAATAAAATTTTACAAAGATAAAACAAGAAAGAAAAACAATAACCTAGAATAGAGAACCAGTTCATTTTGACTAGAACGACATCTTTTGAATGTTCCCTATAAACTGTCATATGACCATTTCTAACCCATATGACTACTCTCCTACTAAGCTGAAAGATGTTCTATAATTTATAAACATGCAGAGAGAAATCAGCAGGAAGACAGAACTAGGCCAATTATAAAAGCTCACATGAATGAACCATCAACTACAGAAATATTCTTCATTTAAGGTCATTTCAAATAATCACAATTCCAAAAAAATAACAATTAATTTTAGACTGAAAGGTAATCCCGTCTCCTGATTTCCTTACCTGCTAGTGACTTCTTCTACCTAAACTATCTTGTATTTTACTCCTTTGCACGCAGTGTGCACACTCACACACACACACAAACTTTGTATTTATTTTGTTTATATTAGAATACACACTTGTTTCTTCTATAAGAATGTAAACTCATAGCAAGCAAAGATCATTTTGTTCTTTGCACTTGTATTCCCAGGGTTAGAACACAATAGGAGCTTAATAAATAAGTGTTGATTAATTGATTAGAATCATCTTTTTTTCTTCTTGGCCCAAGACAAGAAAGAAATCTTTTTTTCATGTCTACACTCATTTTGGTTTCAAGGAAATAGCTTCTTACTCTGTTGGAGAGAATATGTGTGTGTGTGTGTGTGTGTGTGTGTGTGTGTGTGTATGTGTGTGTGTGTCCCCTTAGGACTCAAATGCTTCTCTTTTATCTCTTCAGAGTGGTTGCACCAACTTCCCCTGAGTCCTAGTCTCAAGAAGACTGCCAAGAATAGGTTCCCATTGAGGTGAGGTCTCCAGACTATTTCCAGCTGGGCCTCAATGATGGGCAAATATTTTTGCATGGGTCATCAGTGTAAGCTGTCTCCTAAAATAAGCACAATTAGACATGATGCTTAGAAAAGAAGCTGAAAAAAGAGCCACTAGGGCAATCCTTGGCTCTCTGCTCTCCCAACACTTCTTCAGTCAGCTTTGCATTTCTGCTGTAGGGAAGAAGGAAGGGATAGTTCTCTGATTCCTGCAAATTACCTCTTGGTTGCTTCTTCAAAGGGAGATTAGGGTGATTCTCCTACCTCACTGTGCTTTGAGTTTGGCTTCAATGTATTAGATAATACGCACTTTTCAGGAAGGTCAAGGCAAGGAATAATGAAGAAAGGTATCGGATATAGGCTGTTTGTGCCTTGTTGTGTGGATATCAGAGATATTTTATTACCACTGTATCATTTTTCTTGTTCTAGGAAAGTGGTTCTTAAATTTTTACACTCTTATAAAACTGATGACACCCATGGAGCTTTTGTTTATACAAGCTATATCTATCAATATTTACCATATCAGAAATTAAACATATCAATATTATCGTAAAAATAGTTCTGATCTCACAGATCCTCTAAGAGAGTCTCAGGGACTTCTAGGTGTTCTTAGATCATAACCCAACATCCCTTTTTCTGAAATATTTTAATTCTTGCATCTGAACCTTCATTTTCACTATTTGATTGACTTTCACACCACCTTTTCCTCCCCATTGCCCCTCAACTGAATCCAATTTTTCATGGAAGGCCTAGTTCCTATCTCATCTCTTCTATGAAGTTTTCCTGATCAGCCCAACCCTCTCGATAACCATTTGCCTTGACTCCAAACTCCTATGGATTTATTATCTATTATTATTCATTATTCAAAGTGCTGAAGTTGGATTAAGAGGCCTTAGATTCAAATTTCATCTTTCCTGCTTTCAACCTGTGTGATCTTGGGCAGGTCACTTAAGGTGCCTAGGCTTCCATTTCATGAGATTATAGATTTAAAGCTATAAAGGAGTTCAGAGGTCATCTATTCTAACTCCTACTTTTTGTAGATGAGGAAACTGAGGGTCAGAGAGGTAAAAAAATGACTTGCCTGGAATCACGCTACTATAAGTTTTAGAGTCAGGATTTCGATTAGGCCTTCCTGATGCCAAGTTTAGCATTCCATCTACCAGTCCTCATCTTTAAAATGGGGAAGATGGACTAAATAGGCTCAAAGTTCCCTTCTGATTCTAAATCTGTAACATCCTAATACAGTGGCACTCGATAAATGTTGTTCACTTCTTAGAACATAGAAATAAAGTAAATATTTGGCTAATGGGTGATTTTCTGTATGCTAATATTGAGTGAATAAGATGTGTGATCTGTCTAAACCACAGTGATACCTATTATTTAATTAATCAATTAATATTGTTAATGGGGCTAACTCCCTGAGCTCTGGAGCCAAGACTGGATTGGCATCTTTCCTCTGTACCCCTCTCCCTATATTCTCTAATCACTACAGGCTTGCAATAGAGGAATAACTTTTCCTGAAGATAGTTCAGGTATGTTCACTGGATATTCTGTCAATAAAATACTTGCACCAATTCTTTCTGTCCCCTTAATTCACCTCCATCAGAAAGCAAGTCCATAATGCTTGCTCCATTTTTGGCTTCCTGCTCATATTGGTCTGGCATTAAAAGAAATGTGTGCTTCTATCTATGTGAATTTTTTTATTGGAATCAAGCAAGCATTAAAAAAGACACTTTCCTTTTTTACTCTGTGGGAAAACTAGACAGGCCTAATTAATAAAATGTATCATATCAATCTTCAATTATGTCTCAGTGGGGAAGGAGAAGAATACAGTTTAGTAATTTTCATGCCTTTGAGAATGATGTTTCAATTTAAATAAACAAGTTTCGATTTTTACATTTAGGAAATGGCATTTCAATAAAGAAACTGGTTTTGATTGGGGAAGGGAAAAGGTTGGTATGGGTAGAAGAGGAAAAAAAGCTGAAATTGGAAATCCTTATCCTATAATAGCGATCGGCCAAATAATTACAGTTGGCTCCAAGCCAGTATTTAGAAGGCTGTCCCTGAGGAGTCTTCCCACAAAACACTGTGATTGGCTGAAGACCAATTCCACGTGAAAGCATAGGAAATGTAATGAAACATTGCTGCTGGCCTCCTAGCTGTGGAGAGCAGCCACCCCTCCCTTAATGACTTGGCATTTCCTCTACAAATTCTTTCGTCTTCTTGCAAGGCCTTCGTGCTGCGCCTTCTAGATTCCAAGTCCAAGAGCTTTTGCATCAAAGAACATGTTGTAACCAGAACCCGATCTTTCTCAATGCCATATTTTGACATGTGATCATATTATTTTGGAGCTGGAAGGGATATTAGACATTGGACATTTGGTTCGACTTCTGTTCACAAATGGGGAAACTGAGGCTCAGAGAAGCGATGAGATTTGCTCAGGGGCACCTGGTCTAGAAGTAAAGTGTCTGTATCTCCTAACCCTTAAAACACCACTCTTTCTACTACATCTTTCTGGAATGCCAGGGTCACATGACCAACTTTTTTTTTCTTCCCCCTGACAATTCCTAGGTATAAATGCTGTATTTCTTAAAATCTTCTGGGAGGACTATTATTATTAGTTTTTGTCCAGACCTATGATTTCATTTCCACACTTGGTACAGAAACTTTCCCTTCCGATGAAGAGTGATAATTACTCTTTGATTTCTTGTTTTTGAAAGAACAGTATTTCTTGTCTTTCTTGACCAAGGCACTGAGAATATAAGTGGCTTGAGCATGGACACCCCGCTAGTTAGTTTATCACAGAAGAAGGACCTGAACCCAGGTCTTTCTTACTTTAAGACTGGTTGCCTATGCCACTATGTTGTCTTCCACCTGAAACTCAAATTTACTCTGCCTTTTCCTATAGTTTACAAATTATGAATCAAGAATTATGTTGTGAAACATCCTTGAATATTCTTAAAGAAATCTTAGAGATGGAATTAATCAGTGAACACCTTTTAAGAGCATGGAACTTATGGGATGCTATGGCTGTTCAGTTTTTTGTCCTTTTTTTTCCCCCAACAGCTAGAGTAGAGACCAACAAATGGCTCATAGGCCAAATCCCACATCCCACCCCACTTCTTTCATAGGGCCAGGGAACTAAGAATACTTTCTACTTGTTTGTATCAAGTTTTATCACACGCACACACACACACATATTTGCTTTTTGGAGGGGGGAAGGTAGGATAATTGGGTTAAGTGACTTGCCCAAGGTCACACAGCTAGTTTTTTGTGTTTAGTGTCAGAGGCTGGATTTGAGCTCAGGTCCTCCTGACTCCAGGGATGGTGATCTATTCACTGTGCCATCTAGCCGCCCCAGTTTTATCATATTTAAACATGTAAAATCTTAGTTCACCAGTGTACAAAAAGCAGGCAGATTAGATTTGATCTATGGGCTACAGCTTGCTGACCCCTGAGCTATACCATGCATTTTGGATTTTATGGTCTTAAATAACGCCATTTGCACTCGATTCCCCTATGGGCTTCTCTCTGTTTGGCATTGACTCAATAAGAACTTACTGTTTCATAGACTTGCCCTAGGGAATGTCAAATCCCTTCATACTGAACTTCAGAGAAGGGGTAACTCTGGAGAGGTGGAAGAATGGGAACTGGGGGGATTGGGAAGATTTCATCAGGATAAAGTTTTGGCCAACATCACACATATTTTAGCTCATCTTCTAAGGGAAAATACAATATTTCCTCCCTGAGATATTCAGATCATAGCACAATGTTAATCCTTTGGTTTTAATTCCTGAGAACTTCATCATGGTTATCACCCTGGACATTCATAATTATTATGGACTTGTGTCTGTAAAAAGGATAGGAGAGTAGGATAACCATGTACTGAGTCCAAGACATCCTGAGGGCTGTGTGTCATTTTTAAAAAGGATGCTCTGGGTTTAGGTCATTTCGGATCATGTGCTTCTCTCTTCTAAAATTAGCAGGTAACACAACATAGTTCTAGCTCATCTACAATCCTTATGAAGGCTTTATTTAACCTCTTAATATTTAGTCACCACAAATCTCTTTATCTTGCCTTATTTCACATAAGCAACTTTATCTGCTTCAGGACAATCCCCAGTTTTATCCTTGCAGCTCACAGTGGTCATTGACATGGATGCCTTACTTTGGGGATAATGAACAGAAGAATCAAAGTGTCATAGAACTTTAGAGTCTGGAAGGACCTTCTGAGGTTATCTTTTACAGGCTTCTTACTTTGTAGACAAAGAAATGGAGGCATATAAAAAGTTGTGTAGGTATCTAGTGATGGGATTAGAACTTGTGTCTCCAGCCTCCTTAGTAACCAACATGGAAGCTACATAGTGCTGCCATTTGTCGTTTGTAGCTCTTGGGACCAAAATAGTGCCTGAAAATAATTAACTGATGTGCTGGGAGACTTAAATAAAGATGCAGATGATGTCTGGGCTGCTATCCTGATTTGGTGATGTACTATCTCTTCTTGGCTCCATTGAGTTGAAGAATCAGTTTCCATGGAGTGTGGATGGGAAAGAGAGTCATATAGTACTGCTCACATAGGCTCATAGATTCAGAATTGGAAAGTACATTAGAGGCTGTCAAGTTCAATCTCCCTCATTTTCCAGATGAGGGGAGTGAAGCACAGGGTTTAAATGACTTGCCTAGGGTCACACAGCTAGTAAAGGCATAATCTGAATCCAGATCTTCACGCCAAGACTGGTATCCTATTCAATTTGGTCTTGCTGCTTCTCATAGGAAAATGTAGACTGTTATTCCTTGGTGCTATGGTCTCTTCCTCATCCTGATATCTCTGTGATGCTCCAAATTTGGGTACTTAATAGAGAATGTTCAGTATGCTTATTGGTGCCTCTTTGCTAGAGGTAGACAAGCAATGCCCAAATCACCCTTGGATACAAGAAGATGGCATCTTTCCCTTTCTTGTGTGGCTCAAATACTCTCCTCCCCACCAACACTCTCTGTCATATAAATACCAATTTATGACAGGAGCTGATGCAAAGCAAAAGTCACTTCAATTGTTGTAACCATTATATGCTTTCCTCCCTGTGGCCGCCTATCTTGCTCAACACATTACCTTCAGTCGTCTTCTATACACTGTCTTGATAAAACAGTGACATTTCAGGGGCTTTCCAAGTCGGGGAGATGCAGGCACGTGTTGTTATGTGGATCAGTGACATATTGCCTGCACATATTGAATTTTCCAGGTATAATCATGGTTCCCCTCCCCTTCCCTCTTTGTCTTGTCTCATGATCAAACACATTTCCTTTTTTAAACCCACAAGGACACCTTGTCTTCCCAAACTCACTTACTAAATAATATTTACAGGGAAGAAGGTAGAGAAAACAGGACCAGAAGACACTGAACCAGGAAAGTTTGTACCACAGGGAGACATGCTGCTCTAATTTTGCTTCTTTTGAGGTCGCCTTGACCCAAATCACTAAGTCCTTTGCAAAGTCCTGCACTCTCTTGATTTGCTCAAAAGTCTGCATCTCTTTAATTTGGAAAGTGTGTGTGGGTGTATGTGTGTGTGCATGCGTGTGTGTGTGCACACACATGCTCATGGTGGTGGTGATAGTGGTAAGGGAGTTGAAGATAGGAAAGTAAGGCTGCCTAAACCTTAACCATTGGTGAATGGTTTCCCAGGGATGGCTCATGTGGGTTTTAACAGCTTCCAGTCTGCTTTGCTTGTTCTGTTAATCTGTCTTTCTACTTTGTCAGAGACAGTGCTCTTCTATAAATCCATTATTCCAGTAAATGCCAGTTTCTAGGAGATTTTTTTTCTTTTTGCATTGTCTGGCAAAGCCCTAACATATCTGGAGCTGCCAATTGTTATAGCGGGTGGCTCTGATGGATGGCCAGCGTACTTAGAGCTGCTCGGAATATTTATCTTTGAAAAATGGAGACCATTGCTGGGTTGGATCAGATACATTAATAAATCACTGTGGGTGTCATTAATTCCTGACAGGCTCTGACAATGAGGGGAGGAAAGGGCAAGTTTTAAGGACTGGCCCTGGGAGGACCTCATGATCCAACTTCCCTTTGTGGCTTTCATACTAACTACAGAATTCCCGTTGGCAGAACTTAACGATAAATTCCAATAGAACTGCCTTGCTTATTTCAAGGTTTTCTTCAAATTGGTTACTTCCTCTCTCCTTCCCCAGGCCACTCATTTAAAACCACTCGAGGTGTTTATCGTCTTTTAAAATTCAATCGAAACTTTATTTTCCTGGACACTCACAACCTGGTTGCTGTCACTCTATGCTCCACATAGTGCATTGCTGTAGCTGTGGTGTGTAAGGACCCAGTTTAGGGAGGAAGGTAGTTCAGGGTGCCAGGCCTAGAGCACAGCAGCTAGCTGGCCTAAGTGAAATTATCCATCAAAGCGATTACCACCAAACAGTCTAGCTGAAGTGCTAATCACAGTGGCAGCCTTGACTTTCACCATGGCTGGAAGTAGACAGATAAAAGGAAGAGGAACACAGCTCTCTTCCTTCCTGACTGCCACACTGAGGAGCTGGGGCTGAGTTATTAGGAAGAGGCAACAAGGCAGGAAGGCATAAGGAGCATTCTGGAGGACTGTTTTTTTTATCATCTCAGGACAAGTGGAATGAAAATAAATCCTGTCAAAGAACTAGAGCATGGTTCTACCTTCTCGTTTGACTTCAGTTCAACAAGCATTTGTTTAGTAACCTGGCAGTGCCAGGTATTCACACTAGCTGTTCAAGTAGAAGATGTTATCCCTGTTAGCAAACAATTCTAAGGCCCCTTATGGTGTAACCTCAAGAATTTTGGACGGGGTGGGGCTTCAGACACCTAAGCCTAGTCCAGGTTCTATGACCTTCATCAAGGCAATGGCCCTCTCTGGGTCTTATTCTCTTCTCTCTAAAGTGATTGGCTGAGTTGGGCTCTTTTTTTTTTAAACAACCCTTAGACTCTGTAATTCTAGGATCTATGAAAATATTTAGCAGTATGATGCAGAGCTGTAACTAGCCCAGGGCCACTGAGAAGTTATCCCCGAGCAGTCAGTGAAAATTTACAGTCAGTGAAACATAAAAATATAACATATGCATTCCTTTGGCAGGCTGGAAGGGGGAGTGGAAGCTCAGATGATGGTGGAAGAAGGAGATTCAGGCTCTGGATAGTAGTGGGGGCTTGGGACTGCAGTCTTCTGCTTTCTCCCTCTCTCTGTCTCTTATAATGAATCCTCAACTTGACCTGCCCTGTTTTCTTTCTAAGGGTTTCCCTTTGCCTTCCATTTTCCCACTCAAATCAACTTATTTCCCCTCCTTTCTCCCTACAATAATCACAATGCTTCCTCTCCAGCTGCTCCCCAATAAGAAGGCAAGTAACAATCCTGGTTTTACTTTTTTTGGTTCCATGGTGTGGGGGGCAGCCTTTCTAAGTCCTCTCTACCGCAGTAGAAAGAACAAGGTACATCAGATTCCAGGGTGAGACTAGATGGCCTCTGAAAGCTCTTGCAAATCTGCAGTGCTATCCTATAAGTCACTATAGTAATAAATTTTCCTTCTCATTCAACTGAATGTCTAAATAATTTCTTTTACTAATACTATGAATTATTAAGTTGACATGAAGACACATTTCCTCCTGTTTATGCAAGTTGGTGCTGTTGTTCCTGTGTAGTATTTGTCCTGTAGGTGCCAAAATGCCTAATTATAACTCTACTGTGGCATAGAATATATAAATATTACATATATAATATGAGTTGTTTACATATATAACTCTCTATCCTGTATATGAGCATTATAAAGCTCAAAAAACAATGTATATGTATATACATATGTATATTTATATATTTTAAAATATAGGTATATATGTATATATACAAATGCATACATATATGTGTGTGTGTATATATATGTGTATATAAACACATATATGCATGTGTTTATATATATATGTATGTGTGTATACACACACATATACAGGATCTTCTTTCCTTTTCATTTTCTGCTAGCCCTTCATCTATACACTTCTCTTAAGGTTGTGAGAGACTGAGAGGAGGCATTGGCATGGGTCAGTAGCAAGGTCCCAGCTTTGGATTCAGAGGAACTGAGTTCAAAGCCAGTTTTGCCATTTAGTGACTGTATGAACAAACCACTCTATCATTTTCTGTGCTTCCCTGTTTTAGTTTCTTCATCTATAAAACAAGTGGGTTGGATTAGATCATCTCTATGGTCTCTTTAGTTTCAATTTTTTCTTAAAACAACAACAAAGACTAACTACTATAAAAGTATTATTTTGTGCCTCCCATCATCTCCTCACCAGTACCAATAGTTTCTCTCTCTCTTTCTCTCTCTCTCTCTCTCTCTCTCTCTCTCTCTCTCTCTCTCTCTCTCTCTCTCTCTCTCTCTCTCTCTCTCTCTCTCTCTCTCTCTCTCTCTTTCTCTCTCTCTTTCTCTGTCTGTCTCTGTCTCTGTCTCTCTGTCTCTGTCTCTGTCTTTCTCTGTGTCTCTCCCCCCGCCCCCACACACTGAACTCCTACTTTCAAACACAAAACAAATCTTTATCATATCTTGAAAAATGCTCTTGAGTCAGTTTCTCCTTTTAAGTGCTTTCCTCTTCCTTTATTTGCTTATACTGCCTAACTCTTCCAGCTAATAATGCCTGAATTTCCTTTGCCTCCTCACCACCCACTCTGTCCTGATTCCTTGCCCTTTAGTTTCCTGAAAACCCCACCATCCCTTATGATACCCTCATCATCAGATCTAATGGCCTTTTCTTAATTGCTTTCCTCTCCTGGCAGCTTGATTTTGCTGTAACAGCATTTGAAAACACTGCCTACTGTCTCTTTCTGGAAACACCTCCCATGTCTTACGTTCTGTTCTGCCGTCCTATTCAGTAGCATACCTAGGCATTAGGGCTGGAAGGATTACCTTCTAGGCTAACCCTCTATTTTTTTTGGCTACAATGCTTTTATAAAATAAGTGGGTGACTAGATAGTTGTTACTCGGTGCAGGCTCTCCCACATGTGTGAAATGTTCTCCTCTTTCTCAGCTCTTCCTCTTGGAACTCTGTGCTGACTTCAGGGGTTAACTCAAGTGCCTTCACTGAAGCATCATGCATTACCTAATTCCTCTAGTTTTTGTGCTTTTTCACCACCCCTTCCCTGTCTTGCAAACCTAGATGAGTTTAGGATATATACACAAACACACGCATACATATACATACAAACGTATATACACACATATACATGTATGTTTGTATGTGTGTATATATGTGTATGCATGTGTGTTATACTTCTTTTGGTACATGATTTTCCCCTAGTAGACTGTATATTTTCTGAGTATAGGGGCTATTTCCTTTTTAAATTTTTTGTCTTTGTATTCCTAATGGTTAGCACTGTACCTGATACCCAGCAGGTGCTTACTAAGTGTTTGTTATATTGAATTGATTGGAAAATTTTTTTTCTAAGATCATACAGGTATTAGGGAGTGTGATACAGGGGAAAATTTGTTGAAGTTGTAGCATAGAGATCTGCTTTTAAAACTCAGCTCTGTTACTGAGTCATATGATCAGGGGGATTTGTTCAACTTTCTGAGCCATGTTAAGGACGCATAAAACACTGATAATGTTGCTGTTTGGACTGGCATGGGTGTGGAGCTAAAACATGAAATATCCTAAGATTTCTGACTCTGGGGAGGGAAAAGCATCAGCAAGTAGTGCTTGAAACATTCAGATGGAGCAATGTGATGACCATTAGACTTAAAGTCTGGTGACATAGACTTGAAATTCCATCGTTAACTCTTAGTGTGGTCTTACAAATGTTATTTCATATTTTCTTTTTTTAATTTAATTTGTTTATTTTCTTGTTTACATCACTCATTTCCATGAGATTTTGAGTATTTTATATTTTCTGAGCCTCAGTTTCTTCATCTATAAAATGTAGGTAATAATTATCCCTGTGAGCAATAAGTACTAGGCCCACTCTTTCCTAGTACATGGAACTTTCTGCTGAGGAAACTCCTTCTACTGATGCTTGTGAGTTCTGTTCCTACAATTTGTAGTCATAGAGTTGCCTGGGGAACTGAGAGTTTATGTGACTTGCCCAAGGTGACACAGTTAGTGTTCATCAAAAAGAAACTTACAAGCAAGTCTTCTTGGCTTAGAGAACCATTGGGTAGCAAGATAAGCAGCACGGCCTGGCATGGGGGCTAATGCTTTGTAAGCTTTAAAGTGCTACACAAGTAGGAGCCATTAATATTATGATGCAACTGTGAACTGATCCAACCATTCTGGGGAGCAATTTGGAACTGTGCCCAAAGGGCTATAAAAACATGAATATCCTGTTAGATGTGGCTGGCATTTTCCATTATGTATCCTTTGGAATTGTTTTAGGTCTTTGCATTGCTGAGCAGGGCTAAGTCTATCAAAATCAACTTGACTCTGTTTGACTGAAAGACTTAGACTCAGGAGTCACTTAAGATTTTTGAGGAGATAAGTATCTGGCCCACATCTCTAAATAAGAAAGATTATCCTGGCAGTGATATAAAGAATAAATCAGAGACAACACTTGGGAAGACGTGTAAGAAGGTTATTGAAAGAATACAGATAGGTGGTAATGTGGGTATTACTACCTGTATTATAATTGTGGTAGTGCAAAAAATAGGACCAGATTTGAGATACCTTGGAGTCTGAATAGACTAGACTTGGCAATTGACTGTCTAGGAGAAGGGAGAAGGAAGGAGAGTCCAAGCCATACATAACTGGTCCCCTTCCAACTCCAAGAATCTTCATATCAAATCACCTGTTAAGTTCTATGAATTCTTCCTTTTCTTCTTTCTTTCTTTTTTTTGGGGGGGAGGAGAAAGGAAAGGCTATTGGGGTTAAGTGACTTGCCCAAGATCACACAGCTAGTAACTTCCTTTTGAATCATAGGTCTAGAGTTGGAAGGGACATCAGAGGTCATCTAATCCATCTTCACTATATGAAGAAACCTCTCCAACCTCACCACCAGGAAACCTATTCCATGTAACTCTGTATAGGGGTGCAGCTACCAGTGCCTAGTAGAAAAATTGCTAGATTTGGAATCAAATGACCTCGTCCCAATTCTGGCTCAGTCATTTGCTACCTGTGTGACCTTAAGTAAATCACCACTTATCTGGACCTCAGTTTCCCCATCTATGAAACTAAAAGTTAGATTCAACTATTCCCAAGGTCCTTTGCAGTTCTAGTCCATAATTCTTGTATCAAGAACCTGTAGGCTTTTCATGTCAGGAAACTGGTGAATCCTTGAAGAGTTCCTGGCATAAGTTGAGAGGCAAGGGGACAAAATGAAATGAGAGTTGAACTTGGAGTCAGGCAAGTCCTCAGTTTAAATGCTGTATATAACACTGTCACACAAGTCATCAGGCTGTATAACCTCATTTCCCTCCTCTCTAAAATGAAGATAATCATAATATGAAATACTCATTTTCCATGGCAGTTGTGGTAATAAATAACATGTGTAAAGGATATGGCATATTTAGATGAGTAGTGGAGAGAGGCGCAGATTTGGAGTCGGAAAGATCTGAGTTTAAAACCTGCCTCCCATACTTATTATCTGTGTGACCCTGGGCAAGTCTGTCAACTGTTAATGTGTGTCAGCCTCAGCTTCTTCATACATAAAATGAGGATAATAATTATTTCACAGGGTTTTCCTGGATGAAATGAGATAACATATGTATGGAAATATATATACATATGGTGTTTTGTGTGTGTGTGTGT
>CM053595.1:31065233-31107896 GCA_028646575.1 Pseudocheirus occidentalis | reverse complement strand
TTGTCTCTCCTGGATCTATTTTCCAAGTCAGTTGTTTTTTCAATGAGATATTTCACATTACCTTCTATTTTTTCATTTGTTTGGATTGGTTTAATGGTATCTTGATTTCTCATAAAGTCATTTGCTTCCATTTGCTCCACTCTAATTCTGAAGGAATTATTCTCTTCAGAAAGCTTTTGAGATTCTTTTTCCATCTGGCAAATTTGACTTTTTAAGGCATTCTCCTCATTGGCTTTTTGGGCTTCTTTTGCCATTTGAGTTAATCTATTTTTTAAGGTGTTATTTTCTTCAGTCAGGTTGCTGGCTCTCTTTTCATGATTTTCTTGCACCATTCTCATTTCTGTTCCCAATTTTTCCTCCACTTCTCTTATTTGGTTTTCAAAATAATTTTCAAGTTCCTCTGTGGCCTGTAACCAGTGTCCATTTTTCTTGGAAGCACTTGGTGCAGGAGTTCTGACTGTGTTGTCTTCCTCCCACTCCATGCTTTGATCCTCTTTGTCCCCAAAAAAGGAATCTAAAGTTGAATTGCTGAGCTTTCTTTTCCTGCTCGTGTTGCCAGTCAATTAATTTTATTTTTGAGCCACAGTAGATCTCTGCTTCCCAGGGGTAGAGCTTTGTCCCAAATTACTCAGGTTTTTGCAGCTGCTGGAGCTATTAGGAGGCCAATCAGGACCACCACCCAAGACCAAGATCTCAATCCAGGCAGGTTAAGACAAGAGTGGTTAGCCTCTGAATGGACGCTTGGCCCCCTGCAATCTGCAGGCCGGGAGCTCTGAAGCAGCCACGTAGAGGAGACTGCAGGGTGCTGCTTCTGCTGCTTCTGGCTCTGGGGGCAAAGAGCCAGACCCAGTCTTCTGTCTCCCTACCCCCCCCCCCCCAAATCCAGCTGAGTTCTACCGACTTTTTACTTTGTCTTTGGCATTTATGGGTTGATAATTCTGGAAACTGCCACAGCTGCTGATGATCCAGTCTCCCAAGTGCTACGGCCATGGCTTGTTCTGGCTGCCCTGGGGCTAAGCCATGGTTTCAGGTCCAGCTGGTTTTGGCTCCCAGCATGCTGCAATGAGCCCTTCCTGTCCTACTTGTTGGGCTGCCTTCTGTGGGAGATGTATTTTTCTGTAATTTTGTGGCTTCTAGAGCTCTAAAATTTGTTCAGGATTATATTTAATAGGTATTTGAAGTGGTTATGGGGGAAGCCATGGAGTTTTCCTGCTTCTATGCCATGATTTTGGCTCCACCTTCCCTGTTCCATAATAGACCAAATGTAATTACGTGGAATCTGTGATGGGATGAGTTTGCTGAAGGATATAGCAGGAAGGACAGAGTTTAGACTGAAGGAAGCTTGGGGTATGAGCAATTAGTGCAGTGGGAGAGAGAAGATACAGGCAAGGAGATAAATAGGCTTGTGAGTGTTTGTGGAGAAGGCTTTGGGATGGTGTTGCTTTCTGCAGTGTTATTGTGTATAGATTTCTTTGTTGCTATGATGAATTGCGTTTTCTGGCGTTGGGATTTGACTTTCTGGCATTTGAATAAATGTTTTGCTTCTGTCTTTCATATGGACAGTCTGCTATATTTTGTGATTCACAGAGTCTTCCTGACTCTGTAAAAGGTCCCTGTATCCCTTATGCCATTCAACTTCTCTGATATTATCGTTCTTAATTAATATTAAAGGTACCCTAGTTGATGACTGGTCAGGGAAATCTCAATATAAACCCTTTCTTAAGTGAAAAATCATTCCTAATTTAACTATTCTAGAAAGTTTGGATTTTAATTAGCCAAGTCTGCCTCAGTTTCCTTTTCTGTAAAAAGATTGGAGGGGATGAAACAAGTGATCTCTCTCTGGTTCCTGCCAGCTCTCATAGACAGTCATTCTTAGTTATCTTTTCTTAAAGTGTGGTGTGACTCAATTTCAAATCAAACTTGTATCAGAAATAGTATTTGAGAGGTTTCATGATAAAAACAAATCTAGCTTAATTTTGGATGATATCCTATTTAAAGTGCTCTTTCTTTTCTGAGTATGGTCCCTATGGCAGCCTCTAGAAATATGCACTTTTTAGTACTTATGCCCTAAGAGACTCATTTTGCTAGCACTTATATACCACCCATCACATCTTGTTACAAAAACATTAATTGAATCATGCCTCTTCAACAATCCTTTCTTTTAGTGCAAGCCTTGCTGGCAGATTTCTTTTGCATTGGAATGAATTGGGAACTTTTATCTCTTCTCTGCTTTCCATCCATCAGTCTGATCCAAATATCTCAGTAGTGTTTTCCTGTGAATGGGCTTGGGGATAAGGGGCTGGTATGGAGATTAATGAGTATCATCCACTTTTCTAAATGTTCATTAATCCTATTAATCAACAAGAACTTATTAAGTGATTACTGTATGTCAGGTAATCTACTGGTGCTTGAGATAGGAAGAGAAAAATGAAATAGTTTCTGCCCTCAAGGAGCTACATTCCATTGGAAAAACACCCCAGACACAACACATTCTTTCCCTCTATTGTGCATATATCTTGAATGCATGTGCCTAGTTATTCACATCTTATCTCTCCCGTTATTGTAAAGCTGAAATTTGAGCCCAAGTTCCCTGATTTCAAATCCATGCACTATACTGATTCTTCTCCAGAATCTCATTTTATAGGTTTTGAGATGCTCTGACATAAGCAAAGGGAGCCATCTGTACTAAGTTTAGCCTTATACATGATATTACTTCATGTCAGTTCAGGTCAATTAAAGTGCTGTTCCTAGGCCCATAGACTGTGAGCTGGAAGGGACCTCAGAGGTCATCTAGTCCAGCTGTCTCATTTTTAAAGATAAGACGAAATTAAATTACTTGCCCAAGGTCACATAGGTAGAACCAAGATTTCAACCCATGTCCCCTGACTCTAACACCACCACTTGACTGAACTGATTACTTCTGTAGGTCTTTAATTAGAAAATCCAGTGGTCTATCCTCAGTTTTCACCATCCTTCACCTCTACATGCTCTTATGTGTTGAAATTATGTCCTCCATGACTTCAGTGATCAATTCCATACAAGATGACTCCCAAATCTTAATATACAGTCTAAATATCCCCCCAAGCTATAGTCTACCAGTTCTAATAGCTTACAAGATATTACTCCTTAAGTGTTTTTTTTTGCCAATTTCTTAAAGTCAGTGCCTCTAAAATAGAACCTGTCATGTCCTCTAATATTGTCCCACTAAGTCCCATTTTCTGTTGATGATACCACCATCCTCCCAGTCACTCAGGCTCAAAATTTCAACCTCAACCTTCACTCTTCCTTCTCTTGTGCCACCCATATCCAACTGACTGCCTTCCTCAGACACCCTAATATCTGTAAAATGAGATTTAATCAGGACTGCTCAAGCTTTTGTTTACATATCATTTGGACAAAGGGCAGTAGAGTGTAGGGAAAGGTGTGCTGGATCCTCCTTCCACATAATCTCTCCCACTTATCCCTTTCTCTTCTCTAATCTCATTGACACCACCACATTCAGGCTCTTGTTATGGAGATAATTATAATAATCCCTTAACTGGCTTCCTGAATCCAGTCTACTAATCTTCGCAACTAGTCCATCTAAGGGTTTAGCACAGTGTCTGGCACAATGTATAAAAGATTCAACAGAAATGCTTATTCCCTTTACCATTCCTTTCATATAACTGCCAAAATATAATATACAGATCTTTTTTGAAACTCCCCTGCTCAAAAACCTTCATTAACTTGCCCTTGCCTGTAGAATAAAATACAGCCTCCTCAGTCTGCTATTTAATATATTCTGGATTGTGATTTCACTATACATTTCACTGATTTCATAGTATTACCTTTTGGTTACTTTCTGTTCCAGCTAGATGGGGTCATTAATTGTTTCTATTTCCTATTTCTGAGCACTATTTATTGCCTGCGTATCCTCTCTGGATCTCAGTTTCCTCATCTGTAAAAATCAAGGGAATTGGACTAGAACATTTCTAAGGTCCCTCTAAGCTCTGACTTTCTGTTGTTCTGTGAAAATCTTGCCTCTGCTGGGCGAAGGTCATTTCTCTCTGTCCCTTTGCAATTGGATCATGCTATTTTCTTCTCATTTTATAGCCATATTTACTTGCCCTCCTCATCTCCTTGTTTATACTATTTCCCTCCCCACTTTTGGTTTATCATCTTAACTGTGTTTAACTTTGTAAAGCCAGGAGACATTACCTGCGTATATGATCTGATTCAAGTTCAAGATGCAGAAGCTGCCTTCAGTATCCAAGGGGTGTTCCGGCCATCAAAGTTTCAGTGTGATATGTAAACAAAAGCTTGAACAATTCCTGATTAAATCTCATCCGTTTGCCCCAAGAGTTTTATATTGCAATTTGACTACATTAGGTCCCATTTCACGCTTACACCCTCGCTTGCACCTTGTAGATGGGAACAGTAAATTTCTTTTAAGAAGCCTTCAGAGGTCGGCAGCATCTTTAGTCTATAACCTCTTATGACAAAAGGTACTATTTTCTCTTGCTAAGAGAATAGTTCTAAAAACACCCTGCTCCTATCTGTTCATTGCTCTTGATTTATGACATTTTAGGGAGAATGCAAGGGGGAATTTCAGTGGGGATGATTCTTTGTAGGAGGGACTGATAAGATTCTTGTGGAATGCTTTGAGGTATATTGGGGAGGTCCTCTTCCTCCCTCCTCCTCAAATCATTTAGCATTTAATTATATTCTATTTGGGGTTTTTTAAAGTTGTTTCCATGATGTGGTAGAGGGGGAAATACAACTCTGTACAAGGAGTAGAAAACCTATGACCTCAAGGTCACATGTTACCCTCTAGGTCCTAAGTGTGACTTTTTGACTAAATCCACACTTCAGAGAACAAATCCCCTTAATAAAGGATTTGTTCTGTAGAACTTGAACTTAGTCAAAAGGCTGCACCCAAGGATCCAGAAGGCCACAAATTCCCCACCTGGCCTGTACTATGATAGAGAAGATTCTGTACCTAAGCCCTCATCCCAGTTATCATCTTGGAAGAAAATTGAGCAATTATCTCTCAAAAAATAACTGCCATTTGGCAATGCTTCTTTTTTTCTCCTGGATCACTCATACTTAGGAACTGGGGACTCGTTCTATATGGATATACTATTTGGACATCCAACTCTCCCTTCATATAGAAGACAGCGCTGTTTCTTCTGAGCAGGTTTCTATTAGGTTAAGTTAGCAGCACAGAGGACTTCATTTAAGCTTCTCTACCCTAGGCCTGACTACCTGTGTAAGCTTGAGCAAGTCTTCTCTTCTTGAGGCCTCAGTGTCCTCATTTGTAAAAGAAGAGGTTTGTCTTACACGACATAGAATCATTTAGGATCTCTTTCAACTCTAAACCCTATTACTCCCAAAGTGGACTGAAGCCCCAGAGGAAACATATTCATCTACTTTGTAAGTATTTCTTTGGGGATAGACAAGAATACATTTCTAATGGTGCATTTTCTAACGATGTGATGTATGTGGGAGGGGCATATATTCATAGATTCATAGAAATTAGGGCTGAAAGGAGACTCAAAAGAATATCTAGTCTAATCTGCTTTTCTACATAGACACATATTATTTCCCTGGATTTCTGTTGTTTTCTGACTCTTTGTCGCGCCATTTGGAGTTTTCTTGCAGCTTGCCATTTGCTTCTCTAGCTGAGGAAACCAAGGCAAGTAGGGTTAAGTGACTTGCCCAGAGTCACACAGTTAACAAGTGTCTGAGGCCAGATTTGAACTCGGGAAGATGAGTCTTCCTGACTCCAGGACCAGCACTCTGTCTACCATGTCTCCCTGCTGCCTGGATTTACAGATAGGACAAATGAGACTAACAATCGCAGTAACAGTCCCAGAAGTCTGCGAAAAGTGTTTAAATAGAAAATGAGCTATTTAAAAGTTTAAACCATTCAAAGAAACCTGTTTAAAAGAAAGACTTAAGTGTTGATGGATAGGTCCCAAGAAAGGAGAAGAAGCAAATTTTTGTTTTTGTTTCATAAAGGGAGGGGAAATTGGGATGGCTAGGTTGGAGCAGTGAATAGAACACCAACCCTGGAGTCAGGAGGACCTGAATTCAAATCCACCCTCACTCTTAACACTTACTACCCATGTGACCTTGGGCAAGTCACAACCCCAATTGCCCTGCCTTGCCCTCTCCAAAAAGCCAAAAAAAGAAAAAAAAAGAAAAAAGAAAAAAGAGAGAGGGGAAAGGTATTTGCTTCTGAGAGAAAGAAAGCAGGGGATATGGAAGACAGGAAAAAAGGAAGAAAGAAAGAAAACAAAGAAGGAAATCAAGAGAAACAAATAATAAGGAAAGAAAAAGAATAAATGAATGAATTATTGAGCTCGATCTCTTGCTTCTTTACTCGATGCTCTTTCTGTCATGGGACAGAAACCTTACATAGTCTAAGAGAATGCTACATCAGTTATCTAGGGAAGGTAAGTTTTCTTCAGATCATAATCCAATTACATTATTGATCCACACCCATAAAGGACTATGACCCATCAAATGCTACCTGTGTCCTTCCACAGCTGCCTCAGAGCAGTGAATAAGAGACTGCCCCACTGGACTACTGGAACACCTCCTCAGTGGGAGGTGCTGTGGCTAAAATTCCCACATTCCCTATTGCTCTCTTTTAATTTTGCCTTTTCTGTAGGGAAGCACTATACTTCAATGGCATGGCCAGAGACAAAGATGTTTGCTTGTTCCCGGTGAAATATCCCTTGCAGATAATAAACTTTAACAAGGAAATTGTGGGTTGTACAGGTGCAAAAACTACTTTAGTATATTCCTTCATACCCCAATTAAAATGGGAATAGGGAATCTGCTTCTCTACTGGAGTCTGTCGACGTGAGGAAGTGGGATGGAGTTCTAGATAGCTAGCATAGATTCCCTTTTTATTGTTTGGTTTACAGGCAATCATATCACTCTACACAAACTATAATTTCCTTTTTGTTATCTGGGCTTCCTCCAGACAACACAATTCACTGAAGAAATAATAATGAAGCACGGTATTTGCTGTCATTGTGGGCTGTGCTGCTGAAATGGGAGGGTGCCAACAAGTAGAAATTAATGCAGCCTTAAGGAAGGGAAAGGGTACTTCTACATTCCCTTTATAATCATTCCCCAGTTCATTTTTTGCTTTATTCATGTGGGATTTGAAACTTATTATGTTATTTCTTTCTTCTGCAGAAATTACTTAGGAGTTGATGAACCGTGAGGTCATATGGCAACACTGAATGAAACAGCATAACAAAGGTGTCATCATACTTTGGCAAATTATGTCTATAATCCTAATGACATGTACAATAAGTGGTGGCCATTCAGAACTTTCTTTGTTGGGTCACACGTTCAGAGCTAGAAGGGGATATTAGAAATAATCTAGTCCACTGTCCCTCACTTTTATGGATGAGAAGACTGAGGCCCAGAGTAATTAAATGACTTGTCCAAGGTCAGCCAGGATTTGAACACACATCTCCATCCAAATCCAGATTTCTTTACATTGTACCATGTTACCTCTTTGATGGCTACCAGAGACTATTTTTGAAATGGGATCCCCATGCACAGCGAGAGGTAGCAGTCAGTGATGGAGGACAATTAATATAGCTCCCCCTATACCTTTTCTTTTCCTCTCTGCCAGTTCACATCTTGTCCACTCTCAAAGCCCCTATCCTCCATAAATGTTAGCTCTCACTTCTCTCTCCTTCCAGTACACTTTTGTTGTTTGTACTACAAAATCTAATTTAGCCCACTGCAAAAGGACCTTTGTTGCCCTGTGGGGGACTGGACTTGATTGCTTCTAAGTTCCCATCCACCTTTATGAGTCAATGAAAACGTTTTTCATCAGATTCCTGGAAACAGCCTCCAGAATATACTAAGAATCAGCATCAGAACTACTTATTGCTTGAAATGTGATTTGGGGGAATAATAGCTATTGTCCTGTCTTGTTCATAAGGCATTTGTGAATACAGCAATTGATTGACGGAAAAAAAAAAGAAACAGAAACTCTTATTGTTTTGTTTCCAGTGCCTTGAACGTTTCCTTCTTCTATCTAAATTCTTCCTTCAATGCCTAGTTTAAGCACATCTCTAACAGAAATCCTTCCCTGAATACTCCAGTACATGGTGACCTCCCCCTTCTAGGAACTTCTGTTGAATTTATGGATTGTACCATACATTTGCTGCTGAATGGTTGTTTATATGGTATGGAGGGGAAAGAAAGATGTGGAGTGGGTGACAGGAAATCTGGGTTTAAGTTTCAGATTAATTTATTCACATCCCTTTTCTGGGAGGTGTTCTCTGACACAACGGAAGCCTTATACCCTGAGCGTTAAACTGTTTTAAAGTGACTTTTAATGAAGTAATATACAGTTCTTAGTTGTATTAAGTAAGTCCAGTTTCTATGGTCTTTCTAATGGTTCCCAAAAAGTGATTGGTAGTACTCAAGTGCCCGTGAAAGAGCAGGACAGATAGTCTCATATACTTCCTAGAAAGGCCTTCCCTATTGAATGATTGCAGCATCAGCCTCCTCCCCATTAATGATTGCCCCTACTCCTCATTCTGGATTATTAGGCTTCCAGAACTCTCCCTGTTTAATGATTTCTCTTTCCATCCCTTCTGGCTGATTGCTCCTTTGGAGGCAGTTCCTTTTGGATAGATAATTAATTACCAAAGGCCAGCATTTGCTTATATGTCATTCACCTTGGTGGGAAGGATGGAAGAGAATTTATCTCCAGCCAGCTGAACCTGGTTCAACTTAATTTTCAACCTAGCCCATTAACTTACCACAGTAGCCATTGACAAACCAGTCAACTTTTAATATCTTTCATCCTGTTCCCTGAGGAGGTCAGATGTGTAAGGCTCACCAGCTCTGCTTTTGAATATTTTGTTAGTTATTTCTCTATTTAAGTGTCTGTCTCATCTCCTCACTAACAATTTAAAGTACTGGTGGATATATGATAGTGTGCTAACACAACATGTGGGAAATGGGAAAGGATCATAGTTACTGAATTGAATTCATTTGGATTCAGATAATCTGTCACATTATGAACAGCATATTGTCAGCCTGATACAGAGGCTTAATGTCCCAGTCAACAAAAATGTATGCATTTCCTGTTCTAAATCACTATTGATTAGAGAAATGCAAATTAACGCAACTGTTAGGTACTGTTAGGTACTGCTTTATACCTATCAGACTGGCTAATATTACAGAAAAGGAAAATGATTAATATTGGAGAAGATGTCTGAAAATTGATGCATTAATGCATTGTTGGTGGAGCTGTGAACTGATACAGTCATTCTGGAGAGCAATTTGGAACTAACCCTAAAGGGCTATCAAACTACGCAAACCCTTTGATTCAGCAATACCACTAGTAGGTCTTTATCCCAAAGAGATCATAAAAAAAGGAAAAGGACCTCCATGTACAAAAACATTTATAGCAGCTCTTTTTGTGGTGGCAAAGAAATGGAAATTGAGGAGATAAATCCCCATCAGATGGGGAATGGCTGAACAAATTGAGATATATGAATGTAATAGAATACTATTGTGCTATAAGAAAGGATGAGCAAACAGATCTGGGAAAAACCTGGAAAGACTTACATGAATTGACGCTAAGTGAAGTAGGCAGAACCACGAGAACATTGTACACAGTGACAGCAACATTGTGCAATGAATAGCTGTGATAATACTGTGATAAAATTGTCCAAGACAGTTCCAAAAGACTCGTGATGATAAATGCTAACTACATCCTGAGAAAGAAGTACTGAGTCTTAATGCAAAAGTGAAGCATACTATTTTTATTTTTTGATTCTTTCTCATAGTTTTTCCCTTTTGTTCTCATTCTTTTTCTTAACAACATGACCAATGTGGAAACATGGTTAGCATGATTGTACATGTATAACCTATATCTGATTGCTTGCTGTCTTGGGGAGGAGGGAGGAGGAGGAGGGAAGGAGAAAAATTTGGAACTCAAAATTTTACAAAAATGAATGTTGGAAACTATATTTATATGTAATTGGAAAAAATAATATGAAGGAAAAAAACCCACAAAATGTATGCATTTCCACATGACTCACCACTATCCTTTGGCATAACCATAGGGTCATGGAATGATGGGAGAGACCTACAGCAGCTGATGGTTCAGTGAATGAGTGCTTACCCTGGAGTCAGGAAGATCTGAATTCAAATCTAACCTCATACACTTACTAGCTGGTGTGACCATGGGCAAGTCACTTAAATTTCTTTTGTCCCATCTCTTCACCGGCAAAATGGGAGTGATAATCACACCTTTCTCTCAGGATTGTTCTAGAATCAAGCGAGTCAGTACTTGTAAAATGCTTAGCATAGAGTTTGGCACATAGTAGGCTATATATATTATATATGTGTGCATATGCATATGTGTGTATGTACGTGTGTGTATCTTTATTTTCTTTTTTTTCCATTTTAGCAATCACTAAGTCCAACTATCTCATTTTACTGATAAAAAAATTGAAGCAAAAAGAGGTACAGTGACATCAGAGGTGCAACACAGTCAGGATCTGCATCCTGTTCCAGTGCTCTTTGCCCCAAGCTAGGCTAGTCCGACCACCTTATTTTACAGAAGAGCTTTAGGGATTTGAAGTGACTTGCCCAAGGCTCATGTCTTCAGAGCTTGGACTAAAATCCATGTAGCTCCAATGTGCTTTCTTAATTACCGTGGTATCTATGGAGCTAGCACCATTGCAAGTCCAAGACCAAGTCCCAAATCCCTAGCATATAACATGCTCTCAAATACTCAAATTGATCCATAGTGTCATGAATTTGGAAGCTCCTTCCAATAATTCAGATCTTACCCCTGATATTCCTGCCTACGCCTTCCCCCCACCCCCACAAGTTTACAACGTGCTGGGAGTCTTTCTCCAAATATTGCTTGGAGAACACTCTGGCTGTCCACTTGTCCACTCTTGTTCCTTCCATATGACCAGATCATCTTCACTTCCTGTCATACAATTGCTGGATGATATTTTGTGCCCCTGTACTCATTGATTACATGTTGCTGCCTTCTCAAAACCACTATATGTCTGTCCTTTTTGTGATATTCACTTTTAATTCTTCAAAGGCAGTGAGAGGTATTCCATGTCATACCACTATGTAGCAACAACAGTAGAATGGAGTATTTTTTTTTCTTTTAAAGTCAGCCGTTTTTATGAGCTTGGCCTATAATAGGCATTTGATAAATATTTGATAGATTAGATTAGATTTTGATTTTTCCGAACTCTACTTTTATTTTAAATACTGGAAAGAGATTACACAGTTGTGCTGTGGAAGAAATCAGCAGTGGGTGCAACTCCAAACTCACGTCCTAGGGAAGAAGAGGCATGTTACCCACTGACACACCCCCACTACTAGAAGTATACGTTCTAGAGCTGCGATGAAAGCTCTAAGGTCCAGCCCACCTTGGGAAGAGCATCTCATATGTGGCTTGATTGTTTTTCACCTGAGGTTTCATTACTCATTTCTGAAAAGCTGTGAACTTGAACCACTGGTGAAGTCAAGTTTCTCACTTGTAAATTGGAGATGATAATAACCCCTATCTTACAAGTTTACAACATGCTGGGGATCAAATGAGAAGCCATTTGTAAAGTGCCTAGCACTGTGCCTGGCATATCATTATTAATAGATTCTTGTTCCCTTCCCACCCTCTACTTCAGTTGTTCCCTATAACTACTATTTTGACTGGGAAGCATGTACTTACTGTTCCTAGTGCAGCTTTGCTTTAATGTAGGACGGTATTCCAGTGGAAATCCCTTTTCCTTCCTGAGTCCAGTTCAGACAAGAGGCCTCATAAGTAGTGTCTATGCCATGAAAAACCAACTCTGAAAAATATGACTGGAGATTGCTTTTTTTATGACCATGGGGGAGTCTGACTACCTACAGCTACGAGAGGAATTAATTTTACCGAGGAACCAGGGCTTCCTCTGTGTCCTGGGGGTTAAACTGGCCCATCGATAGGCAGCTAGCAGGAATCAGAGTTTGGTGGCAAGAACCTGTAGTTAGAGATAAAAATCCATCCAAAGTCACATTAAAAATAGGTGCCTGTTATGGTTTGCTCCAAGGGGAAAAAAAAATCCGTAACTCTAGAAGATGCATTTTACCTCAGGGTTCAGCCTTTATGAAGGCAGGCAAATATAAATGGAGGCCCTCCTGGATGACACAGAATACTCAATTTAAAAAATAAAAAAGGCTCATTAGAGTTTAATGTCTAATTTCATTTTCCAGCAATGGTTATGAGAGAGGTATTGATTCTGCTGGGGCAGGCTGAAGCACAAATAAAGTGGATTTAGGCAAGGCGCCTTTGTGTTATACTTTCCAGCTTGGTTTTTGTTCCCAGGGAGTTCCATTTAACTTGGCCCTATTCCATCACAGAGGAGGAAGGGGGACGTTTTGAAGTCTTTAGACTCTCTTCTGGAACAGGGCTCCAGAGAAAAGGAAGCTCATGGTCTTTCAACTCCAATAATGTAAATTTCATCTATTCTATAGCAAAGCTTGAATTTTCTGTTACACTTCCTCCTGTATTTGGTTAGTAGGAAGGCAGAGTCTGGAAAAGTCATAATTCAATTCAATAAGCATTTATCAAACACCTACTATTTACTAAGGATTCTGTTAGAGGATATAAGATGCCTTCAGGCATCTTCAGACTAAAAAGAATCAGTGTCCCTCGGAAAAGGAGCATAGAATTTATTGGGGGAAATGACATACACAGGTGACTAAATTTTTAAGAACATAATATAATTTCAGGGGTAGGTAGGTGGCCCAGTTGATAGATTACTGACCCTGGATACAGGAGGACCTGAGGTCAAATCTGGCCTCAGACACCTGACACGTACTAGCTGTGTGACCTTGGGTAAGTCACTTAACTCCAATTGCTATGCCAAAATAAATAAATACAAGAATGTAATATAATTTCAGGTATTGGCCATCACTAATTGGTAGGAATCAGGAGAATTGGAGGAATCAGGAAAGGTCTTGCAGGAGATGGAAGCTTATTTGAGCCTTGAAGGGAATTAGAGGTTCTCAGAGGTGAAGGGAGAGAACCCTCCAGGCTTGGGAGACTATGGAAAGGCTTAGAAAAGGGAGGAGGAAGAGGAAATATTGTATATTAGGTGTAATCAGTCTACCAAGAAAGATTAGAATCAGACTAAGAAGGGCTGTCAATGACATGGAGAGGAGTTGGTATTTTATCCTAGGGCAAACAGGAGCCATTGAGGGCTTTGAGAAAGGGAGAGACATTGTCAGAGTTAGGTTTAGTGTTAGAGATTCAAAGAGAGATTTAGTTGAGGGTATAGGGATTGGGCAAGGACTGAACCTGTGATTTCACTGGCATAGGAAGCTCCCAGGGGAAGAAATGCAGTTTAGTAACTCTACCAATGCAGGTAGCTAAATTCTCTACAACTTATATTCTTAGAAAACTGCCTGGAGCAGGAGTGTCAAACTCAAGAGAAACAGGGCCACACAACTGTACCTAAGGATGGGTTATATATTGACTTAGAAAACCACATGTTAACATTATTTTTGTTTATTTTTATCTAGTCAAATATTTCCCAATTGTGCTTTAACACAATTGCTTGGCCACACTCAGGATGGAAGCCAGGCTCAGTGCAGCTGGGTCAGGTATTCCACATCTGGGCTTAGAACCCTGAGAAGTTAAGTAGCTTGACCAGGAGTCTATGGATAGTAGTTATAACACCTTCCAACCAACCTGATTGCCTGCATATTGCCTGTAGACTGTGCAGCCTGCTTTGGTCTTTGGCATGAAAAATTAAATCAATTACATCTTCCATTTTGCTCATATTACTTACTAAAAAGAAGATTTGATTTTGTACTTCTCTTGACCAATATTTGTTAAATATTCTCCATAACATTAGCTTTCATTTGCAAGAATGAGATCATTATCATGTACTAACTTATTTTTGGGGGTCTAGCTAGGTGACACGGTGGATAGAGTGCTGGGTCGAGAGTCAGGAAGATTCATGTTCCTGAGTTCAAATTCAGCCTCAGACATTTAGTAGTTATGTGACCCTGGGCAAGTAACTTAACCCTGTTTTCCTCAGTTTTCTCATCTGTAAAATGAGCCAGTGAAGGTAATGGCAAACTAACTACTCTAGTATCTTTGCCAAGAAAACCCCAAATGAGGACACAAAAACTTATTTCTTTAGTAAGTGGATAGCATCTCTTGAGCATCACAGGTGATGGGGAGCTTGGGTGCCTGTGCTTGAAGCCCAGTTCCAAAATTACATCTCCCCCCTAGCCTGAAAATGCTGTCCCAGACACTTTCTCTCCAGCCAAAGGCAGCATGTCCTAGGAAAATTCTGATCTCTCTTTCTGATACAGTAGCCAGCTGCTCCTATAGAATTTAGTACTGGGTCATAAAGATATTTACTACTCATTGACCTATCATATGTGTCCTAGACTTGGCCATGCGTTATACTCCCTTAAGTTTATCTTGTCCAACAAGACAATGATGGGGATAGCCTGGGTATCGCTCAGTCAGCCCTGACTGTTAGTGGACTCAGTGACTTCAGGACTAAAACCACACCTCCCTGTAGCCCCCACACCCAGTGAACTCTGGGTAAAATACCAGCCCAGTAAATATTAAAAGTGAATGTTCCTTTAAGAACTGACCACTCCTTAACCACTCTCTAATCCCGCCCTGAATTACCTAGCATATTTGGTGCATGTTTTACTATAGTTTATCCTATATACTGTACTCCTCTCTAAGGTTGCAGGTTCCCTAAGAACTCTTGCCCGCTGTATAGTATAACAATAAATTTTGACCACTTTGACTTCCAAAATGAATTCATTCCAGGCAACCTTGCCCTGGGAACTCTGGTCTTAGGATGCCTGTGGGTTTTCCCCTCAACATTTCTAGGCCCTCATCAGTAGACAAATCATGAATTATTTCTTTTAATCCAAAATTGTAATTTAGTTGATAGGCAGATTTCTTGATGAGGAAAATTCCCTTTAATAATGTCGTTTGTAGCTGTTTTAACACTACTAGAAAGTTGCTTGGGGTACAATAAGGTGGGGTGATTTGTCTATAATCACACAGCTAGTGAGTGTGAGTCAAAGACAGGACTTGAGCCCAGGTCTTCTCGACCCCAAAGTTGGCCTGCTCTTGACAAAATCATGCTTTTGATCATTCAATACTGATTATATAACAATGTATCACACAGGAAGTACGTCATCACCTCTGATTGCTGATACGTATATATACCTTGTTTCTGGAAGACATTTAAATCAGAAATAGATTTCATTAAGCCTAGTCCTGAGAACTGTGGTGAAAAAAAGACAAAATGTGTGTACTGTTAACTTTAGATATCTTCTTACTTGGGAAATCTTTCCTCAGGGTGTCCCAGGTCATGCACTCCAATCTATGTTACACATTTCAAAAGGTACTCCTTTCAGGTTAAAATGGATTTCAACAAACTGAATCACAGATTTACAGAATGATAGAGTGGAAAGGAGCCTCTGAAAATCAAGCAGAAAATGTCAGGAATAGACCTTCAAAAGCAAGGAAGCTTGGAGCCCATGGATCAGAGCTGGCAAGGCCTTCAGGACATGGAACAAAGAAGAGTTCGGGGGTGGTCACAGAACACAAAATGTCTGAGCTGTAAGGAACCTTAGAACACAAGACATAGAATATTAGTGGAGGGGGCCTTACAGTTTGTCCAGTTCAAGTCCCTTTTTAGCTAGAAGTGAAAACCGAGGCACAGAGAGGTCGAATTGCCTATTTACTTAAGGTTACATCACTATTTAAAGGAAGAACAAGGTCTCCTCACTCCTAATTCTGTTCAACCACAGACTGTCATAATTGAGTCTCATGAGATGGTATCACATCATTTCCAATTGTGATATGCAGTAAGTTCCTAATGGGATTTGAATCTAATATTTCATCTTTGACATGCTCCTGGATCATCTGAGAAGCTCACAGTCATTTTTACAAATAGTGGGCCCTCTGCTCAGCTTGAATCAATCTTATGAGAGAACAGATCATTACTGCTTATTTTCACCTTTCAGTTCACCACCCATTCAATATAAATAAAGTATGTCCTTATTTACTCACTCATTAAATAGTACATGTAGCTGGCTGTCACAGGAGATCTCATTCATAATACAATGTAAGTGCATCACTACTTTCATCTTTAGCATTGCTACTTAATCATAGTATTATAGATGTAAATTTGGGAAGGAACTTTAAACATTAGGATTAAAGGTCATCTAGTTCAATCATAACACCTTAGAGCTGAGGAGACCAAGACCCATGGAGGAGAAGGGGATTTCTGAAGCTTGTTCATTCCACAATTCTATATTCATGAAACTTCCTAAGAAACTGAAACTTCTATTTCAGTCCCTAATGACATTGTACAGATGTACATGACTTACCTACCCTCTTCCCCTCACCTTACCCCTTTAGTTTTCACTTAGTTTAAGTAAATGGATGGGGTTTCCATGTAGATTATTATAATAATGACTTGAATACTTTCACTGTTAAAACAAAAAAGCAAAAACATAAATTGTACAAACATTTATTCTATGTTCAGCACAGTATTAGTGACTGTGGCAAACATAAAGTCAGTTAGTACAATAGCATTTAATTAGCATTTATTATTATTATTATTTTGTCTTTTTGGAGTGGGGAATGCAGGGCAGTTGGGGTTAAGTGACTTGCCCAAGGTCACATGGCTAGTGTTAACTGTCTGAGCTGGATTTGAACTCAGGTCCTACTGACTCCAGGGCGGGTGCTCTATTCACTGCCCCACCTGCTGCCCCTACATTAGCATTTATTAAATGCTTACTCTGTGCCAGTCATTATTGCTAAGCACTGGGGATACAGAGAAAGACAGAAACAACAACTACAATGACAAAACTAGACCCTGCCCTCAAGGAACTCAAAGTCTGATGGATAAATTAGACATAGTCCCTTCCCTCAAGATCCTTACAGTCTCCTTGAGGAGACAGGACATGACTATAACTCATGCTTTTAATTATCTCTAGTATACACCCCTTTCTCTCTCTGACTCTGCCCCGACCTTGGTGCAGGCCATCACCTCACACCTGGACTATTGCAATCGCCCCCAAGCTATCCTCCACCCAGCTGTCAAACTGATCTTTTTAAAGTACAGATCTGACCAAGTCACACTGCCCCTTCCCACCTAGATCCTAGTCAATAAATTCCAGGGACACCCTTTCTCCTTCTGGACTAAATATAAAATCCTCTATTTGGTATTCGAAGACCTCCACAACGTGGCCTTCTATCTTTCCAGTCTTATCACACCTGACTTCTGACCCTGCACTGAACAATCCAGGGACACCAGCCTCCTTACTGTTCCTCAAACAAGCCCCTCCATCTCCAGACTCCAGGAAATAATCCTCTCCCTCCTCATCTCTACCTTTCAGCTTTGTTCAAGCTTCCACTAAAGCCTGTCTTCTATGAGAAGTGCCCCTCGATGGAGTGATTTCCCTCTGTTGATTATGTCTAATTTAGCTTGCCTGTATCTTGTTTGTACATTGTTTGTAAGCATTCTGTCTTACTTTCCCCCATTAGTCTATAAGCTTTCTGTTCTGTCTTTCACCTTTCTATCCCCTAGTGCCTAGACCCGTGCTTGGTACTAGTGGTCATTTACATACTTAGGGACTATCTACTGTGTCTTATTTACATACTGACTGTGGTAAATGCTTGATGAGATTATAAAATTGAGATAAAATGGAGACCCTGTCCTCAAGTAGCATAGGGTCTAGTAAAACAGGACAAGCAACCAAGTAACTCTAATCAAAGGGAGGATGTGATCTCAGTGTCCTGAGAAACATGGACTAAATGATACGTGATTTCATAACAGGAAGATACACTGGCAAATTTTACCTCTTGTACTGGAAGGAGAAGGCTATGCCTTATGAACACATGCCTCCATGATGATCAGGACTCTGTGGGTAGGCATATGCATCATATGCTCTGGCAAGCAGCTGTTGGGTTGCCTTAGCTTGAGGCCTAAGAGGGCTGCTTGTTTAATAATTGCTTTTATTATATGTATGGTGGGACTTCCTCACTAATCTGTAGATAACATCACATTCTGCTCCACCAAAATGGCCCTCAGAAAACACTGGCTGTTAATTTTCCCTGAAGCAGAAAAAAATCAAATACCCCCTGCCAAGCACACCATCACCCCACTCATCCTTTGCAGAATGTAAATGAAAAGCAATGTTTTCTATAAACATCTGCATTATGAAGACTGAAGGGCATTTTCATCATTTTCCAGAGACCTTCCATGAAAACCACAGGGAGAAAACTAAACTAATAGACAGATACATCATGTGAGGATGGATGTCAACATTTTCTTTTAATCAGTGCACAGTCAATACTCTGCATTAGGAATAACTAATTAGTTTCTCGACTTCTTCCCACAGATGTCATTGCAAAATATATCTGAGGAATGTCATCCACACTTGAAGAGAGGACAAGCATTGTAATTAAGTATTAGGCCATCTCACCAGTTTGAAGCTGCCATGAAGTGTGAAATGGCTATAATTCACATTTTTAAGACCCTGCATTTATTAGCATCTATTTTATACTCAAGGTTAGTGGTGTGCAGCCCGGATTGTAAAAAAAAAAATTAAATTCTACTTTTCTTTGCTACTCTCGAATGTGTGACGATACACGTGAGGAAGGAAATGAAGAGGAATGGGACAAGTTGCGCTTCTGCTTCAGTCTTAGATCCCAAAGGATTGGAAGCTTATCTTCCTCTGTGAATAGCAAGAAGTAATCAGATGTATAGCTGGATGAAAGAGGACTCTGAATTCCTCAACAAGCAACTCACCATGCCAGATAAAATTCAGAGGACTGAGAGCTACAGGCTTGTAAACCTAAACACAATCCCACTGGAGCCTGGCAAATTACATCTTCCCTGGAGAAAAAAGAAGGATCTATATTTTACAAATGTTTTGCAAAAGAAATCAGGCAATAGATTATCCTATTGGGGGTGGGAAAAGAGTATTGTTCCTCCTTACAAATGGGAGAAAAGATAGCATTCACTTATTCATTCCATAACTATTTATGGAAAACCAACTATGTGCAAAGCAATATGCTAGGTGATTAGGAAGATGGAAAGAGGCATGAGAAATAGTTTCTACCCTTGTATAGTTTGCAATTTAACTGAGGTGAGGGAAATGTAAAGAGGTGGTGGAGAATAAAGCACATACACAAAATCATGTCCGCATTAATTGTACAATACACTTAGTTAATAATTATTTATTAAACATCTACTAAGTGTCAAGCATTGTGCTAATAGCTGGGGATAGAAAGAAAGGTAACAGACAGTACCTGATCTCCAGTCTAATGATGGAGACAATGTACAAGCCATCATGTGCAAATAAGCTACATATGGGATAAACTGGAAGTAATGGAGGAAAGGCACCAGAAGTAAGAGGGATAAGGAAAGACTTCTTGTAGATTCTACAGGAATCTGGGGCTTGAGATATCAAGGGAGATGATATGTGTAAAGCACTCAGCCCAGTTCTTGGCCCTTGATAGGCACTTAATAAATTCTGGTTCCCTTCCCGTTTCAACCTCTTCCCCTCTCCTCCCCACCTGAAAGACAAGTCAGAATTCAGGAGGGAAAGATGAAGAGGGAGAGAATCATTACAAAGGAAGAAGATGAGATTTCATGTTCAGGGAACAGCAAGGCCAGAATCACTAGATCAGGAAGTACAGGGGGATGGGCTATCACATATAAGAAGACTGGAGAGTTGAAGGAGGGGGCAGGTCATGAAGGGCTTTGAACTACTGTACTCCACAGAGACATGCGTTGCTCATCTTTGGGTAGGTGTGACTGATTTATTGGCAGAAGAATGCACTTTTATATTGTTTTCCCCATAGAAGGGTTGGATTTGTGTTAACTAAACCATGCACTCTTACCAGGTGCCCATTGTGCTATATGGTGAACATTTTTGAGACACCTGGATGAAGAAGAAATGACTACAAGATAGATCCTGTGGAAGATCTGGAGGTTTCAGTGCACTGCATACCCAGTGTGAATCAAGAGTGTGATGTGGCCACCAAGGAATCTTAGACTGCATTATTATGGGTTCCCCATGTTCTAGAGCAGTGGTTCTCAACCTTCTTAATGCTGTGACCCTTTAATACTTGTATGTGGGAGTATCTGCATGTGGGCCGACTCACCTGGAGACAGATAGAGGGGCGGTGTCTTGGTTCCTAAGATCATCAGAAATATGTGTTTTCCAATGGTCTTAGGTGACCCCTGTGAAATGGTCATTCAATCCCCAAAGGGTTCGTGACCCACTGATTGAGAACCACTGTTCTAGAGGGATAGGGCTGATCTGTGCAGACAATTAAAGGAAATTCAAAGCATAGTCTAAGCCATGATCCAAAATATTTCTGCTGAAGTCAAGCCAAAGAGTTCACTAGTGTCGGGTAATTCTGAAGACCCTGCTAGAGTCACACAATACAGGACTTCTGGGAGCCAAGATGGCAGAGTAGATCACTGTAATGCTCTCATATACGCCTCCAAATAATCAAAAAAACAGCTCCCCAAACAAATCCTGGAACAGCAGAGTCAGCAAAAATACGGGGTCAAACAATCTTTTAGCCCAAGAAACTTGGAAGATCAGCAAGAATTGCTCAAGGAGCTCATACTTTATCAAGGAAGAAACAATTCATAAACAAACAAGTAGGCTCCAAGTAGGCTAGGTATGATGAGGGCAATGGACAGATATGATCAAGTCGTCTAGGAAAATTTGAGAAAAGAGGTCATTTTCAGATGGGAAGGCAGGGAAAACTTCATGCAGGAAATTATGCCTCTGCTAGACTTGGAAGGAAGAGAGCAATCTGAGCTGTACCCAAACAGAATGAGTAATCCTGGAAGGCACTGAGAAAACTGTCACTTGAAGTCTTTGAAAGAAGGTTATATGACCAATTGCTGGGGATATTGTCGAGGGAAGTACATGGACCCCACTCTCATTTCTTATCATGACATTTTATAACTAGAATCTATGATGATAAAATTGGGCAGCATTCACTAATCACCTGGGATCTAACCAATGATCTTGGAACCCCATTAGCATTAAACTTTAACCAATCAAAGACAATTACTGATCAAAAGAAAAATTATGGTGACATTTGGTTTATTGTTTGTTGAATTCACTTCTGATTCCATATCTGTCTTGGGTAAAGAGTGCTGTCATCATGTACCTCTAATCTCCCATTATTCTTTGTTTTGAAAAGGTTATAGTTGGAATAAAACAAGACTGGCTGCAAGCCAATATCCATGAAAAATAGAATTAAGCAAGATTTTCTATACACATAAAGAAGCATCTTTATACCAAGAGATAAATTTAGATTCAAAAACAAAAATTGATGAGACTACAAACCAATATTAAGTAGATATCTTTGTATAAGGGAGATTGGATGTGGGGGTGGGTAAAGGTGGAGAATAGGTTGTTTTTTTGTTTTTATATAGTAAATCCCCCAAATTTTAACTAAGGCTGGAATGAACCTAAAGGCATAAGCCCCTCTTTTTACAATGAGGAAGCTGAGACTCAGAATAGGGATATGTTTTGCCCCAAAGGTTAGTAAGTTGGAATTTTGTGAGCATAGAGATCATGTGGGTCCATCACCTTTATTGAGATAACTAAATATAACAATATGAAATGACTATCTTCTTCCTTACGGGATCATATGTTTAGGACTGGAAGGATACTTAAAATTTACCTAAACATCTTCCCCATTTCATAGATCTGGAAACAGACTCATAAATATCAAATGTCCTATCTGAGATCATACAAGTAACCAGAGACAGAGACAGAACTCAAACCCAGGCTCTTTAATGTGAACACCATAATTTTTGTTTTTGTTTTTCATTTTTTACTTTCCATTTTACCTTACTTCTTCACTTCTGAAACACTGTTTCTTGGCTTTATTAGTTAAGTGCTTTGTTTCTGAAGGTAATGTGTGACACACACTAAGAAGGTATCCAATAAATACTCGTTAAATCTAATTAAAACAGTTATAATTTGCTTTTGAGGATTTGCTGCCTGCCTAGAAGCTCTATTTTACACAGAAAAATCCTATTGCTTCTTGATTTTGTCAGTGTGATATTCAGCATGTTTTTTTTTAAACTGAGGTAATCAGTGTTAAGTGAATTGACCAGGGTTATACAGCTGGTAAATGTCTGAGGCTGAATTTGAACTCAGGTCCTCTTGTCTTTAGGACCAGTACTCCATCTGCTGCACCATCTAGCTGTGCCTTATATGCATCTTCTAATTTGTAAGTTGGAAATCAGATAACCAAGTTTATCAGAGCCATTTGTAAAGAAAGAGCAAAATGGTTTTGAATGGGGGCCTGGATTTCTTTTTTACCTATAAGTATTTTACATAAGCATTCATGGACTTTTGGATGCTCAAAAGCTGTTTTGTTTGTTTGTTTATTCTTCCTACCTATTCTTTGGTTTGTTCTGAGAGAACTGATGTTATTAAATAATTGAAGTGGTAAAATCATTCCTTCATTCGTTGTAATTGAGAAACGTGCTAGCCGGCGGTTCTCAACCTGTGGGTTATGTTCAATTTGTAACAATGAAAATACATCCTACATGTCAGATAGTTACATGACGATTCATAACAGTAGCACAATTACAGTTATGAAGTAGCAAGAAAAATAATTTTATGGTTTCACAACATGAGGAACCTTATTAAAGGGTTGCGGCATTAGGAAGGTTGAGGACCGCAGCTAGACCAAGAAAGGCTTGGAGCTTGTCCGCTGGATCCTCCATTTCCAGTTTTCTTAGTAATTAGTAGAGACAATAGAGGCAAATCTTAAAACCAAATCCTCAAAGGTCTGATTGGATTCTTATGGCTGTTTGTCGTTGAGTCATTCAGTGGTTCCTGACTCTTTGTGACCCATTCGGCCATAGCACAGCAGGCCCTTATGACATGATGGGCTCATCTTCTCGTGTCATGTCTTTTAACATTTTAATGCCACCCACGGGGGTTTCTGGAAGCTTTGACTTGGAATGAGGAAGACCTATCAAATCTAGTCCTCACACTTACTAGCATGTGACTCTGGGCAAGTCACTTAACCCTGTTTGCCTCAATTACCTTATCTGGACAATGAGCAGGAGAAGAAAACAGCAAACCATTCCAGTACCTTTGCCAAGAAAAACCTAAATGGGGTCATGAAGAACATGACTGAAAATGACTGAACAGCAACAATAATGTGGTTTTCTTGGCAAAGATGCTGGAGTGGTTTGACATTTCCTCCTCTAGTTTTATGCAGGCAGGGGTTAAGTGACTTGCCCAGTGTCACACAGTTGGTAAGAGTCTGAGGTCAAATTTGAACTCAATCCTTTCTAACTCTAGGCCCAGTGCTCTATCCACTGTGACCCCTAGCAATTCTTTAAAGCAGTGGTTCTCAACCTGTGGGTCACGACCCCTTTGGGAGTTGAACAACCTTTTCACAGGGGTCACAGGGGTCACTATGACCATTGGAAAACACATATTTCCAATGGTCTTAGGAACTGAGACCCTGCTCCTCTATCAGTCTCCAGGTGGGTCCACCCACATGCAAATATGCCTACATATGAGTATTGAAGGGTCATGGCATTAGGAAGGTTGAGAACCACCGCTCTAAAGACTACTATAGACTATGAATTAAGCGCTCCATTTCTTTGTTTAGTATCAATGACTATGAAGGACCAGGAATATTTCAAATGGATATATTTAATATAGATCTGTGACCCTATAGATATTCACCTTTTATTGTTCAGTCATGTCCAATTCCTTGTGACTCCATTTGGGGTTTTCTTGGTAAAAGGTACTAGAACTTATTTTACAGATGAGGAAACTGAGACAAACAGGATTAAGTGGCTTATCCAGGGTCACCCAGCTAAGCGGTGTCTGAGGTTCTGATTTGAATCCAGGAGGAGACTTTCAGGACCAGAACTCTATCCACTGCACCACCTACCTACCCCATATGTAAGAGTTTGCATTTTAATAGCATTTACTTGTAATTCAAGGTAAGTGCTTGTGTATAGCATAGTTAGTGAGGGAAAACAAGCCCAGTCTCCTTCTTCATTAATTTGGAATAACATGTCATCATTAGTTTAGAATAATTCCACATATGGGGAATGTTAATAAACATCTCATAGGGAGAATGATGGGTGTAGGCTTTTGCATACTAAGCTACTTATCTAGGGAGATGTGGCAGTTTTTATTTTTGAAGTCAACTCTGAATTTATTTGTAAACATCTTAAGGAAGATTACTGATACAGTAAATCTGAAATGGAGAGCAATGAACCCAAGCTATCGCAGACCGGAACAGGACCAATTCTTTTAACTTACGGCTTAGGAAGGCCGTAAACATGGCTACTCCAAGATGAAATGCCAGAGGGCTTAAACTCTCTCAAATAATGACTCTCATTAAAATAAAATAAATAAAAAACCCCACACATGCCAGGAAACAAGATTGAGTTTTGATGAAACAAGTAAACAAAAGTCAAGCCAGGGTGTGCTTGGCCAAGAGGGAAGGCTAATGTCTTCCCAGTTGTGACCAAGGAAAGGACCTACAGATATTGAAAAAAGGTCAGGGGGAAAGATAGTGATGTGAGGAGAAGGGCCTATCAGAACAAAACCTGAATGCTTTAATCTCTTAGCCTCTTCCCTAATAACAGATACCACGTACAGGCCAAAACTGTTCAGAGGGTGAAATGGGAAATCTCTCCTGTCTCCTCCCAAATTCAGACTTGGTGCCTCTGACTGGGGAATATACTGAGCTCACTGTATTTCATATCTTACCATATTTCTGTTGGATATATTTTTCCACACTTATTTCATCAAAGTGAATAGAGGGATGGGCTTAGAGTCAGGTGGACCTGATTCAAATCTGACCTTAGATGCTTACTAGCTGTGTAACCCTGGGCAAGTCACTTGACCCCTCTTGGCCTCACTTTCTTTATCTGTAAAAGCTCTGTGACTTTGCGTGAGTATTGGTGAAAGGTATAATGTCCAACACAAGTAGACTCACAGGTCTAGACAATGTTAAAAAAATCCACAAAACCCTTGAGAGATGGTGGGCCATTTTGGTTTATTTCTCCATTGTTCATAATATGACACCATTCTGTCTCCTTGAGCAAACTTTCTCTGAATAGTCTAGCTCTCTTGGCTGTTTCTGCCAATTCAGGGACAAGGTATAGATTGTTCAGGCACCTTCCCAATCAAATGAATTTCAGTTCTAGGATGCCACAAATTGGGGCTGTTATTCTGCCAGTTTATTCTCCCTTCACTCAATATGCAAGGTTAAAGCTAATCAATAGTCCAGTGGAATTGTGACAGTATTAAAATACTAGCATGGATACATCCACAGTGGTCAGATTTTGCTAGTTAATCTGCTACGGTTGAAGAAAAAAGAACCTAATATAGAGAGCAATAGAATTTCTATTTTTAAAGCTAAGATTCTAATTCAGAGCTTCTCTGAGAAATAATTCCAAAGCAAGGAACTTAGAATTTGAAGGAAGATGAAGAAGCAATATAGTGTATCACTGGATTTGGCATTGTGAGACCTGGGTTCAAAACAGAGGTCTAACACTCACTCCCCATGTGACCTTGGAGAATTGACTTTCTAGGCTTCCCTTTCCTCATTTGTAATACGAGGGAGTTCGAAGACATGACCTTGGGGTGGCTAGGTGGCGCAGTGAGTAGAGCACTGGCCCTGGAGTCAGGAGGACCTGAATTCAAATTCGGCCTCAGGCACTTTATGCACTGTGACCTTGGGCAAGTCACTTAACCCCAATTACCCTCCAAAAAGCAAAAAAAAAAAAGACATGACCTTGAAAGTCTAGTTCTAAATCCAAAATTGAAATAGAATCTATTTAGCTTTGTTGTTGTTAATTTAGTCATTCAGTCATATATGACTCTTTGTGACCCCATCTGGAGTTTTCTTGGCAAAGATACTGGAGGGGGTTGGTTATTTTCTTCACCAGCTCATTTTCCAGATGATGAAACTGAGACCAATGTGGTTAAGTGACTTGCCCATGTGTAATGGTAATAGGAATTTGAAGATCTTCCCTGCTCCTTAATAAACCTAAGAGAATTTGAAGATTTTCCCTGCCCCCTAATATACTGAATGTAATCACATGGAGCCTGTGGTGAGAGGACTGTGTTGAAGGGTGTGGCAGAGCCCACAGGAAGCTGAGAGTCAGAGCAGTTAGAGTTGGAGGGAGGAGAGACGGCATCCAGGCAGACAGCTAGACCTGTGAGTGTTGTTTGTTGGGATGGCGTGGCCCTCTGCTGCATTGTTACATGTATTAACTTACATATTGCTATCATGGATCCGGCTTTCTGGTTTTGGGATTTGGTTTTCTGGTGTCAGAATAAATGTTTTGCTTCTGTCTTCTATATGGAGAGTCTTTTATATTTTGTGATTGAGAACTCTGCTGGCATTTTTACAGTTGCTGTTGGCACTGTGAATATTGTGTTGGTGCTACACATGGTCACACAGCCAGGCCAGATTTGAACTCAGGTCTTCTTAACTCTAGATCAAGTGCTCAATGCACTGTGACAACTAGATACCCCTCACATTTAGCTAGCTCAAGCTCTAAAATCTATGATCCTACAAAGACATTAAATTATTGTGTAGATATAATCAAGTTCCTAGTTAGAAAAAGGATCTTGGTGAGGGAGACTCTAATGAAGACTTAAAGCATACTGAGTTAATGCCATGATAGCCCATGCTGATGAAATAGGGGTCTTGGAGCCAGAAGTAAAGCATAACCCAATCTTCATTGTTTAATTCAGTCTTCCTTAGGACTGAGTAGGATGTTTGTCCCTAAAACATACTGAGTTCTCTAAAGAAAGGCCCTTTCTAAGGAAAGAGGACTAGAGGGACAGTCTGCATTTACTAGACATGACTAAGATAAGATGGTATTAATTATTACATTGCAAGGGAATGTGGCTCATTCCCAATTCAAGACCTATGTTTCATCCCTACCCCAGACTTCCATTACCTGTGTGACCCCAGGCAGGTTATTCAAACTCCATGGGCCTCAGTTTCTTCATCTGTAAAATTAGATGGTTGGATCCAGTGACTGTTAAGATGACTTTCACCTCTATGTCTATGATGTTATTGAACCTACTAGGACTGCTTGATACAAGAAGGGATTTAATATTTCATTACAAGGCAGTGTGATGTGGCAGAAAGAATGTTGGCTTCAGAGTTGTGAAAACCTGGGTTAAAATCCATCTTATGACACATACTGACTATGTAAATCTTGGGAAATAGTGTCTTAACCAATCAGTTCCTCCAGCAGCATTTTTAAGATGAAAAGCTTCAGAGCCATTGCTGATGTACGTGGGTAGCAAAGGCAGAATTTCCTCACTGGGTGTTCCCTCTTCTAATGAGATCACAGGTCTAGGACCTAGCACTTTGCAAGAGGTGAATCACTATCTTTTTCTTGTCACTCCTTCAGCCCTTAAAGTAGGAAACTCCTGTGAATGATGAAAATATTCCTCAATTAACAAGAATCTTAAGTCAGCGTACACTGACTTGTAGGGAACAGGCCAAACACAGGAAAATCACACGTTGGAGAATTTTTTAAAAAGGTCAGTTCTAGGTTATGAGCCAGGATCAGAACAGCTTCAGCCTTGTTTCTTACACACGTAAGTCTTGGTTCATGGAAATCGAAGTTCTGAATAACCAAAAATTATTTCAGTCATCTTCAGGATGCTCTACTTTCAAAATCAAAGAAGTATGTTTTCTAGGATTTGTAAATATATACATATGCATATATATGTATATAAATATATATACATAAATATATACACATATAATATCTGGCCACTTAGGTGGTGCACTGGATAGAGTTCTAGATCTGGAGTCAAGAAAACTCCATCTTCTTGAATTCAAATTTGGTCTCAGACACTTACTAGTTGTGTGACCCTGGGCAAGTAACTCAACCTTGTTTGCCTCAGTTGCTCATTTGTAAAATGAATTGGAGAAGGAAATGGCAAAGCACTCCAGTACCTTTACCAAACAAAGAGTCGCATACTACAGAAACAACCCAACAAGAACACATATGCCATATTAAATATATAAAATGTATAGAAATTTTTTGTTTAGTAATTGTTATCCAGAACCTGTCCCCTCTCCCTTCATTTCTTGAGCCCTCTAGTCCTCTTTCCTTAGAAAGGGCCTTTCTTTAGAGAACTCAGTATGTTTTAGGGACAAACATCCTACTCAGTCCTAAGGAAGACTGAATTAAACAATGAAGATTGGGTTATGCTTTACTTCTGGCTCCAAGACCCCTATTTCATCAGCATGGGCTATCATGGCATTAACTCAGTATGCTTTAAGTCTTCATTAGAGTCTCCCTCACCAAGATCCTTTTTCTAACATCTTTTCTTAGGAAAGGTAGAAGGGATCCGGTCACATCCCTTTACCATGCTGAAAATGACCTCATTAAAAACCACTACAGATTTCTTTTATATTGTACTGTGTATTTCTGAAATGATAGCTTCCCATGCCAGAGACCTTCCTAATAAAGGACTCTCATTGCCCACCAATTATGTTCCTGCTTTAGTTCAATACATTTACATGCTGGCCTGTAAATCTTTATGAACACTAGGGATTTTTTCAGTTGCAATTTTTGTAATTCACACTAAGCACTGAAAACACCTTTCTGTTTTGGGAAACATAGCACAAAGAAAACCTTAATTTGCTGGGAATTATCATATTATTATTTTCCAACATGACCACTGCCACATTAGTGGGCATGTTACATTTAAATTGCTCCTTGGAAGGCTAGGTCTGCCTTGTACAATATAAATAGATTTGTGTGTGGCTGCTTTCCACTAATGAAATCATATTATAGGTACACCTCATCTGGTATGTATGATACTTAAGGTGGTTTATGATTAGCTTTGGTTAAAATTACCTCTTCAAAGATGAGGAGATCCAATTTTCCCTGAATGGGGCATGGGCATCTCTTGAGTGAACACTGTAGCAAAGCTGCTTCCATTAGATTGATTTATTTGTAGTTTTTTGAAAAATATTCTCTCCGTGGTTATCCCCTTTACATATTGGGGTTCCTCTATTTATATTTTGGAACAAAGAGGTCTTACAGTTCTACTATGTGGAAACAGAGCGTTTCAGGGAAAGCAGGAGATTTGATAGCACCTCCTATGACCAGCCAAATGCTGTTACCTGGGTGTGGAATGATTTGTTTCTCCACAAAAGGTTAATTCTATCACTGTTACATTGTCATCCCCATAGTCCTGAAGCTATCTCAGTCATAAAAAAGGATGAGCTATTACCTAACCAAAGATTTCTTATGTATCTCATTTCCAAAAGTGTTGGTTTTGTTCAGAGATTCTGGGTTCAAATCTCAATTATGTCACTAACCTTTGGGCAAGTCACTCAATCTCTGTGGATTTGTTTTCTCATCTGGAAAATGAGGTGATTGGACTCCTTGATGACCTCTAAGGGCCCGTCCAGCTGTAAATTTATTATTATTTCATCTTCTGTTCTTTAACCAGGACTTCATTTCTCCTGGGCTCTTGATTATTGAGATATTGCTCCTAATTACCATTTTCTATTTGTTCCTCCTGCCCCATTCTATGACATTTCCTCTATGACATTTCTATTCATCCTATGATATTTGCACTCAAAAGGAAACTCAGCTGGAAAATCAGTTGTCATCAGGAAAAAAAAATACAAATTAGACCGTCCAATTGCAAGGACATGTTGATTATGTGCATAGGTACAAACTAGATTGCAAAGATTACCTTAGTTCCTTGAAGGGTTCTGCTCTCACATTAGGTGTTTCTATGGATTTAGGGAACACTGTGCCTTCTGCTCCTGAAATAACAAGACAGAAAAAAATGCTGTTAGTAGGGGGGCTGGCACATTTCATTTGACTCCCTTTGTCATGAAAAATAAATGCCTGTAGAATGTCAAGTCATGTCTAACTCTCCACTACCCCATTTGGGGTTCTCTTGGCAGAGATACTGGAGGGATTTGCCATTTCCTTCCCCAGCTCATTTTATAAATGAGAAACTGAGGCAAACAGGGTTGAGTGACTTGCCCAGGGTCACACAGCCAGGAAGTGTTTGAAGTCATATTTGAACTCAGGTCCTCCTGATTCCAGGTCTAGTGCTCTATTCACTGTGTCACCTACCTGCCCTATGGAATGTTTAGAAGCAAAATAATTAAATCACATTTTGAATATCCATGTCTTTATTTATTAATTTGTTTTTTCCATTGATGCAGACTGCAAGCCTGCTAAGCCTGAGCAATTTTGTGAATTGCTATGTCTTAGTCATCATCTGGGAGCCAACTAGCTGGTGATGAGCTTCTTCCAACTTGGTGTGGGAGGGGGGGAACCTGCTAGACTTCAGTACTTTGCTGGCATAATCTTCAAGAGCCCAAGGTTGACTCAATGCCATGATGAGACATCAGACAATCATCTTAGTGGAGGAACCGAGTCATGAGCACGTGTCGATAGCAGTACTGACCAGAGCTTTAAATGTATATTTAAACTTCCATCCCCCCTCCACACAATCCCCTTGCCCCACTTCCTCCTCAGATCAGTAAGATATAGTTGAAAGAAGCCTGAGTTGGGAACCAGAAGATCTTGGTTCTAGTCTCACACAGCTAACCATTGAATGGAGGTATAACCTTGGATAGGTCATGTCTTTTGCCTGTGACTACAAACTGACTTTGAAAGAAGTTTTTTTCCATTTTGTGATAGACTCTTATCTTATTCACTCTTTTATTTATCTACTTACTTGCCTGTTTTCCTACTAGTTTCACTGGAAATTGCCCGAAGAACAAATTACATCTTGGTTTGAAAATAATATTTGGAAACAGTGGAGTCAGGCTCTGGCCCCTCATAAGCAACTGATAAGATTGTGGTCTAGAAACGTTTTGGGAATGGAGCTGTTGGAGTCCTGTTGGTATGTTTTAAGTCGCCAATCAGATAAGGACAACTACAGCTAACTAGTGTTGAGGAAAATGGTGGTGGGGGTGGATAAGTAAAGGCCTGTCATGATGATAGCTCAACTGGAGTTTTTCAGCTTGATCTAGGTAAAGAGATGCCCTCAGGCACATTCACTGACATAAGATTTTTTTTTCTATGTTTTCTAACTTTTCATAATTTATTGTAATTTTTCTCACTTGTGGAGTGGATTTTAAATACAAATAAATATCAGCTGATATTACAATTTTATTTAGAAATACAATATTTATCCTTCTGTCTCTTATACATGTAAATGCATTGTGTCAATTGCCAGAGTTTGGTCCTTTGAGTTTTTTTTAAAAATTCCAGTCTCTCTAGGGCTAAGCAAATTTCGACTTACTAGCCTCAGAAAGAGGGTTTTTCCCCCTTTAAAATTCGTATAGAATCACTTACTGTTCAAAGCTTTATACTTTGGGTATTAACATCAATCCCTTGGCCTGATCTCGATATTTAGCTCTTGACTTTAGCACCGGCTTTTATCTTTACAAGTTGTCAGTAACAGCTGTACCTCACTGTCCATGAAGGTTGCTGTTATCTGATTGGTCCACTCTGAACTGTTTCCAGATCATTTAATTCTAAGTTTGTCACTATCAATTGCACTAGATGTCTGCTTTTCAATTAGTCAAGACAGTACCCTTAACTTATCAAATAAGCATGTACCACTGTAGCACTGGAGTGAACCATGTGTGGAGTCACTTTTAGTCATGTCTTACTCTTTGCTACCCTCTTTGTGTATGCCTTTTTGGCAGAGATACTGGCATGTTTTGCCATTTCCTTTGCCACCTCATTTTACAGATGAGGAAACTCAGGCAAACAGGGTGAAGTGACTTGTCCAGGGTCATACAGCTAGTAAGTGTCTGGGTTCAGATTTGAACTCAGGAAGATGAGTCTTACAGATTCCAGGCTCTATCCACTGAGTCACCGAGCTACTCTAATAGTAGTAGAGCTGGAGGTGGTAATAAAATGAATTCTGCTGTGTTTATTGTTCATGCACATGTCTAAATTTCCAAAGTTTCTTTTTAGCATTGAAATGGGTTGGTTGTTCCCATTTACCATCACCATTTCAAATCCTGGCTTATAGGTAAAAACTGATGCTTCTAGGAAAATGAATTGGTTTCATGACTTTTGTGCCATAGGGATGTATACCTTTGGTACTGGGAAGACATTGGGAAGGAACTGTAAATAAAGGAGTTTTTAGTGGTTTTGAAACAAAAGCAATACTTTTGTTGAATCATTATTTTAAAAAAAAATTCCAGTGGTCCTTTCTGTTTAATCTGGAAACTTAGACACTTTAATACTCAATCTTAAACCATCCCTTACATATGATAAAATTAATACTTTAAAAATCATAGAAAAGTAGAGTCAGTTATAATTCCTCATCAACTAATAATCCAATCTGTGCCCTCTCCCTCCAAACAAATATTCAAATGCACCTCACAAAATGCTCTTTGATTTAAACCAGCCTGCTATGCTCCCATACCCAGAACTCCTAAACATTTGTTTGTATTATTAACAAAGCTATATGTAGAAGACAGTTCTGTAGCCTTAGACTATTGATATAAGGCATTGACTTTGAAGTCTGAAGTCCTGGATTCAAATCCTGTCTCTGACACTTAGTATTTATGTGACCTTAACAAAGTCATTCACCCTCCCTGAATCTTAGTTCCCTCTTCCATAAAATAAGGCAACTGATCTCAATGGCCTCTGAGGTCTTGTCTTCCTCTAGATATATGATTTTTGAATATTTAAATGGTAAACTACTTGATGGCAGAAATAACAAGTTTCTTCTTTGTATTCTTACAAGCATAAGCAAAGTTATTTTTGACATCAGGAGGATAGGGAAGCAGTAAAAATTCTTTTCATCGATTTCTTAAAAATTACAAACACATTTCTGAAATCAGTGGGCTAAAAATCAGTGTATATTCTTACCCATAAAAAGCCATTTCACATATTTTGCTTGATTCCTTTCATTGGGTGCAGGTGGGGATTAAGAAGAGGAATGAGTTTCTCAGGCACAGTGAGGAAAGTTGCCTCCTTGGCCCCAGCTCACATGCCTTATTCTTTTCCAGGTCTGGTTCCTTTGCTAGAGCACAAGATAAACAACTCTCCTGCATCAGGTCCCCTGTGGCTATAGGTCGTATTATTTTTCAAGGTCGCTTAAAACACATATAGAGAAAAATACCCAGTAATGATGATGTTGGTAATGATAACACCTTCTGGCTGTGCAGCATTTTTACCTCTTCCAAGTGCTTTTAAACCTATCATCACTTTCTTCTGACAATAGCCCTGTCAGCCACATAGGGCAGAGGTGATAATGTTCTTTTGACCGATGAAGAAACTGAGGCAGTAGCAGATAAGTAGAAGGAGATTTTGGGAAATGACTGATGATAAGTAACGTGTGCCTGTTAAGCCCCGTGTCGCCCCTTCACTGCAAGGTAGAACGAGAAAACTAAGTATTATGCATTTTATATATTGATGTTTACCTTTCTTCTTCCTGTGGTCCCATCTCCCCCCAGTAATGGGGTTTTGAGAATCCAGGCTTATAATCTTGGGTAGCATCCATGGCCTGAAGTCTAGGGACCCAGAAAAGCTGTCTGCATTTTCTTATAGCTACTCTTATTTCCTGGCTTAAGTTGGTCTTTGTCATTAGTGTCTTTGCTGCCCTTTTCCTCTTTGCCCCAAGCTCATACCAGTCTCTTCCTCCTTCTCCAGATGCCTACCTGTTTTAATATCATTAATACTTATTGACTACTCAGTATGGACTAACCCATACTAATGTCATTGTCAGAATTACCATATTTCACCACATAATTGTCACAGATTTTATACCAATTTATTTTTCAAAAAAGTGGGGTGCAGTCATTATGTGAAGCTTTTTTTAAAAAGTACCAGTATTACTTAAAATCATTTATTACTAAACTGTCTTTGGTGCAAGATTAGGATGCACAGAATACCTGGGAATATATATTAAAATTAAATACTGGCAATGTGTGTTAAGTATGTTGAGAACTGTAGGCTTGCAGTGCTCTAGAGATAAATGTGTATCCATATGCTACTGGCAAATATATTGTTGCTCTGTTTACCTTTTACGCTGTGTGACAAACAGAATTATACCACGTGATGATTACTCAATGAAAGGTTTACACCAATTGTTGGACTGAAAAAACAAGGCATGATGATTATATGGTGGTGAAAACATGATATTTAGGAAGGTCTTGGAGAGAAGATTCTGCTGCCACAGTGCCTAGCTCACGAGTAGGTAGTTAATGATGGAGAACTAGAAATGAGAAGAAAGATTAAGACTATGTATCTAAATCTCTGAGTTAGCTGTCTAGACGTGGCATCTGAACTCATGGGAGCTGAAGAGATAACCTAGGGAGAAAGCATAGAGAGGTAAGAGCAGAGCCTTGGGAAAGACCAACAGCACAGAGGCTCAGGGAGGAGAAGCCATTGTCTTGGAGGGCATGGGAAGAGGATTAATTTAGAAATCAAATAATGCAGTGGGGACAAGAAAAGGGTGATATCTACCTGTGGAGACTGAGAAGAAGTGCTCAGAGAGGGAGGAAGGGAAACAGAAGAGAGAATTATATCACAAAAGTGGAAGGAAGAGAGAATGCTCAGGAAGGGGAGGTGGTTGAGAATGCCAAAAACTGAAGAAAGGGTTAGAAGGAAAAGGACAGAAAAAAGGTTGGTGACACTCTTGGAGAGCGCTTTTGGCAGGGAGATCAATGCGGAAGCTGGATTTCAAGTGGCTGAGAAGTGAATACATTATAAGGAAATGGAGGCAGCTTATAATGTTAATTTTTTTCCTACAAGAGGGAAATGAAAGGAAATAGAGATATAGGATGATTGTGTGAGGAGATGGCAGGGCCAAATGAAGGCTTTTTAAGGGTGAGGAAGAACTCATTACATTTTTAGGTAGTGGGAAAGAAGCCAAGAGATAGGTAGAGAGGCAGAAATAAGGTGGGGTGCAATGAGTGTAGGCTGAGGGGCAAGAGAGGGGAAGGAATGTGATCAAGGGCATAGGTGAAGCCTTGGCAAGAAGAAGGACCACTTTTTCCTCAGGGAAATGACCATGAATTTCAGTGTGTGAAATAAGAAAGACAGAACTGACAATCCTAATTTTCTTAGTACATAGAAGACTCTGGATAGAATGGCAGGAACTTGGACAGATAGTAAGACCTTGAATCAGTTATTGAACTCCTTCATAAAGAAAGGAGAACGATCTGGAATCTAGTACTGCAGATGACTGCAAAAAAAATGCAAATGGTGATAAATGCTCATTTCTGTAAGAGGCCTTTCCTGATCCCTTGACCCTTCCCCCCATACCCCAATACCGATGTCTTATTCTGAGATTATCTCCCATTTACCCCATATGTTTCTTATCTGTATGTACTTGCTTGCATGTTGTTTCCTAGGTTTCAATATGAGCTTTTCCAGGAAAGACTGTTTTTGCTGTTCTTGGCATTCTTAGTGTTCAGCACAGTACCTGGCATTTTTAGGGATAATCAAATGGTGCAGTGACTAGACCCGATTTCAAATGAAGCCTTAGACAGGAGCTATTCAATCCTGGACCAGGCACTTGACTACCTCTGTTTCTGTGTTGGTAAAAAAGGGGATAATAATAAAACCGATCTTCTAGGGATGTTGTGAGGATGAAAAATAATATTTGTGAAGTACTTTGTAAACCTTAAAGGGCAACATTAGCTATTATTATTATTTATCAAGTGCTTAATAGATATTTGTTTACAGTGTAGGGAAAAATTAGGCATCAGAAGAACAGAAGCTGCGAAATGATAATGACAGAGATTGGGTGAGAAGTTGGCGGTGAGAATATGCCAACTTCCTCCTGGCACGTTGTACTGTTAGGCATGAGATAAGGGGCTACAAGGGCTGCCAGCAATGGAGAATCATCCAGAGACAGGATTCCCTGAATACAAGATTATGGAAAGAGTCCGAGATGAAAATATCGAGGGTCACCATGAGTTTGCCAACAAGAGTGTTAGGAACACAGGTGATGTCATGAAAGGAGAGGGCAGAGGAGGAAAGGAACTTGGGGCACTTACCATTGAACACGATGGGAAGGAGATTATGGGGAGCTGTAGCAAAAATCACTCATTTTGCTTTTATATGCTATTTCCCATCAGCTACACCATAAGATGGCCAAGGGAAGAAACTGAATTTCACATTGCTCAGTATTCCCCCAGCACTAGTGCAACATCTCTGGCACATAGTTGATAAGGATGCACCATAGAATATCTTGGTTCCTCCTGTGAGGTCCCATGCATCAGAGGATAACTCAATAGATGGAATGCCAAGTTTTATCTTAATAGACTGGTCTTGAGGAATCCCGATCTTCCCAGTAACCCATTTGCTTCACTATAAAACAAAACCAATGTCTTGAATTCACTTCTAATTAGCTGTCACTTCAGTGTGTTTTCTGAACATGATTTTATACTCCCTTTAGGTTTTTATGAGTCTCTCAAATGGCAATACTACACAACAAATGACTGCAATCTCCCCTTCTGTATACCCAACATGCTCTGGTGATGGAGGGCTGCTACTTGGGCATCACCAGGATGCCTGAGGGTAGCTGGAGGAGCAAGTGCTCATGAGGACTGATGGCTGATCTCATTTTCCCTGCCCTAAGGATGAATCTGTTTGACCCTTCTTGGAAAGTCATTTCTTGGCAACAAAACCATACCAGTTTCACATGCTTGGGGCCTGGTGCACAGTGGGTTCTTAGAGGAGGCTAAAAGGTGCCGGATGAATATTCCTCAAGGGCCTAACAATGACACGAGACTCTTCCACAGACTAAAAACATCTGGCCTCTTAGTTCCAAGATGACATGTAAAGAAACAAAGAAATGCAGGATCTCAGAGGAGAAGAGGAAAGCAGAAGCCACTGAGAACATCCTGATCCCCTTCAGAATATCCATGACAAGTGCTCATCCTGTATCTGTTAGGAGACTCCAGCAGGGGAACCCACCTCTTCTAGAGGGAGTCCTTTATACTCTTGGATAGCTCATAACATTAGGAAGTTTTTCTTTCCATCAGCCTTAAATCTTTGTTGTTCAGTCATTTCAGTCTTGTCTGACTCTTCATGACCCCATTTAGGGTTTTCTTGGCAAAGATACTGGAGTGATTTGCCACTTCTTTCTCCTGATCATTTTACAGATGAGGGAACTGAGGCAAATGGGGTTAAGTGAATGTCCCAGGCCCACAGAGCTAGCAAGTGTCTGAGGCTGAATTTGAACTTGGGTTTACCTGACTCAAGACCCAACACTGTGTTACCTACCTGCCCTAGTATACAGTAGACACTTAATAAGTACCTGTTGATTGATGGTTTAAAAAAAGTTCTACAGGATCTCAGGGTGGGAGAGGATGATAGAGGCTACGTGGTCCATCTTGACTCTGAGGCATCCCCTTTAGAACATCCATAATAAATGATCTTTTGATATTTGTTAGGACACTTTAGCAAGAAAACCTAACACCTCTCAAGGAAATCCTTTCTCCTTTTAGAGAGCTCTAAATGTTAGGAAGCTTTACGTTATATCACCCTTAAATCTTTGTTGTTGTTGTTCAATCATTTGTGATCCCATTTGGGGTTTGACATTTCCTTTTCTAGCTCATTTTACAGATGAGGAAACTGAGGCAAATGGTGACTTTCCCAGGGTCACACAGCTAGTAAGTTGTCTGAGGTCGAATCTGAAATGAGGTCTTCCTTATTCTGAGCCCAACACTCTGTCCACTGACCCACCTTGTTGCCCAAACCATTTTTTCACTTTCATGACTGCTCCTAGTTCTGTCCACTGAGGTCAAGCAGAAAAAGTCTTGATTATTATTCATATATTTTCCTTCTATATTTTTGAAGCTACCTATAATATGTCCCTCAAATCCTCCCTTATCAAGTTAAACAATACTACCCCCTTTATCTGCTCTTTATATAGTATGATCTCAAAATGATTAACCACCTAGGTAGCATTCCTTGGTCTAGACCAGGGCTTCTTAAACTGTGGGTTGGGGTGTGACTCACATTTTAAGAAGCGCTGAACGGGTTGCGAGTGGAAAAAGTTTAAGAAGCCTTGGTCTAGATGCTCTGCATCTTTTCTTTGCCTTCCCTATCTGATTGTAAGCTCTTTGAGGGCAGGGATTGTCTTTTCCTTTTTTTTTTTTAAAATACCTCTAGCACTTAGCACAATGCTGGCAAATAGAAGGAGCTTAATAAAATTTGATGGACTATGGACTGACCTAAGACGTAGCAACAGTAACTGGACACAATGCTCTAGATGTGATCTGAGTTAGCTGGCTCCTCTGCTTTAATCATTCATCACAGTTTACTGGTCCTCCCCTCACATTCCATTTTCCTATTTGTTCTGTGCCTGTACTCGGTTCTTTAAGGGTCCTGGCTCTGAGACAGAAAACTTTTTAGCCAACCTGTCAAAAGGAACCAGAAGATTGATTTCTCACCTTGTCCTCTGTTGCTCTGGGTGGATATAATCTCTTCCATTCATTGACCCTTTTATTGAGTATGAAATAAAAAACAGTTCTATATCCTTAAATAATGCTTCTTGTTAAATTCCAAATTATATCTCCTTTAAAATGACTCACATTGACTTCAAAATGTTCATGCTTCTTAAAACTAACCAAAACATATCAGTTTCCTTGAAACAATAAAGTAAGAATGTCAGAGCTGGAAGGGACTTAAGAGATCATTTATTCTAACCCACTCAATTTACAGAAGATAAAACTGGCTAGAGAAGGAAAAAAGATTTAGCTAAGGTGGTTTATTTAGCAAGTTCTATGGTATAGTACTTTATAATGTTTATTTCTTTCACCTTTTCCCAGTGTCCAGCCACCCTCAGCCCACAGCTGACCACCATCCTATAAGCTGCATTTCCCTATTTCATACAGTCTCTATTCTGAAGTAATAAATTATCTTCATTTTTATTATTTCAAAGAGGCTTCTATTAAAACCATACCTACTGATTCCCTCTTTTGACACTCTGTAATTTACTGGCAATAAATGTTCATAAACAGTTTGAGTGAAAAATCCATAAAGCCATTTCAGCTTTATTTTAAGTTCCATTTAATGTCCCTCAAAAATGATTTCGTCAATGTGTTTCCATTAGCTGGTTCTTTGCCCAATAACTTAATTCCACACGATCAATCAGGAACTTATAAAGCATGTGACAGGATCTATCTAAAATGTTTTGAATCACTGTAAAGATCCGCTCAATAGCTCTTTCCCCTACTGGCATAGATGGGGGGTAAACTTGTCAAAAGACCTCAGATGCACTCAGTCACCATGGTAACAAGAAGCTGGTTTCTCCTGTCAGGAAAGAGATGGTTCCAGTTTGGAACTTGATCTCAGAGGTGTTTCCTCTTTGAGATAGTTAGGAGCAAGGGGAGGGAGAAGGTAATTAAGTGGAGAAAAAGCAAAAGACTGGAATTCAGAACCTAACTCTAATGAATATTTTGTTCTCAGCCTCCATTTCCTGCTCTGTAAAATTAGGGGGTTGTATTTTTTATGGTAGGAAACAAAACAAAACAAAAACAAAACAACAGAACAAATATGAATGCCCACAGATTGGGGCATGGCTGAACAAAATGTGATATATGAATACAATGGAAGATAATTGTTCCATAAGAAGCAGTAACTACGAGGAATTCAGAGAAACTTCAGAAGACTTGTTTGATCTGATATAGAGCAAAGGAGGTAGAAACAAGAGAAAGGTGTGTGTGTGTGTGTGTGTGTAAATGTAATATATATGTATATACAATTAGTATAATAATAATTATATAATATACAATAAAATATGCATGTATATGTGTATACATATATATTACTATATATTGCTATTATATTATATATTATGTAATATATTACTATAATAATGTAAATGGAAACAATAGTGAAAGGTAGCCCAGATCATATAAATTGCAACGACAAATCTTGATCTTGGATAAATGATGATCAAACACAATTCCTTCCTCCTTATAGACAGATGAGGGAGTATGGGAAGAAAATATTACATAAATTGTTGGTTGCTTTTGCTTAACTTTTCATTTTTTACAAGGTAGAATACAATTGGGGATGTTATATTGCAAAATGATTATGTATAAAACAGGAATAAGTTCAAAAAATTAACTAAAGAGACTGAAATAGAGTATTTCTAAGGTTTTTTTATAGTATAGTGAAAAGAGTATCGAACTCTGTGTCAGAAAAGTGAATGGAATTCAAATCCCAGTATTGCTGCTCATTGTGGGACTTTGAAGCAATTATCCTCCTTGGGTCTTGATGCCCTAATTGTGAAGTAAGGAAGTTGAAGTCAATGATCTTTCATTCTAAATCTATGATCCTAGAGTCTCATGATCCAAAATTCAAATCCTTTATAATCCTGATTGTGACTCCTCAATATCTGAATTGTTTCTCTCTGATCACTTGCAGTATTTTCCCTTGACCCAATAGTTCTATAATTTGGTTATAATGTTCCTTGGAGTTTTTATTTTGTGATTTCCTTCCTGAGGTGATTGGTATATTCTTTCTTTCTTTTTTTCCTTTTTCTTTTTGAAGGGCGAAGGTAGGGCAATTGGGGTTAAGTGACTTGCCCAAGGTCACACAGCTAGTTTTTTGTTAAAGGTCTGAGTCTGGATTTGAACTCAGGTCCTCCTGACTCCAGGGCCAGTACTCTATTCACTGTGCCTCCTAGCTGCCCCAGGTGGATTTTTTCTAAGCCTATTGTGCCTTCTGGTTTCAGGACACTGTGGCAGTTTTCCTTGATAATTTCTTAAAAGTACTATCCAGGTTCTTCTTTTGATTTTGGCTTTCAAGTAGTCCAATGATTGACATTCTCTCTCCTAGATCTATTTTCCAGGTCAGGTGTTTATCTAATGAAGGTATTTTACATTATCTTCTATTTTTTACATTCTTTTGAATTTGTTTGATTGATTCTTGATATCTGAAAAAGTCATTAGCTTCCACTTACCCGATTCTAACTTTTAAGGAGTTGTTTCCTTCAGTGGATTTTTGTATCTCCTTTTCCTTTTGGCCACTTCTACTTTTTAAGCAGTTGTTTTATTTTACATAATTGCTGACTCTTTTCAATTCTCTTGCATCATTCTAATTTCTTTTCCCAATTTTTCTTCTGCTTCTCTTAAATGATTTTAAAACTCCTTTTTAAACCTGAGTTCTTTCTGGGCTTGAGACCCATTCCCATTTATCTTTGGGGTTTTGCTTATAGGTGATTTGACATTGCTGTCCTTTTCTGAGTTTGTATCTCAATCTTCCCTATCACCATGATAACTTTTGTGGTCAGATTCTTGTTGTTGTTGTTGGTTTTTGATCTTCTTTTTTGGACTTTTTATTTTCTTTTAAATTTGAGTTCTGCTCCCAGGATGGAAGGGGAACTGTCTCAGGCCTCTTATGCCAGTAGCTGCAGGTTCTTCCTATTTACCTGGCACTAACTCAAAAATCACAAAAATGTAATTTCCCAGAAAAAGAAATTTTAAATCATGGAAAAACATTTTAAGCAACTAGAAAGATTCAAGTATGAAGGAAGCACTGTCAAAATGACAAAGATTGGTAATGACTACTACTGTAGAGACAAAATCTTGGAATAAAATATTTCAAAAAGCAAAGATAAAGTCTTACTGCCAAGATTAAGTTACCCTGGATGACTGAGTATAACCTCATAGGAAAGAAATGGATATTTAATGGAATAGAGGAATTTCATGTATTTCTGATGAAAAGACAAAACTGATAGAAATTTGAAATAAAAACATGGCAGTCAAATGAAAAAAGTAAAGACTTGTTTGTAATTAGAAGGAACTAAATGAAATGAAATGCTTTCATTCTAATTTAAAGAGAAAAATAGGAGTCAATACAAAATTCTAAAGATTTCAAAGATTTAGAGCATGTTGAATTAAACAAATAGAAGTGGAAGTGGTTGTGTTCTGTTTTGATAATCTTAAGAGAAGAAAGTAAAGTAGTGAGGAGGAATAAAAGGAATACACTAGAGAATAAATAAGGATAAGTGGGGTGAAACTTACTAAATTATAATTTGGATACACAAGAAGAGTATATGAACATGGAGAAAGGGGTTAGGGAAAGGGAAGAAAGGTAATAAAATGGAGTTGCTTTGCTTCAATTACAGATCATTAGTGTTGATCATATTACTTATCTTTTCCCAACCTCTTCTTTGTAAAGAAATGTGGGGGTGGGGTAAGAAGAGGGGAAACATAAGAGGATATGCTAGAAGCAAATGCATAATAAGCAATCATCAGATTGAATGTAAATGGGATTGCCCATAAAATAGAAAAGAACAACAGGATAGAGTAGAATGTAGAATCTAAGAAAATATTAGAAATATATTTGGGGGCAGCTAAGTGGTACAGTGAATAGAGTAGCAGCCCTGGACTCAAGAGGACCTGAGTCCAAATCCAGTCTCAGACATTTCACTCAGACACTAACCATGTGACCTTAGACAAATCACTTAACCCCAATTGCCCTGCTCTCCACCCTCCAAAAAACAAACAAACAAAAAAGAAATATATTTGAAACCTAGAAAATCATATATAGTTAAAATTGGAGACTAGGGCAGATTTTCTTATAC
>CM053595.1:31030476-31065133 GCA_028646575.1 Pseudocheirus occidentalis | reverse complement strand
TTGGGAGTAGTTAACACTTTAACAGGAAGGGGCAGAACAGGGAGGAGCTATACTGTATATAAGGAAGAGAACCAGCAGGACCTCAGATTTTCTCTCAGTCACCACCTGGAGATTGCACCTTTGGCTGAGATCCTCCTTCTGCAGCTTCTACCGAGAACTTCCAAGGACCAGGCTGAGGAACTATTGTGAGTCTGAGATGGATCCCTGCTTGAGGGAGCCTGTTCTATTTGTGAGGGCTTGGGAATGTGGGTGTCCACTGCATTAACTATGTGTATCAACTTTGTGACCACTATAATGACTTTGGCTTTCTGGTTTTGGGACTCAGTGTTCTGGTTTCTGAATAAAGACCTTGGTTCTGCCTTCCATGTGGAGAGTTTGCTACATTTTGTGATTCAAAATTATACCAGCATATTCATAACCATCATGGGTGTTGTGAATATCACATTATTGATACAACTAGAAAAAGTAAGGATATTTATCTTGATTACAGCAAAGGCAACAGTAAAAAAAGTAGATATGGTTTTAAGAGATAAACAGGGAAACTACATCATATTTAAAGGTACTATAGAAAACAAAATGCTGTCAATTATATATATATATATATATATAATTTTTCGAGGGGGAATGTAGGACAGTTGGGGTTAAGTGACTTGCCCAAGGTCATGCGGGTAGTGAGTGTTAAGTGCCTGAGGCTGGATTTGAACTCAGGTCCTCCTAACTCCAAAGCCAGTGCTCTATTTACTGCGCCACCTAGCCACCCCAGTACTGTCAACATTTAACATAGTGTGCCAAGTAACAAAGCATTTAAGTACTTAATTTAAAAAGTTAATCAAATTATAGTGAAAAATAGATAATGAAATTCTAGTATTTAGGGAGATCAGTCCTAGACAATGAATGAATGAATGAATGAATGAATGAATGAATAATAAAAAAGAAAGAACCTAAAATAACTTTGAGAAATATAGATATGATAAACTCCTATGTTTATTAAATAGGAATAGAAAGGAATATTCAATTTCTCATTTGTATATGGCACCTTTTAGAAAAGTAAGCATGTTTAGGATATAGTAACCTTCAAGCAAATTCAGCAAAGCAGATATAATAAACGCTTTCTACATTGGCCACAATGCAATAAAATTATAGTTGATAAAGGGATTTTAAAGAAAGGATTCAAAATTAAATAAAGACTAACTCTCCATTTTGTGTTTATTATGATATATGGTATGATTTCAGGAATGTTCGCATTTAAATTGGGGAGTTTAGAGAATGTAGGCTTAGAGAATGAACTCTAAGCCTACAACTGACTGACTGTGAAGGACCCCTTCCAGACCTGGAAGGCACTGGACTCCCTGCTAATTGAATCTCCTTTACTATATCTATCAAAAATGGCAAATATAACATGTTTAAAATGTTTCTGGTGATAGTTCAGTGGTATCTCATTCCCCACAGGGTCCCTTATCCCATCCAGTGGGAATAGGCCACTAAGATTCTAGAGAATGAATGAATGTTAGAAATGAAGGAATCCTAGAGATCAGTTTGTCTAGCTTCCCCCTTACCCCCTGAGAGAACTTTGTTCCCACTTGATGAGATAAATGACACTATGGGGAATGAAATACTAGTAGGCTGTCACCAGACATGTTCAAGTCTTACCTCTGAAGCACAGAGGCTATGAAAACCTAGGCAAGTCATTTAATATCTCAGCATCCCAGGCGCATTTCTAAGAGTGAGTTTCATGGCAAGCTATACTGGTAGAGGGACTTTTCTCACCAAGAATTCCCCATATACAGATTCAGTCAAAACAAAAATAAAAATGATCCAAAGATAAATGTTACAAGTGTAGTCGCTGCTACGGAGAGCTTATACTTTCTGAATAAAACATTATTTTCTAGATGTGAAGTATAGAAGATAGACCATAAAAGGGCTCTGTTTCACAAGGGGCTATGGAGTTAAACCTGTCAAAGTAGAAGACACCACTGAAAGCTTTACATTAATGACAAAAATAACTCAAATTTATATATGATGTCCCAAAAATCTTAGTGCAGTTCTAAGCTATTAAAGTTTAAAACGTCACTTAGACACTTTGGGATGTCCTTTTTTGTTTATTACTTTTTGGTTTACAAAATGATTCAAATAGAACATCTCTTTTGTTCCTCAAAGCAGCCATGTATTATTATCCCTGCTTTACTGATGAGGGAACTAGGTATAATAAAGGAGAAGTAACTTGCCCTCAAGGCCTGTTATTTTGAAAGTGCTAGAACTGAGTTTCAAACCCTTGCATTTTGAATTCCAATCCAGTGCTTATTGTGGGGTTTCTCACAGTCCACCACACTGGGCTCAAAGAAGATAATAACACCATAGAGATGGAGCTGGAATAGATTTCAGAGGTCATCAGCTGTACTCCTTTGTCTTTTAGATGAGAAAATGATGTTCACCGAGATTTAAGTGACTTGTCCAAGGTCACACAGAGGAAACATGAGACAGATCTGGGACTAAAATCCAGTCTTCAACTGTTCTATTCTAGTTCCTCCAAATAGCAACAAACTCTGATTAACTGCAACACTTGGGAGAGGGGATCTTGTTGAATTGAACTGCACTCTCCTAAAAATATATATATTTTTTCATTTCAACATCTGTTGATGAAATTTTTTCCTAAATAATGAGTTCTGCTTTCCTAGCTAGGTAAGCACAAAATAGTGGCCACATTTGCAGGTTTGGTTTTCACCAATGAGCTGGCTGTGGGGTTTAGGCTGATCATTCTGAACATCAAGCAAAGACTTTCTGGCACTACAGAACGTCAGAGACTGGGCTGAATGTAGCGACATCAGGGCCTAGGAGACAGTGCGGTGCAGGGGAAAGTGCATTAAGTTAGGAATCAGAGAACTTGGGTTCAAATTCCATTCAGTTCTTTATTTAGCCTCTGCCTCTGTAAGTAAGTCACTAAATGTTTGAGAATGTGTGTCCTTATTTGTAAAATGAGGGATTGGCTTAGATGGTTGCTGAGGTCTTTCAGGCTCTTAATCTATGATCCTATGACCCTCCCCAGGTGTTGATCATATTTATTTTGACTACATCCTAAAAATCGATTTATTTTCTCTCTTTGCTTTTTTTCCCCCTCAACATGAATTACGGTAAAAAAAAATCACTTAAAGGTGAGTTAGGTTTCAGTTAAATTAGGTTTAGTGAATTAACCTATTAAGATACCCACTTTATCGAAATTTCAGGCTAGCATTCGGTAAATAAACTGGCACGAATAGTGAATATCAAAGACAATGAATCCAGTGAATCAGTTTCTGAAAACCTTGCTAGGCTGGAGCAACAGACAGATGCTAGATAGTAACTTCTTGATTGCAAAGTCACTTACAACAATTAAATCCTATTGAGTCTCCCCAGGCTACATTTGTTGTCATCCTGAGTCATTTCTAGGAGACTTACTTAATGTTTCCTTTTCTAGAAATTAGAATGTTCTCCTAACTGAAAAGTCAACTGTAACACCCTGTACTTTGTGCTTCTCAACCAGTTGATAGAAACCCCGTCACATTGTCAGAACCAAGCCACATGTCAGCTTTGCATTTCTGTGCACCCCCAGGAGCTTTAAGACTCAAGTATGACAATGTCTTGGCTGGAGGTGATGAGACAAGGAGTTAATTAAGCAAACTCTCTGCCAACGACCAATAGAATACAACTCATACTTGGTATATTATTAAACCAAAACAAACCCAGTGAAAAGAATCATTCAAGCAGTAAGCAACCTCATTTCAGGTGAATGCAGTTTCATTATTTTCAAGAGTAAATAAAACTCTACAGTGTAACGAAAATAACTTTCCAATCACTGAAAGATGCCTTGACTACTTTATTATGATAAAAGCATCCCTGCTAGGGGAGGGAAGAAGCCAAGCCAGGATTCTACAAAGCAACACTGATCATCTTAAAGGGTTTCAGAACATGAAAATCATTGAACTGGGCACAGAGCCCTCTTAATAACCCCAGCCCCTTCCTACCTTTCCCTTCTTCTTACACTACTCCCTTCTAAGCATTCTACAATCAAACTACACTGGCCTTGTGGCTGCTCAAGCACAGCTCCTTCTCTCCCATTTTTGAATTTTGCATGGGCTATTTCCTGCACCTGGAATGTTCTGCTTCCTCATTTCTACCTTTTGGTTTCTGTGTCTTCCTTCAAAACTCAGATTCTGATGTTCCTACCCTTGGTTGGAGGCATACGTTTCACAGTCCTTAGTGTTTTCCCTTCTCAGATTCCCTTCTGGCACTACACAATGTCAATGGTCTAAGAGACTAGGCTGAATGTAGGGACTTCAGGGCCTAGGACACAGTGCAGTGCAGGGGAAAGAGCATTAGGTTAGGAATCAGAGGACTTGGGTTCAAATTCTATTCTGTTCTTTATTTAGCCTCTGCCTCTGTAAGCAAGTCACTAAATGTTTGAGAATGTGTGTCATGTCATACAAACATGATGGGGTGCTCGGGCCCCAGCCCTAAGATCATGTCTCTGAAAGTTTCCCAATTTCTCAGTAGGCACCTACCCTGTAACATTTTCTCTTGTTGCAGAACACATTCTCTTATCAGAACAGACAGAGGGGTGCTTGGCCCGAGGATTTTTGTGCCTGGCTGGCCCAGGGACTCTTCCTTGTGTCAGATCATCAAGGTTCATGCTTCTGACTGCTACCTCAGTATGTGATATCAACAAAATTATCTCTGCAGACTCCCTGCATTTTCCCATTTGTAGGTCATAGATGCCTGATCCCAAAAGATACCTACCTGGACCCCTAGATATCATAATTAGAATCCTTGGCATCCTTTCCCTTGTCCCCCTGCCACATAACCCCCAGCACATCCGCACTATCTCACAGGTTCCCTAAGGATCTTTACCTGCTTCTCTTAAGTATCGCAGTTAACTTTTAACCACTTGACTAAGAGAAGGCTTGAGTGTGTGAATTCATTCATGGTGACTCTGCCTTGGCATTCTTGGAGTCCAAGTGCCCCAAACTTCTTCAAACAAATCTTAAAGGCACAATGAATTAGAAGGTGAACTCCTTGATGGCAGGACTATTTTTGCCTTTCTTTGTATCTGCAATCCTTAATACAATGCTTGGTGTATCCTCAGATGAGGAAACTGAGGCAAGCAGAGGTTAAGTGACTTGCCCAGGGTCATATAGCTAGGGAGTGTCTGAAGCTGGATTTGAACTCAGGTCTTTCTGACTCGTAGTCTAGCACTTTATCCACTACACCACCTAACTTCCATTCCAGGAAAATGGAAGTAATATTATTTTTCTTTGTTCAGACCATGGCTGGACTATTATATTCAGTTTGGGGAAGCACAATTCATAAAGAACCTTATATAAGCCTCTGAATAACCGAAGGAAGGCAACCAGGATGATGAACAGCCTCAAGATCATGGCACATAAGACTGATATGGAAAGACTTCTGGATTTAGAATCAGAGGTTCCTGGTTTGTATCCTCACTCTGTCACTAACCACCCATATTGCCTTGGGCAAGACATTTAACACCTTTGAACCTCAGATCCTCATCTGTGAAGTGAAGGAGCTGGACAAGATGCCCTCTAAGGTCCTTTCCTCTTCTAAATTAATGACCATGTGATCCTATGACTTATTTTTAGGAATGTTTAATCTGGAGAAGACTTATTTATTGGGAGACATAATAGTTATCCTTGAATATATGAAAGGCTGTAACAAAAGGAGGAATCTACACTTTACTCTGGTGGCCTGTAATAGAATTGGGAATTTGAAGATCTTCCCTGACCCTTAATAAGCCCAAGTGAATTTGAAGACCTTTCCTGCTTTGAAAATATACTCTGCACAATAATCTGTCTTCTATATGGAGAGTCTGTTATATTTTGTGATCAACAACCATGCAGATATAATGATCATGGACACTGTGAATATTTCATTGGTACTACAAGGCCAGATTTAGGAGCAATGAGCAGAAGTTGCAGTGAAACTGATGAAATCTGAGAGCCTTTTCTCTTTCTTTCTTTCTTTCTTTCTTTCTTTCTTTCTTTCTTTCTTTCTTTCTTTCTTTCTTGAGGGGGAAGGTAGGGCAATTGGGGTTAAGTGACTTGCCCAAGGTCACATGGCTAGTAAGTGTTAAGTTCTGAGGCTGGATTTGAACTCAGGTCCTCCTGACTCCAGGGCTGGTGTTATATTCACTGAGCCACCTAGTTGCCCCCTGCGAGCCTTTTCAAAGGACCTCTGAGACCTTTGTATCTATGTAGGTAGGTGAAGGAGTTCCATCTGGTCAGTAAAGTATAAGTGAAATCATGTGCTAACAGTGAGGAGGGAATAGTGCAGGACAGTCCCTGACAGTATTGCTTCTATGTGACAGGTTAAAAGGGATTGATGAGTGGAATAAGAGAACTGTCATGAGATAGGAAGGGTCCAAAGGAGTTTAAATCACATGAAATTATAGTGAAATTATTAACACAGTTTTGGTATATTCCCCAGTAGTATTTAGAAGCTTGGTAGATGGACCAGAAAAAAATAAAGTAATAATTGTGGTCCTCTAGACTGGTACAGATAAGAAGGGAGCAGAATCTGACATGTCTAGGAAGCAAGGAATTCTAGGCTGACGGCAAATGCATCATTGAAATGGATGCCCATGGGTTCTGTGCTTGGTAGGAAGGTAAATAATGCAGGAACAGGAGAAGAGTCGGTCACATGATGAGCTCATTGATGCAGATCTTCTCTCTTTTCCTGTCTTCATTGTGAATAACAGCACATTAATTAATAAGAGCACAATAAGAGTGTGACATCAACCTGTGCTAGATAAGGGGGTATCCATGGCCTTAAGTATGACATTTATGAGCATGAAACTTATCACCCTGAATTCATTAAGCTCTTTGAGGGCAGAGGTTACTTCATTTGTCTATACTTTATGGTTTTTTTTTTGGTATCTCTTGCCCCTAACTGTCCCTGGGAGATAGTAAACACTTAATAGATGATTATTGATTACTAGTGTTCCAAAAGACAAGAGAGGAAAAATAAGCTAGTGAAGCTTCTGAGTGTTCTGCCTTCTGCTTTCTGCTCTCACTTTGAATTCTATATAATTCATAGTAGCCAAGAGTGTTAGATATGGAACGAACCTTAGATCTCAGCTAGTCAATAATCCACACCTTTCATTTTACATGTGAAGGAACTGAGGCTTATTAAAAGAGTGACCTAGAGAAGACCATATAGCACAATCCCTTCTATAACCAGGTGATACCCAGTTTGTTCATAACTTCCTTCAGAAATTATTTTATCACCTAGTTCTACAACATGAAAGAGGAATCAAGCCAGTTCAGTTTTGTCACTAATTATTTGGTTTCTGGTCCTTTCAGAGAGTATTTGAAAGACCTCTTATTTTCTTTACTTCTTTTCTTTGTTAGGAAGGTAGCCTAGGTAATGCTAGGTAACCAAAACCCCTCAGTAAAAATATGCCCACATTATAGAATACCTGCAATTTCCAACTGAGAACATGAACTGAGTTAACACAATGAACAATGATCATCCCAATACTTAAACTTTAAATCTGGAGCCCTCCTAATATATTTTAGTGAGCTTTCACATGTATTATCTTATTTGGCTTTAGAAAAAAGATGATATAAATACGATTGTCTTCCTTTAGGAAACTGAGGCACAGAGCTATGTATTGAAAGGTTGTAACTTGCCCAAGGTCACACAGGTCATTAGTAACAAAGCCATTATTAAAAACAAAACAAAACAAAACAAAACAAAACAAAACAAAACAGGATCCCTCCTTCAGTGTTCTTACCACTGGATAATATTCTACTCCTTCTGTCATTAACCTTGTCAAATGTTGGCAAGAGAGAAATCTTTACTAAGCTATAGTCTCTCAGGTCTGACCCAAGTGAGGTCTAATAAGGATGGAGAATATTCATTAACCAGCAAAATGGATGTCTCCAAATATGATGACGACTTTCAAATGTATTTGCTTTCCCAAATAAAAAGTAATCCAGCCTTGATTGTAAGTGACTCCCAAATTCCCAGTGCCATTTTCTACACAGCAAAAGCAGAACTGGAAGGATGATTAAAGAATAAAGAGTTTCATTTAAAATGCAGTTCCTTGTCATTTCAATGCCTTCTACGAGACATTCTATTATTATTGCATCATTATTATGTAGTGATTAAATATTTGTGTTTGTATGGTATTCCCAGCCATCCTCACTCAATTTAAGGCTACAGGAAGGCAAGGACTGTGTGTCTTACTCATTGTTTTGTAATACTTTTAGTGTATGCTACTATGGTCTGTATTTATTTAGTAAGGAGCTAATAAATAGTTGTTGGGTGACCGGAGGATCACTAATAAGAAACCAATTTTTAAAGGCCTGGGCTCATACATTGGGATGATTTTAAACCTTAAATTACATATTAAAGCAACAACAGGCATACTTCACCATAGAAAACTTATTAAACTCATTTATTACATAACATTGTTCCTTTCTGCAAGTGTCCCTAGGGATGGGAACCAGGGGAGAAGACTGAAGTTTTAAAGACTCTTGAAGCCTGCCTATTCTTTACAGGTCTTTCTTCTGCCCAACATGGGCATCCTAACTACTGAATTCCCTAGAATCAGGCCTAGACTCTTTAGTACCTTCAAAAGCCAGCTTAAATGCCACCTCCTACACAAGTCTGTCTCCTCATTCCCCCAGGTTTATTGCTCTTGGCCTCTTGAAATGACTTTGCATTACCTTGTATACAGACTTCGGATTTACTTAACTGTATTGGGCAGAGACTATTGCATTTTTGACTTTGTATTCCCAGGATTTAGTGTAGTACATTTGGTGTACATCGTAAGCGCCTCTCACACTGTTACTGTGTTTCCAGCCCAGCCCCCACAACCAGCATCCCAACAAATTGCAGACCAACTGCCCCTAAATGTGGGAGGCGAGTCAGCCTAGATGAAACATCAAGGTACCCTGAGGGAGAGACAGAAGATAGCAGGCAGCAGACAAATCAAATCACTGACACCGTTTTGATCACTACCTCCTTTCAGACCCTGGTCAAGGTAGGCCATCCCCTGAACCCAAGAGTCTTGGTAATAGCAGAGTCTCAGAAAACCAGTGGCCCTATTTTTAACCCCCTCTCAGTCATCATTCTCACTTGTGAAGAAGTGATTTGATTAATGCTTTTGTAGGTATTGTAGGTCACTCTGCCTCAGTAGTCACTTCAACTGAAGACTCAGAAAAGAAAGTTCTTAAGGTCAAAGCCCTTGGTTCAAAAGCAGGTTTGCATGTGGTTTTTTATCAATGGACAGGACATTAAAAAGATACATCCCCATCTGCATTGCCTGTGTACATCAAGGATTATGGGACCTATGAATCTGACTTGCAGCTAAATCTCCTTATAAGCCGTGTCTCCTTTATTAGAATATGTTATGCTTGAGAACAGGGGTTCTCTTGCTTTCCAATTTGCACCCCCCCAATGCCCAGCACAATACTTGGCACTTAATGGATGCTTTATTATTCCTTTACAGATAAAAGGATGTAGAGTTAAGTTTAATTTAGGAAGGTGCAGGGAGGATGGAAACTCATGTCTTCAGAGGTGAAAAATGCACATAGAAAGCATGTAAAAAATGGAACACATTTGAGGTTTTGCAAGAAGAGAGTTCAAAGCTGTTGCATTAATTCAAGTAAGAGAATGATATAAAGATGCCCAAGGATAGAGATAATTGAGAACTGGGAGGTTTTTTTTTTTAGCTTTCCAATAACATATTTTGTATCAACAAAAGAAATAAATTTAAGGAAAAGAGTAGACTCACCAGACAATAGAAGTCACAGAGAGATGTGACAAACAGGCCAGAGTATAGAGTTATTCCTTCCTCCCTAACCTCTCACAGTGGATGGGAATAAAAGAACAAACCGATCACAGAACACAATTACTCCTTTACCAATTGATAGATTTTTCTTTGTGTCTTATCTGTCACTTCCATGGAAGTGAAAGGACTAGGTAGTTAGATAGGAAGGAGTACTCTTTTCTGGAACTCACAGTAAAATCTTTAAAATCTTATGACTTCTCCAAGCAGGTTTAACTTTGGGAGCCTTTTTAAAGCATGCAGAAAACAAGGGGCATCTAGGTGGTGCAGTGGATAGAATACCAGTTTTGGAGTCAGGAAGCCTCATCTTTCTGAGTTCAAATCTGGCCTCAGATACCTACTAGCTATGTGACCTGGGGCAAATCACTTACCCCTGTTTGCCTCAGTTTCCTCATCTCTAAAATGAGCTGGAGAAGGACATGGTAAACTGCTCTAGTATCTTTGGCAAGAAAACCCCAAATAGGGTCATGAAGAGTCAGATACGACTGAACAACAACAGAGAACAAGGGCCGGTGCAGAAGGCAGCCCAATTTCTGATCAGATAATCCCCTTGCTATTCCGCTTAATAGAAAGATGACCTGGGGCATCTTCAGTACCTTGAACCCTGTCTAACAACGGCTTCTTTTAAGCTATTTCCTGTGCTCCCATCAACAGTGCCAGCTGCACATGGAAAAGGAGGGTGAGGTGGGAGGAGCATCTATGAGACCTGAATTATTCAGTGTAAATTCATCAAGAATATTGTTCTTAGATCGTGAACAGATTATCCTTGAAAGAAAAAAAAATTACGAGCTAAAACTGAAATCTGCAGTGCTTTGAAACTTCATTTCAGTGTTTGCTAACTGTAGAGTCGGCTGCTTTGTCAATCTGTGTGACATTTAATCAATACTAATCTGATGCTGCTTGAGTCTTCCCTTTTCTTAAACAGGATTAGGGACAAAATCTAAACATATATTTCATCCACAGCTGTAAATCTATATGCTTTTAGCTAAATGCATTAGCATCTCTTTTAAAGTAAGGCACTATGCATAAGAGGAAATAAAGACAAATTATCCAAAGTATCCTGGAAAAAAAATGTCTTTCTGTTTCATTATGAAAATAGTTCAGATTTTAAAGTAGTAGTAAGCAGACTCAGGCACTTTCCAGTATTTTGCACTATGAGCTATTTACTTCTCTTTCAGAGGCTCTGTTAGGTTTGGAATGTCCATAGCTACCTTTCCCTCCCTAGGTTAGGGATTAACCCAAATCTTGCTGGTTCTGAGGTAGGTACAGGAAATCCTGAGTCAAATTTGGCCATCTTGAGTTCCTTTAATATGTCCTCTATATCCTCAGACACTCACTAGTTGAGTCACCCTGGACAAGTCATTTAACCTTTGCCTCAGTTTCCTCATCTGTAAAATGAGCTGGAGAGGAAATTGCCAATCATTCCAATCTCTGACATGAAAACCTCAAATGGGATCATAAACAGTCAGATATGACTGAAAAATTGACTGAAGACCAGCATCTACACATGCTTTGCTCCTGAAATGTTTCCCAATCTTGCTAGAGTCCCCAGAATCAGGAAAGAAAAAAACTGGGGCTGGTCTGACTTTTCTCTGATGGTCTTCCATATTGAAGTAATGCCTCCAGGATCAAATATGAAATCCTGTTTAGCTTGTAAAGTATTTTATAACCTGCCTCCTTGTTACCTTTTCAGTATTCATATGCCTTATTCCTTTCACATACTCAGTAGGTCAGAAACACTGGCTTCCTCGTTCTTCCTCAGCCAGGACATTCCGCATCCTAGCTCTGTGCATTTTCACTGGCTAGAATCCTTCCCTTCCTCTCTTGTCTCTATCCGTACTTCAGCTGTGGGCTAAAACTCTGCCTTCCACGTGGAGCCTTTCCTGGTCCCCTTAGTGCTGCTGCCTTCACTTTTGATGATTCCCAATTTGTCCTGTCCATGTCTTGGTGGTAGGTAGTTGTGCGCATGTTTGTCTCCTCCATTAAATTATGAGCTCCTTGAGAGAAGGGACTGTCTTTTGCTTTTCTTTGTATACTCAGTTCTTGGTGCTGGGGTGATTGGTACAGGCATTATTAGGTACTTACTATGTGCTGGCCCTGTGGAGCGACACCCATCATCCTTATGGGGTTTAACTTCAGTAGCCTTTTTTTAGAGCAGGGAAAAAACAAGAGTCTACAGAAGGCAGTCTATTTCCTGAACAGACACTGCTAGTGTAGCAGTGGACTATGGGTAAGGTACTCAGCCTGTCTGTACCCCCAGGAATTTTCTACAAAACTAGAATATATACTTATACATATTATATATATATATATATGTAATATGTATACACATAATATATATAATGATACATATAATATATATTATTTGCATATAATATATAATTATGTTATATATTATAAAATATGTAATGTATAATATATAACACACATAACACACACACACATATATATATATATAGATATATAATATTTTTCTATAAGTTAAGACTATAAGTTAGAAGAGATTTGTGTTAGGTAGTTATGTGGTTCAGTGAATTGAGTGCTGGACCGGGAGTCCAGAGATCCAAGTTCAAATTGTGCCTCAGACAGACCTTATTTGACCCTGGGAACGTTACCTCCCCTTTCCTCAGTTTCCTCAACCCTAAAATGCACGTAATAGCACCTACCTTTAAAAGTTGCTGTGAGGATCAGATGAGATGATGTTAGAAAGGTGATTAGCACTATACCTGGTCCATAGTAGGCCCCACACTATATAAATGCTGATTCCTTACCCTTCCCTGACTTGCATTGGTGAAGGAAGTCACAGTATCCGCTGTTCCCTACTCTTGCCAAGTCCTGGGTCAACTTTTCTCATCTGCCCACTAACAGTAATCACTCATACCTTTGTAGCATTTTAAGGTTTGCAAAGTGCTTTCTTCAATATACCTTGGGGTGGTACAATAATGTACCTATTTTTTTTTTATCAGTGAGAAAACAAAAGCTCGTAGAAAGGGGAAGAGACTCACATAGAATCACATAGCTCACATTAGAACCCAAGCTCTCATGGCTCTGGGTGGAGCACACTCTCCACTCACCCACACCAGCAGGCTCTCAGGATGGAGGCGGCACCCTGACTGTGCCGCCGATCCTCTGCCCTGCTTCACTTTGCCCTTTTAGAGTCAACGGAATGAAGATGAGATAGTTTGGCAGCACAGGCCAACCGGCTTAATGCGGTTCTCTTAATGAAAAGAGACATTGGCTTTGTGGCTTAAAATCTGTGAAATTTCCAAAGAGCTCTTTCGTTGTATTCTAGTCTGTGTGAGGGTGGCTAATCAAGGAGACTGGGTTTAATCCCCATGTCAAGATATTCTTCCAGAACGTGACTACTTTCATTTTTCTCTTCTAATAAGCATAATGTGGCTTTCCTGTTTATCGGTTTGCTTAAGTCTTGATGCCTTGCTGAAATCCTCGAATATCCTAAGAACACATGGTTGGTAGTTCTATTGTATTACGGAGTCTATGGGCAGAAAGCTCTCTTTTTTCCTGATGTTTTTCCTGGTAGGCCTGCTTTTGAACAATATTACATTGGCTACGGGCTGCTAGGGGTGCAGGGGACAGAGTGCTGAGCCTGCAGTAAGGAAGATTCATCCTCCTGAGTCCAAATCCGGCCTCAGATACTTATTCGTTGTGTGACTTTGAGCAAGTCATTTAACGCTGTTTGCTTCAGTTTCCCCATCTGTCAAATGAGCTAGAGAAAGAAACAGCAAACCACTCTAGTATCTTTGCTAAAAACAAAACAAAACGAAAACAAGTGGGGTTATGAATAAAGTGACTGAACATCAACAACACATAGGTTATATTATAGCACTGCAAAAGGGACACAGTGCTTGATCTAGAGCAGTGGTTCTCAATCTTCCTAAAGCTGTGACCCTTTAATACGGTTCCTCATGTTGTCGTGGCCCCCAACCATAAAACTATTTTCATTGCTACTTCTTAACTGTCATTTTGCTACTGTTATGAATCTATCTGATATGCAGAATGTATTTTCATTGTTACAAATTGAACATAACCCACAGGTTGAGAACCGCTGTTCTAGAGTCAACAAGACCTGTGTTCAAATGTGATCACCTCTGACGCTTCCTAGTTGTGTGACCCTGGGCAAGTCACTCTGGTCCCTCTCCAGGATGTGAAACATGGATGGGCACATCTGGGCTGTTAGTTCTTTATATTGTTGATGATAATACAGATCTCTTACACAGTTGGGTGTTACATTAGGTGTAGTAGTATGTGTTGTTGCTGTTCCACAAATGATAGCATGTTCTTCTGCAATTAAGGTCTTGTTGGGAGAAAAATGATACCTTATAGGGACAATCCTTATCCATCCCATGCCAAGTCATTAATAATTCTTTCCACTAGGTCATACTGCTCTTGCCTAGTCACTGGAAATTGGTGATCATATCCAGCTCATTTCAGCTCCTACAAGAAGCACCTTTCCTATTCATTTCATCTTTGTTCAATTTCACAGGCACTTAAGTGACCATTATGTGCAGAGCACCCTACTGGGGGTATACCAAGTTTAGATTATGGCAGGACAGAGACAGAGATGGAGGGGACCTCAAAGACCATCTAATTTAACCCCCTTGTCTTACTGATGAGGAAACCAAGATTCAGGAAAACAAAGCAATTTTCCCAAGCTCACACGTATAGTAAGCTTCAGAGTTAAAACAGGAGTCCAGGTTCTGACTCTAGAGCATTCCCTCTGTACAACAACACTGCTTTCCAAAAAGACACAGTTCCTGACCTCATGGACCTTTTAAATGTTTATTTTATTTCATAGTTTATGGAATTGGAAGGTTGGAGATTATCTCATTGAACCCTTTCATTTTCTAGGTGAAGAAACAGAGGATTATAGATGGAAAGTAACTCTCCGAAGGTTACAGATGTAGTAAGTATTGGACACAGGCAGATCCTGGGACAGATGAAAATCACCAAAGCCTCTGCATATGTCTCAGTTAATTTCAAACAAGGTTATATGGATCAGTGACATCATTTGTAACCTAACTCTGACAGGTTTTAAAAATAAGCCCTGCTTATGATTTGGAACTGAGGGCTGTTACTCAAACAGCTCTATACATGAATATAAATATTTGTAGATGGTAGTGATAAGTGGCCAGTGAGTCACTGGAATTTGGCTGGGAAACATTTCCAAGAGACATGCTGCCTTACATTTGAAATAGCAAATGTACTTCATAGCCTGGAACTCATTTCCATCTCCTATATCAGAGCCAAGTAACTCCATAAAAACACTAGAAGAAAAATGTAAGCATCCTCTTGTCCTAAATGTCACCAAGCTAGATAGTGAAATACTTCAAAGATCCTTGATATTCTTGGTGTGGGTAATTCCTTCACTGATTCAGATTGCAACCCCTTTTCACTAAAATACATGATCCTGGTGAGTTACAGGCAAAAAAATCAGCACACGTATGAAAATAAGTTTCTGCTGGATTTCGGCAGACTCAGGTCTGTTGGCCCTTGGACATCATACAAAGTCTATCACTAGACTTATTCTTGAAACTTTTATAACTCGGTAAAGTGCTAGAGCTTTACAATCTGACAACCTTTGAGAAGATAGGACCCCTCCTTGCCTCTATGTCATGATGAGGTGTTGGAAGGAAATAACAGCAGGCGAAAACAGATCGAAAAAGCTGTCCATGCCTGTTACTTCCGTTGTTTCTCCTTTCACTGACTCTTCAGTGCTTTACAATTTGGCTTCTGACCTCACTGATCATCTGAAACTGTTCTCTCTAAAGTATCCCAAGATCTCTTAGTGAGAATATCTGATGCTCAGCCCTCATCATTTTTTAACCTCTTTACATTTGGCACCATTAAACTCTCCCATCTGGGTTTTTGTGACACTATTCTCTCCTGGCTCTCCTTTTATCTGGGCCACTTTTTTCTCAGTCTCCTTTGCTGGCTCATGCTCCCTACCTGTGACTGTTCCATAATGATGTGGCCTGGACCCTCTTCTCTCCTCTCTCTGTCATCTTACTCTTGGTAACCTCATTATCCCCAGGACTTTCCAGATATAGATATAGATATAGATATATGTGTGTGCATGCATATATGAGTATAAACACAAGGTGTCACAAAAGTTTTAGTGATGTTTTAATCTTTAATAATTATGTATTTCTATATGTGTGTATACACATGGACACACACATGTATGTATGTATGTATGTATGTATTCAACCCTAGTCTGTCCACTAAACTTTAGTCTAGTTGTCTTTTGGAAGTTTCAGACAGGATATGCTTTGTCTTGATGTCATCTCAAATTCAGTTGAATCCATTATTTTTTCCTAAAATTTCTCCCTATTAAAACATCCTTATCTGTATGACTGTGAAACCTGGACAATATACCAGCACCATGCCATGAAACTGAATCACTTACATTTAAGATGCTAGACACTGAAGTCCTTTCTTGAACTAAACTGCCAAGCATTCACACTCTATAGCAGGAAGTGCTACTCCAATGGGCAGGCCAAATTGTTAGAATACCAAATGGACACTTGCCAAAAAAGACTATTTTATGAAGAATTCACACAGGGCAAGCCCTCACATTGTGGTCAGAAAAAGCAATAAAAGGACACTCTCAAAATCTCTCTTTAAGAATTTTGGAACTGATTGAGTGACACGGGAGACCCCGGTGCAGGACCACCTAGCATGGTGTGCCCTCATCAGAGAAGGTACTGTGCTCCATGAGCAAAGCAGAACTGAAGTAGCTCAAAAGAAACACGAGATGTACAAATTTAGAGAATCTGCTCCAAATGTTCACATCCAAATGTGGACTATTTGTGCTCGACCTGTGGTAGAGCATTCCGAGCTCATATTGGTCTGATCAGCTACTGCTGGACACATTGAAACTTGACTCTAACATAGTGATGTAATTTTTGGCTCTCTTTGAGAACAAAGGACAGCCACCACCCTGTCTGTCAAAGGTATCACCAAACTTTCCAATCTCTGAGGTTTGTACTCTTGATGTTATCCTAGAGCAGTGGTTCTCAACCTTCCTAATGCCGTGACCCTTTAATACTCATATGTGGGCTTTTCTGCATGTGGGTGGACCCATCTGAAGACAGATAGAGGAGCCATGTCTCGGTTCCTAAGATCATCAGAAATATGTGTTTTGTGATGGTCTTAGGTGACCCTGTTCGACCCCCAAAGGGGTTGCAACCCATAGCTTGAGAACCACTGTCCTAGACTTTTGTTCTTCCTCACTACACATATTCAGTCAGTTGCAAAATCTTGTCATTTCTACTTTTATAACATCTGTCTTATCTCTACTCATCTCTACTCCCTAATTCAGGCTCTTAAGATTTCTCACTTAAATTATTGCAGTTGTCTCCTAATTAGTCTGTGTGTTTCAAGCGTCTCACTGTTCTATGTTATTCTATGTCATCAAAATGATTTTCTTTAACATTGATCCATATTGATTTGACCACCTTTTCCAGCCAACTATCGTGGTTTCCTTTTACCTTTATGATAAAATATGTCTTTTTTCTTTAAGCTTTTAAAACAACCCACAATCTGACCACAACTTCCTGTCTCTTTCCTTAAAACAAAAGCTCCCCATAAGTAGGGATTGTTTCATTCCTTACACTTCTACCTCTAGCCCCTACCATAGTGCCTAGCACATCACAGGTGTTCGCTCAAAGCCCATTTAATAATTGCTAGGAGTGTCTTGTGCTATTTTACTCCATTTTCACCTTCTTAGAAAAGACATGTTACCTCCATGCCATGATGATGCAAAAGAACAATAGTATATGAAAATAGATTTAAAGCTGAAACAAATACTGTAATATCTCAGTAAAAAGTATTTCTTTCCTTTTTACTTCCAGGAGAGTTGACCATAGGAGCTTCTAGAAAGCATGGCAATTGGCTAGAGTTGCTTGCAGAGTGTATGGAGAGCAGGAAGAATTTTGCAATGATATTAATTAAAGATATGATGGTTGCCCTTCTGTTGCAGCCAAATAACTATTATGTATGCTCACAGTAAAAGTTATTTTCTCCCCTAGGAAATAGGGCAAAGGGTCATATGATCAACAAGTTAGAATACTAGACATTTTCTCTGGTCCCTGCTAATTAAAAAAATAAGAATAAAATGCACCCAAAAGATGAATTATGTGCCAGAGCAGAGCAATTACAGTTTTTTTATAGGATAAGAAATCTTGCAAGGAAATCGATTTATGAACAGACTATGGAGAATGCTAATTCCTAATTTGCACCAGTCTCCCTATAATCTCCTACCCCTGAAAAAATAACCAACTCACAAATTCTCCTTTGTACCAATTTAGGGATTTCTCACCTGCTAGTCTCTGCCTGCAAATATTGTTTTTGCTTTCCCACAATTTCTCGTTGCAACCAGTAGAGGACCTCAACTATGCTTCTAGGTTAGGGAAACTTAGGTGGCAGATTCTTTGCCCTAGAAACCCACTCAACACTCTCAGATCTGAAAAACAGACAGATGTTGACTATGCTCCTCCATAAGATTAGAGGTAATGGGAACAAGGAACCAAAAGAGATATATATGTGTGTGTATGTATATATATATATATATATACACACACATACTTTGTTCCTGAAGAAATTGGATTGGTATCTATCTAGCTGGGATCAGTTCTGTCTTTTCTCTCTCCCCCTAGTTATGTGGGATAGGCACTGAGGCTGGTGAAAAAAATAAAAACTATTTCTCAAGATGGAAAAATGCTGAGATATCATCAAGGCCCAGTTCTATCTTCAAAGGGGAAAAAGGAAAAAAAAAGTTAATGGGAATTATATGGGAAACAAAAGTTTAAACCCACTGAAGAAACCATGAGGAAGAAAATTCAGCTAAAAAAAACAGTACATAAGCAGATAGAGAAATAGGGAAGGTTAACAGATTAGAAGGGAAAGTGAATAACAAAGTTTCTAAAAGATTATATTTAAATGTCCTCAAATAAATATTTCAAGATGAACAAAATTTAAGCACTAGGCAAAATCCCTATGGATTCCCAATAGAACACAGAAGTACAAGAGTAAGTTCAAGAGTAACTCAATAGAGATATTAGTATTTTGTGAGAATCTAAATGGAAAAAAATACAGAATTTGTGGCCTGAAGAGCAGAAATAATTATTATTCATCAGTTGTTTTAGTTGTGTTTTGTTGATTGGCCATTTCCTTCTTCAGCTAGTTTTACAGATAAGGCACTGAGGTACAAATAATTAGCAGACCAGAAAAACTTGAATCCCTGGTGATGACTCTCCCAAGAAGAGCAAGCAACATATTCAGAATAAAACTATACTGAAGTAAAAGACAATCTGAGTGAAGAGAAGCAAAAAGCAATAATGTTAAAGCACACACATAATCCCTACAGAGGAAGAGAAAGAAAAAAGGATTGAGAAATACATTGTCACTCTTAAGATTGTGACCAGAGAAAGACATTTAATATAAAACAAAAGTATGAAAAAGTAATTGAAGAGTCAGAGTGGGGTTGTTGTGTCAGGAGTTTAGGAGACAGAATATGACAGAGGAGAAAGCTTAGATCAGTGAAAACCTTGAAAAAAGTAAAGATGTGGCAGTTTTTCTGAAAAGGAAGAAGGGGGATCTGAGGAAGATTGGACAGGTTATCCTCTCTGGAATTATTAGATGCATCCACAGATGTTATCAGTCCACTGATATTACAGTAAGGATCAGAGGGGCAAAAGAGATGAATAAGCGTAGTTACTAACTCCCTCTGAGAATTACAGAGAAAGATTTGTTGACCTGACAATTGTAATAGAGAGATATATTATCTTTTGGGGGCATATATCCAGAATGTGACAGAACTTTCCAAAATTGAATGACAGCCACCTTTGATGATTCACCCAGGCACAAATGACACTGCCAGAAGAAACTCAGCATTCCTAAAAATTTCATGGGTAAGAAACTCAAGCTTTTGGTAACACAAATGGTATTTTCATCATTGCTAAAAATCAAAAGCGAAGACTTTAGAAGAATATAACTCTTGTGATCTCTGCTGTTGAGGTGAGATAAACCTGTGTAAGAATGCTGTGGGTCAAGTCAGAATTCTTCATTTTGTTCTATGAACAAAAGAGGATTGATTTTTAAAAAGGATTGGTTTGTTGTCTCCCTATCCTGCTAGAGACTAAGAGGCTTTGAGAACGTCACAAGTTTTGGGAATTGTAGTCATGGATAGTGAATGTTTTCTTGCTGTCCTGTGAGAGATGGAGGTGCCCTTATGAGCGTATGTGTAAGAACACAGATGGTTGGGAGGAGATACCGCAAATTTAAAGATGAAAGAACAGCATTAGAAACATGATAATGGGCTGCAAGGGTGGTAGTTAGAGAGATAGAAATGCTCCAGGTGAGCACTTTGAAAGAAAATTATGACTGGTGGGTTGCTGTGACTAGAGTTCTCTCTGCCAGCCTGACATTCTGCCTCATTCAAACCCACTAAAGAAGAGATGTGTCTGAAATGAACTGGAACTGAGACCAGCAAAAAAAAAAAAAAAGAGCAAGGATTAATCCCCTGGCCCTTACCCTTTTGCCTACTTATTGGGCATTTTCTCCATTATTTCTCTGTTTGAGCTATTCATAATATCTGACTTTTTTTTTTTAGTAACTTAAAATTATGTGAAAGGTGGTTTGGTACAATTGATAGAAAGTCTGGGTTAAAGTCTTGCCTCTGACATATACTGGCTGTGGGATCCTGGACAGTTTACTTAACTTCTCAGTTCTCTAGGCAGCTTTCTAAGATAATTGGTCGAGGGGAGGTTGCCAGCCTTCATTGGTAGAGGGAGTTCCCTAAATCAGGAGTTTTCTATACCAATAAAAATGACAGGTCCACTCCATATCCCTAACAAATTGTGACTAGCCACAATTGTTATGACTTATTAATTGTCATTAATTAATAAATAAGGAGCTGCAATGGAGCAGGCTGAGTAGGATGAGATTTGGAAATGAGAATAATGCAGAAGGTAATCCCTGTCTAAAATAGCTAAGGTTGTTAGTCTAGCTTGTGGACTTTAAAATATTACAGAGAATTTTATGACTTTGACATTGTGATTGTTCAGTCATTTTCAGTTATGTCTGACTCTATGACACCATTTGGGGTCTTTTTGGCAAAGATACTCAAGTGGTTCACCGTTTCCTTCTTATTTTTACAGATGAGGAAACAGGCAAATAGGGTTAAGTGATTTGCCCAAGGTCACACAGCTACCAAGTGTCTGAGGTCGGATTTGAATGCAGGAAGATGACTTCTGGCCTGACATTCTATCCCCTGTGTCACTTAGTTGCCCCACAACTCTGATTATAATTAATGACTTTGGTTACACATACATACATTTTGATAAACTTTTCCAAAACAAAATATTTAAACAAGATCTAGGGTTCATCTTCCAAAGCCAGGTAGCCAGGGTAAAGGAGATAGCTGTGTAGGAGCCACATTGTTTTCCCACCCCCAAATATTTTTTTTCATGCCCAGTAGAAGGCAGTGAGTAAGGAATAAATCTTCATGGTCTGAGAACAGTGGCTAAGTCCTTCAGAAGGACTGAACATTTCTCCCTTTCATTATTACTTAGGGGGCATTAAGCCCCCGAACTTTGACAGACGTCTTTGCCAGGTGGTTACAAAAGGAAGGTCAATTTAGGAAATGAACAGTTGTTTAAGAAGATCGTATCTGAGAAAAGGATTGTTACTCTTGGACTACAGCTTAAAATATAAGAACTGTGGGATATTTGTCAAAGACTACACCTAACAAAGTCTGTTAAATGTGTATTTGCCTGAAATTTTATAAATCTAGTCAAAAGGGCTCTAAAATGAAAAGGAAAGGGAAGGGAAAAAATCACCTATGTATATTTATTCACCTAATTGTACCAGAAAGTACGTATGAAGTAGGACAACTAACAGTAGCGGTGCATGGAACGGTGATAGAGCATCATCCTTAGGGACAAAACAAGTTCCCAGAAAAGAATCATCAGTAAAATCCATGATCTCAGACACTTATATGAGTGCATAAGCAAAAATACTTGTGGCAATGCATATAATATTAGGATGTTATTTGTTCTAAGAATATAGAGAAATATGATTCATGAACTGATGCAAAGTGAAGTAAGAACTAGGGAAACTACTCATATACACATATATACACACATACACACATACACATACACACACATACACACATACACACACATACCCAAATACATACACACACAGACCACAATGTAAAGAACACCACCAAGAAAAGTGAAAATTATTTACTGTCTCATTATAATGATTACGTTTTGCTCCAAAAAAAGAGATGCAAGATGGCAGCTCTCTTCATTCTTTGCCAAAACAGAGTCTTACAGGTATATCATAATGTTAGTCTTGGTCGATGTATCAGTTAGTTTTGAGCTTTTCCTCTCTCTTCCCTTAGTTCTCCTCTCACTCCCTGTACCCCTCTCATTCTTCAGTATGAAGGATGACTGAGTTCAGAGAAAAGGAGGGCATATTGGGAAATATAAATGCCAGAACAAAAGACAAATAAAAAATGTTGAAAATTAAAATATACTTGTAAGCTGAATTCAAGCGCCTAATACAAAAAAAGGCAATTTTGACCATAAGACTATCACCAAGCTCCAGTGAAATGGAATCCAAGGCTGTAATAAAATTATGGAGGGATGCACTTTATTCAATAGGAACAGATCAAATAAAAGCAGGTGTGGAAATGGGGGGTTGGCAGAGCAGAAATGCATATTAAGATGTATTTGTGAGGAAATCCAGAAATGAGAGGAAGGAAGCACAGTGGTGAATATTTAGGTAAAGATCAATGGAGACAGAAACAGAAATACCATCATACAGACCATCTGGACAGGAAAAGGGAATGCATGAGGAGTTTGAAAAGCAAAAACCATTCACAAGTATGGCATGGTGGTATATGATATAGAAAAGACAGAAGACTTCACTTATCTGAACTTCTTCTGGGGCTCTTTCTGCTGAAAGCAAAGCAATTACTCATTTCTTGATTGGCTTTACCGATCATTTCATTATTTGAGTGCTGTATTATTTGAGCCTCAAAATGAGGGGAGTAATTTTCTGGAATCTGATTTTACCAAGGAGGAATTTTTGAAGTAGAAATAATGGAAACCTTGGGATAGGGAAGTAACTATCCTATCTTATATTTTGTGGTAGAGGAAGACAAGAGGAAAGATAGGAATAGTCCGACTTTCATTCTATATTTTAGGGTAGTAAATCCCAAAGCACCCAGAAATAGGATAGCTAGGATACTATGGCCTAAATTCTATAGGAAAAGTCAGATCAGGGGGACTGAGGAGCTCTAAAGTATGAAATTCTGAAGACACAGAGAAATAATTACATTGAGGAGAAAAGGGGAAAGTTATCTAGAGAGACTGATGCCAATGCACAGAGAAATCATCAACCAAGATTTTGAAAAGACATTCAAAATATGAAGACAAGGACAAGGAACAGAGACTGAATACAAAATCACTGTGGAGTCTGTAAGAATAATCATATGTTCTAAAGCTCAGAATGTCAAGTCTAACAAAGAAAGTGAACCACAAGCAATTGGTAGATTTTTTTAGCAGTATTGGGGCAAAGAAGAGATTCAACAAACAGCTACTTGAGGTAGACAAGACAATAGTAATAATGAATGATGGAGAAATGGTGACTTACTCAGCTTTTATTTGATTCCATTTCTCTGCCTAGAACAATGATCTTTCAACTGGCAAGGACAGAATAAAATGACTAATCAGAAGCTGGTATCCAAGCTAATTAGCAAAACAGGAAAAAAAAGAGAACCTAGTTGTCCCAGATGCATTTGTGTTACCAGAAGATGAACAATATTCCAGAGTCCTGGAAAAATAAAGGCTGATGGGATTGTTGGAACTAATGTCAGTGATCTTTGAAGGATCACGGAGAATAATAAATGCACTGTTATATCAGAGAAGGACAAATTCTGTCCCAATTAAAAAAAAGGGATGCAAATGTCATTTCTAAACTAAAGGCCAATGAGATTGACTTTGATGCCTACATAAATTGTAGGATGTTTTATTAAAGGTATGGTTGTTGAATGACCTGGAAAAGGCTGCACTGATCACAAAGTTTCAGCATGATTTTGTCATGAATAGGTCAATCCAGGACAACCTAGTTTCCTTTCTTGATAGGACTGCTTGACTGGTGGATCAGAGGAGTATAGCAGATACAGTTTGCTGATATTTTAAGGATTTGACAAATTCTCTTATACTGTTATTGTGGACAAGATAGGAAGATGGCATCCAGATGACAGTGCTTTTGAGTAGATTTAGAATTAGCTGAATAACTAGGCCCAAAGTTTAGTGCATTTAGAGTTTGATGTCAATTTGGAAGGGAGATCTCTAGTGGAGTACCCCAGAGATCTCTCCTTTATGTGCTGTTCAACATTTTTTATTAGTGACTTGGTTAAAATCATAGGTGGTATGCTTATCAAATTTGTAGGTACTATAAAGACAAGACAGAGAGGCAATGCTTTTCCTGACAGAATCAGGTTCCAAAATGATCTCGATGTGTTAGCAAGTTGGGTAGACTAGAATAAAGTCAAACTTAATAGGGACAAATTTAATATCATAGTAACAGAATTTGAGAGCTGAAAGGGGTTTCAACAGCTTTCTAGTCCAATTCTTCCATGAAAGGAATCTCCATGATAGTATATCTGACAAAAATGGTTATCTTAAACTTAGGTTAAAAAAGTCACATCACAACTAAAACTTCTTACTTATGGTTTCATATATCAATAAACCAAGGATCTGGCCTAGTGGGTGGCATGTATATGTAGTTTACTTAACGTGTCAAGGTATGGCTTCTTACAAGATGTGGATCATAAGTTCAGTGGCACTTTTTTTCAACTAGAATATTAAGTGCCTATTGGCCAGCCTCTTGGTGATGAACTTATCCATCCTGAGATGAGTACTCTTCATATGACAAAACACACATTCCATCCTTGAGCCTCTATTCTCAGTCTTGTCCTTTTGGGACAGAGTCCTCGAGCACCTTGGGCCATGACTACATCTCCAAATAGGGCTTAAGTAGAGAACACGGCTCTTAAAACACAACTTTTTCCTCTTTCTTATCCCGGTCAGCTGGAAACTAATAAACCAATAACAAAAAGTTATCTTCTGAGCACTTTTGACTTATACCTTATGAAAGTACTTTGATTTGATATAATTTTATAGAGACCTGGCTCAAGGAGAAGGTAGCCACAATGAGTAGCTTCTGCAATCATTCTTCCCATGTACTGTAAAAAGTCAAGGATTTCCAAAGACTTTGGGTCACTAGAGAAGTGATCCTTCTATCAAGTTCATTAAATATAAGTTGAAAAAATATTTGGAGGAGTGGCTAAGCAGGCCTTAAATGTAGCAAGGCCACAAGGAGAGAAGGGAACATCATTGAATTCTTATGAAACTGATAAGTTTATAAATGAAGTTTACCCAATATGGTCTTTATGCTGTGACATTTATCCCATGCCATTTTTACCCTAGACCTATCTAAAGGATTTAAAAGAGCTATCCAAGGCAGTGAAGTCATAGGAGATGCTTTTCCTTTAAGACTGGTGTTACCTTTTCTTCTCAGCACTGGCCTCCAACATACTGTCTTTTTAGGTGGACATCTAATTTCAGGAATGAAACAAAGAAGGAAGATGGTATGGGAAAAAGGCACAGGGGTAGTTATCAGGAGGCCAGTGTACTCATTTTAACTCTGCCATTAGCTGACTATGTGCTATTGACTAGGTGACTTTATCTCTTACTCAGTTGTCTTACTGAAAAATGGAGGTGATTCTTGCCCATCCTACTTTCTAAGGATTTACACTGATATTTGATTGAGTATGATAATGGGGGTGCATTGAATGGTTTAAATAATTATGTAAATGCAAGTTAATGTTAATATTGGTGGTTTTCCCAGGACATCAATGTACTATTAATAGAGTTGTGAATTGATCCAACCATTCTGAAGAGCAGTTTGGAACTATACCCAAAGGGCAATAAAACCATGCATACATACCCTTTGATCCATCAATACCACTACTAAGTCTGTATCGCAAAGAAACTTAAAGAAAGAGGGGGGTGGGGAATGACCTATTTGTTTAAAAATATTTATGGCACTTCTTTTTGTGGTGGCTAAGTATTGGAAATTGAAACTGGTAAATGGCAGAACAAGATGTGCAACAGAATACTATTGTACTATAAGAAATGACAAGCAGAATGATTTCAGTAAAACCTAGACTTTCATGAACTGATGCAAAGTGAAATGAGCAAAACCAGGTGACCGTTGTATAAAGTAACAATATTGTACAATGCTCACCTGTGATTGATTTAGAATAGTCTCAGCAATACAATGATCCAAGACAATCCCAAAGGACTCATGATAAAAAATGCTATTTACCTCTAGAAAAAAAAACTGATGATGTCTTAATTCTTAATAGAGACTGAAGCTTTCTTTCTTTCTTCCATAAAATAATATGGAAATATATTTACATGATTGCACATATTCAACCTACATCAAATTGCTTGGAAAGGCAGAGGAGAAGAGGGAATTTGGAACTCAAAACAACAAAAAAAGAATGCTAAAATTACTTTTACATGTGATTGAGGAAAAATGAAGTATCATTTAAAATAAAATATTGGCGGTTTTCTAAAAAAAGACAAAGCAGTGGGTTTTAAGACAAAAGATCTGAGTTTCAAATCCTGTCTCTTTCTCTCTATGTGATCTTTGGCACTGTGGGTCATTTACCCCTTCATGCCTCAGTTTTCTCATCTATAAAATGAGAGTGTTGTATAGGATCATCTCTGACATCTATTCCAGTTCCTAATCCATGATCCTATCTCTAAGTGACCTCTCAAGTTCCATCTAAACCTAAATCTGTCATCTTATGTATGAGAAAACTGAGGCTGAGAAAATGTAAGTGACTTGTCCAGTGTCATGCAGATAATAAGGCAAGATTTGAAATCAGGTCTTTTTTGACTCTAAGTCCTCTGTTCTGTCTATTGTACCACCTAGCTGCTTCTATGCAAATGCAGAAAGCAAAAGAAACTGAATAGAAGTAAACAAATTCATGCGGCATAAAAAGACTAGGTAAATAACTCAAGGGCAACATATGGCAAAGTGGAAAGAACACAATTGCTCCTTTCAAGTCTCCCCTTATTTGAAAGTCATCAAAAGAACAGAAAGAAGAGACACTGGCTAATCCCAAGAATGGTGATCATACAAAAGTATCTTAGAGAAGGTCATAAAGGAGGGGCAGAATTAAATTAAGATTTTTTTTTTCAAAATTGTGACACTATAGATTAGCCCATTCAAAGAAAGACTTAAAGACTGATAAAGACAATAACAGGGGGCACTGGTATGTCACGTTACAGTTTACCATCTAAGACCATTGATCACTTTTTGCCCAATTAACTCCTCTTACAGATGAGCAACCTGAGGTTCCAAGAGGATGAATGACTCACCCAAAGTCATAGATCAGGACTCCCAGATCCCAGTTCAGAGTTCATTCTACTACAGTGTGCTGACCCCTTCAGTACTTGTTGGGAGGATAAAATAGAGTAATGTTTTTGACAGCATTTTAAAACTCTGATCCTGAGTTTCCACCTGCCTGCTGTATATTTTCACCTGAATAACAGCCACAAAGAGAATAGCACTTGCCATTTATATGAGACTTTAATGTCTGCAAAGTGCTTTACATATATTATGTGGTAGCTCATTTGAGCCTCAGAAGAACTCTATTATCTTCATCTTACAGAACAAGAAATTGAGGCACAGTTTGAAAAACAAAACAAAACAAAATTCGTCTAAGTTTCACACGTCCTTGGGGATCCCAGCTCTCTTTTTCGGCTCCAAGGCCAGCATCTCTCCACTACACTGAGTTTCCTCTCATCATAGAGGACAAAGACTGATTTACTTTTTGTGATCCCTGAAGGCTGCCAGGCATTTCTCCATTGAAATTTGAGCTATTTCTTCAGTATATCCCTACAACATGTTGTGGAGCAAACAAAGAGATAAAGAGCCAGAGAGATACAGTCACTAGACTTAGATCTCTTCAAAAAAAATAATAAAAAGCCCAATATACAAGAACAAATGCTGTTTGCATGCTAATATGGCAGAGGGGAAAAAGCTATTGCTTGAGAATAGTTCTCTTGCAGCATGAAGGGCATGACATAACAAAGAAAATACACCTCAAGGGTGGGATGGATGAACATCTGAATTCTAACTAAGTCACTAATTATACCAGCATTGGATGTTTCAAGTATTTCTGCTCATGTAACTCTCGGCAGTTGGCTGTGTGTGTGTGTGTGTGTGTGTGTGTGTGTGTGTGTGTGTGTGTGTTTCATAGCTCCAGTACCCTCTGTGAGCCAAAGTTCTGACGCAAATACTGTGGATCAGGTGTCGTCGTGTACCCATATTCTATCTGAAGTAAATGTTTCATTTGCTCATTTTATTTCTGCATCAGAGATCTATTTAATAATAGTATAATAGACACCTTTCTGATACAAGGTACCTACCTAAATGAAGGAGATATGGTGGGACATTGTTGGAGGTGGGTGGCAAGGGAAGGGCTTGGAATCCCATACATCTGTCATTTTGTGTTATGCAACTCTTTAATTATTATGCCTTTGTTGTACTGAGATAAAACACTCTCCCACTGGGGAGCCATTTCTCAAGCAGGGATGTTCTCTTTTCATGGACAGGCAGAATTAGGCCATTCAGCTCACAGTGGTTCTGAGTGGGGATGCAGGGATTTAGATGTGTACTCTTGTTGGTTTGTTGGGCTCCCAAGAAAACATTTCCTCCTGACTTAGCATTCTGAACTCTTTGCTTCTTCATGGACTACAGATTCAGCAGGTTCAGCTTCATCAGTGACTAACATCCATTAACATCCGATTTTGCATGTGGCCCTGCATTTGGGGATCAGGTAGAAAGGAGAAAACCCATTCTTCGTCCTAGAACATCCTCAGAGAGTGCACACAGAAGGCTAGGTATATTGGGTCACCCATTAGGTGTGCTAATCAATGGTTCTAAAGAAAAATAGCACCAAGTTTATCTCTCGCTATCTTTTCCTAACGTGCTCCTTGCTTGCAGATCTGGCTCCTGACACTAAATCATTAGTAGACTACTTCTGTCACTATCTCCTTGGAAGATCTGAGGACCTGAGGTAAGTATTACCACCTCTGCTCCTTAGGCTCCTCATCTATAAAAGAGGGATAATAATATATGCTAAGCCAGATGGATCAAAAAAATATATGGGACCACTGATTCCCTCCACTCCACTTGCCTCCTTTTATAGATAAGTTCACGGAATGCCCAGAAGATTGAATGAATCAATCTCCTAAATAAATAGGTCAGATCTCCTAAATCTCAGTTCATACCTCATTCTACTTTAATATGTTGACCACTTTGTTGCTCTGAATCTCCAGTCCTTCATTTCCAAATGTTTGATACACATCTCCATCTGAGTAAAAACAGTAACAAGCACTAATGGCTCATGTCTAAATAGGACTGGGAGGTCTGTGAAGTCCTTTACATAAATCAATCTGTTCAGTCCTTACTACAACCCTGAGATTTAGGTGCTCATTTTGTCCTGGCCATTTTACAGATAGGGAAATCAAGGTGCAAAGAAGTGACTTAGCCTGAGACATACAGCTTTACCAACTGAGATTATACTGGAATTCAAATCTCCTACTTCCAGACCCATTACTTTATGCATTGTGTTATACATGTCTCTTGAATCTCAAATTCAAATGAGAAAAACAAGAAGTGCTTTGGAAGCCTTAAAATGCTGTAAAAATATGAACTACTTTTACTGCTCTGTTAAAATGAAACATTTCCTTCTTAAAATGGCTACTCCTTCAAACATTCCATTTTCAATCAAGAACTAAGAACACTAGATTCAAAATTCATAATCTTAACACAAGATTCATAATCTTAAAATCATTCTTGACTATTCCCTCTTACCCAGTTCCCATACAGAATCACTTGTGGCATTTGTTTTGATATTTCAACACTTTTTATTTGGACCATTTCAGGAACGTTCTAATTAGTTTTTGTTCTTTCAATTGTTTCTTTCTCCAACCAATCCTCCACACAAGTGTGAAAATACTCTTTTCCCAAGACTCTGGGTCTTAGGAACCACATCAGTTCAATTCTCTAATCTTAATAGCTCCATATTGTCTCTAGGGTGGTAGAGTAGAAAGAGATCACCTAATCCACCCCCTCATTCTTCAGATAAGAAAGCTAAATCACAATTAGATTACTTACCCAAGGTTATAATGGCAAAAAAGTAGCAGAGCTAAGATTAGAGCTCAGATTTTTTTCCCCCTCCCTTCTGGTAGAATGCTTTTGCTTACATATGGAAGCCTCAAAATACCCAATGGATTTTATATTCAAAATCTTAACCAATCAGATCCTGGTATATGGTATATATTATTGAGGAAAAGGAAAAGCAGAAAGAGTTAACTGTATTAATTTATTCATTATACTTTTATTGATGGATTTTGTTCTCAACATCACAGTTAGGGCCACTATATATTCTCACTACTTCCACAGTACTTTCTCTGATTAAAAACAAAAGCAAGCAGAAAAAAGGGTAAATTTTTAAATGACATGAATACTTTTCCTTCCACTTGAAATTACTCTTCCCATCTACTCATCCAAGTTCTGCCTTATCTCAACCTGTGAAAAGCCTGCAAGGTTTACCTCAAATCTCTTCTCTATGAAACTCTCAGATTACCAAAGGAGGAAAAATAACACTTTTCCTCTGACTTCCCATCACACTTGTCTGTACTGCTCACATACAACCAACTCCTCTTGTAGTGGGACTGAAGGGTTAAGTGAGATGTGAGCAAATGAGTTACCTACCTAGTACAGTTTCCAGGATGAGGGGGCCACAATACAGGAAGATGGGTTAAAAGAAATGTGGGAAACCACAAAAACCTAGTGAAAGGTCCTGATACTTCCTTCTATCTATGTCTGTGACCTGTTCTAATTTCAATGCCAGTCACTCACCCAAGAATTAAATATATTGGGAGACTTTAGCAATTGTTGTGAGATGGGAGAGGGGAATGTGAGATATGGAATATGATAGAGGTAGGAAGGGCTAGAAAACTCTGTGTTATTTATTGGATTTTTGCAACTCATGGCTGTTCTCTCAATTGTGCTGAGCCAAGCAATGAATAAATCTGCTTAATGAGGAAATGGCCCGTTTCCCTCTTGTCAAACTTATTGTAAAAATTCCAGAACTCTTGGGGTTTCAGAGACAGGGGAGAAGCAAGGTTAACACCTCATATTATTTTATACTATGCTATGCTATGCTATGCTATACTATAGTATACTATACTTTATTATTATCTCATGTTTGTGTGTACATACTTTCTCTCAACAGAGAGACTGTAAATTCCTGGGGAGTGAGATATGGTTTACTTTGGTCTCTGTACTCTGTGCAGTAGTCCTAGCATACAAAACTTCTCACATAGCTGTTCTTCAGAACAAATATAGATCAATTTTTGAGTAAAGGCACACCCAGAGACTTGCTAGATGTGGAATCAGAGGATTTGAGTTTAACATCTAGCTTACTTAGTTATTACCCATGCGAGGATGGGTGAGCCCCTTCTTCTTGGGGTTGGAATTGTTCCATTCAGGTCTAAATCCATGATCCTCTGACTAGACAAGAGAAATTTCGACAAACTTGTGGGTTAATGATGCCCTCATTAAATACAGGACGGGAATTCTAAACTTGGAATGCTCACCAGTAACTAATCAGTGGGATGAATCTTGAGTTAGGGATGGAGAATCACTTTCCTTGGGAGTTGAAATTCATTTAATGGTCAAACAAGAAAAACCTATTTCCTTTCCCCACAGTTTGCAGGCACCCTGCGTGTTGATTTCTTATTGTCTCCTTTTGTTTGGTTACCCACGATAGTTTCCACAAGGCCATGGTACAAAGTCAAGCGATTCCAGAAAAGGTTTGACCTCTGGTAAATATACATTAAGCAATTGAGTTTGAAGGACCAGGTAATCATCAGAACTACAAATAGTAATTCTGGCTGTGGGAGGGGCAAATACATTCAGAGGCAAGATAGGAAGGGAGGAGGGAACTATGAACCCCGTGTTCTCAGGGCGGACCAAGGCAGAACACCGGGATTCAAGGTCTTAAACTTCAAGATGGCTTACTATGAAGGGTGGTGATAATGATTGGAAATGGAGATCCTAGATACCCAAGATGGCAAGAAATGTGCCATCTGATACTTTTCTATTTTCCCTAATAATTCTTGCTAACTGGATATTAAGCTCACCTTTTCCTTCCTCCTTGACTAAGAAGTATGTGTGTGTTAAGGCACTGTAAATTTTGATCCTCTCAGGTACAGTTCCAGACTTCTTGCCTTGCTGATGAATATAACAATCACTATATTAGACCTATTATTCTGTGCAACGTCAATGTTTTCCCAGCTTTGCTAGAAAAAAAAATTTGTCTTCATTTTCCCCTTAGTCATTTTTCTTTTGGACCCGTTGTTAATGAACAACATGAGCTGTATCTGCACTAATCCTTTATAAGTTCAAACTCATGGGTCAGGCTCAATGACATCCTCATTGCAGCAACATCTACGCTCCAGTGCCTAGCACAGTGCTAGCCGGGTAACAGACACTCAAGGTGACAGATACAGATTTGGCTTTGAAACCTATGACTCTTTAGATTGTATAAAACACTAGGCTATTCAGCATTAGTTTAAATGATTCTGAAATCACTTTGTTAAATGCACTTCCTTTTTGCCCGTGCTGTGTGTGTGTGTGTGTGTGTGTGTGTTTTGGAAGAGATAAGAAAAACAAACATACAAGGGAGAAAAAACCCTATGTTCCTATAGCTAACATTACTTTTAATCTTATTGCTACATATGATTTCTCTGTTTTGTTCAGAGAAGTAAAACTATTTAAATTTTCTGACATTCCTTCTGGTTCTAAAAGTCTGATTCGTTTTTTTCCCATTTCATGAATCTTTCAGTCAAATATGATATCGTACAATAAGGCACGATAATTTTAGAGAAAGGATCCATCAAGGACACTGAGTCCCATTTTCTCCCCTTTGTTCCTTCATCAACCCCATAAATTATTTTAGGCAGAAAGAAAATACTGACATAATGCTGATTATGTGTTTCCAATGATGATCACTCTCTATAATATCAATCCAAATAGGATTATTTGCTTGGGTGAAAGCAACTACTCCCAATACCCAAACTCACATTATCTGCAATAAATCAATCAATATTCATTAAGTGCTTGCTGTATGCATACAAATGTGCTAGACATTAGGAGAGATAAGCAGTTTCATTAATGGCCATTTTCCTCATTGGAACTTGCAATTGGGGGTGGCTAGGTAGCACAGTGAATAAATAGAGCACTGGACCTGGAGTCAGGAGAACCTGAGTTCAAATCTAGCCTCAGACAGCTGTATGATCTTCGGCAAGTCACTTAATCTCTGTTTGCCACTGGAGAAGGAAATGAAAAACCACTTCAGTATCTTTGCCAAGAAAACCCCATAGACAAAGGTCTATGGTATCGTGACAAGGACATGAGTGAAATGATTAAAAAATATTACATGTTAAGCATAATCTTAGGTTCATTGGGTTTTAAATTTAAAGCTAGAAGGAAACTTAAAGTTCTCATGTAGCCTCATTTTAAAGATGAGGAAACTAAGGTCCAGAGAGGATAAGTGATTTGCTCAAGTCACACAGATAATAAAGGACTAAAGTAAGATTGGAATCCAGCCCTCTGACTTCAAATCCAACACTCTATCTACCGAATTAGAAAATTGCAAAACAAGGTGTTCCATGACCATGATATACCTTGTGTGTGTCTCCTTTCTGTCCTCCTTATAATAGAATTCCTACCCCCTATTCACCTATTCAAATCTTACTATGCTTTTAAATCAATAGTGTCCAACTCAAATACAAACAGGCATTAGTAAATCATAAGTAAGGATTCCTGCGGGTAGCACATTGACTCAGAAAACCACACTCTAACATTATCTATGCTCTCTTGAATTTTTTATTTATTATGTTAAATATTTCCTAATTGCATTTTAATCTGGTTTGTCTGGGGGATGTATTTACCACCTCTGTTTTAAGACCAAACTCTGGTTCCTCCTTCAGGAAGCCTCTCTTTACTGTTTTCCTTTGATATATGATAACATTCAGTGTCAATGCTACATACATGACAGACAATATACATATACTGCTTTCTGGGATTCCTTCTATTACTAAACTGAATTTTAACTATTTTATGTTTGTTGTTATTTAAGCAAATTCATATCTATGTCTTTCTGATGGAATCCTAATAAAATTGACCCCAGCCCCAATGTTCTAACTTCATTATAGGCCTGGCCCTTCTGAAGAGCAGGCTCATTGCACCTACCTATCCCCCTTCCCCCACAATGTCCTAACTTCTTCATATATGCCTCATTGCTCATTGGAACAACAGGTGAGTCCCTGAACTCTTAGTTCCCACAGAAACAGCAGGTGTGTCCATATGATGGGAACCCAGCTATTGCCTCTACCTGGTCACTGCCTCCCAGACCCATTCCCACAGAAAGAAGTGTGTTCTTGTACTCAGTCACAATCACATCATCTATGTAGCCCAAGACAGGACCACAGTACCTAACTATCTGTCTTAACCAGACAGGACCACAGTAGCTAGCCAGTTGGAGGGCAGAATGACTAGAATGTTTAACCACGGAACTATAGATGGGACCCTTCCTACCTAATCTTTTAACAAACTCCT
>CM053595.1:31007043-31022162 GCA_028646575.1 Pseudocheirus occidentalis | reverse complement strand
GAGAGAGAGAGAGAGAGAGAGAGAGATGGAATAAGGGAGGAAGAGGGAGGGAGGCAGGGAGGGAAGGAAAGAGAGAGAGAGGGAGGGAGGGAGAGAAATAGGTGGGTCTGTTTGGCTGAACTGCAGTGGTTTGGGCAGTCCCAGCTTTATCAAAGCTGGCTCATTCAAGGAAACCAAATATTCCATTGCAAATAAGTGGCAAATGATCAACAGGCTAAACAACTCCCCTTCAAATGTGGGAATCTGGGAGCTAGAGGTTGGATTTATTTCTCTCCTTGAGGCAATTTTCACACACACGCGTAAATCACTGCTTACTGAAGCTGTTTATTTAATTATTTAGCATTGTGACTGCCAGCCAGACGTTATATAAGCAAGGCCAACAATCCAATCTAACATAGAAACAACATGTTTATGGATTACAGGCTCTGCCATTCAGCAATTCTGCTAATCCCTCAGTCCCTAGGTTTGTAGAAGGTGCAAGTACTGCACATACCCTGTACTTAAAACACACTCTACCAGCAGGCAGCGACTTCCCCAAACTTTAGCCCTAAGCATAAAATGATGGATGGAAATGGATTTTTCTTCCAGTGGTAGAGGGGCACCTGACCAACATAAAAGGCAACTCCTTCCCTACAGCTTGGGTTCATTTGCGTTAATTCCAGATGTTTCCATCGGGGCAAGGTTTGGGGACATTTGGACAAATGACTTCTCCCAACAGAAATGTCCATCTGTGTTTTTTGCCTGACTCCCAAACCAAGCAGTTGGCATTTTCTCCCTGGATGTAATAATTCTGTCCTAGAAGAACAAGGTGGTCCCCTCCCCCCTTTTCTTTCCTTCCCTCCACTACACCCTAGCAGAATGCTGCCTGCTTGTTACTGAGTATAAATTGCATAGACCAGCTGAACCTATCATTTGGCATGATTACCATTACCCCATGGTCTGTGTTTATTACTCCAATTGTTACTGCTAATAATAGCCAATTCCCTGTTTTCATTTTGGGAATATGATGGAAAACACTAGGGAGCTGCTTCCTTCTACACAGCTGTCACGTGGCCAATGGCTATGGCAGAGAAAACTATTCTAAAGCACATACTCTGCTTGACTTAGACAATTCACATTGTATTCTCTTAGTAGTATAGCTTGATGGTCTAGGCCCAGTTTCTTCCACGGATTGGTAGTACACTTCCTTCCTTACCTGTGATAAGCTGAGTAAGAACTTTAGTCTGGTCATTGAGTATGTTCACTGTAACATTTCTGGCAGATTTGAAGTACAGTGGATTGCCCTACAATAGGAGCACAAGAAAAAGCAGGTAAAAATGGTGCCAGGCTTCCCAGAAGAAAACAACAGCTCTTGTTGGTAAACAGCCTGTGGATTGGGTAGATTTCAGGGTCAATCTGGTACCCTATGCCTTTGAAAAACCGGACAGTGAAGCATCCTCCACTTTTAGAAGCATACCTGGCCTTTACCCTGGCACCAAATTGCACCTCCCCACCCCCGTTTGTCATTCCAGGAACTCAGGAGAGAAATAGGACAAATGCCTGCTGACAGCACCATTTTTAGTCTCCATCTATGTAGAGCTGGCTCTGGTATAAGCCTTTCTCCACCTCGTCTTAGGGTTCTGGAACCTGTCAAACACTGATAAACCCACCAGTTTATATGTCTCTGAAATAAGACTCTTCCTTTGGAGAGAATGGAAACCACCACCATGCAAGATAATATACATACAATCAAATGATCATAGACTCATATAGATTTAGAGCTGGAGGGTACCTTGTGGGGATATCCAGTTCAATCCCATCATTTTACAGAGAAGAGAACTGACTGAGACCTGGAGAGTCTAAGGGACTTGCCCTTAGTCATATATTTTTTTCTGAGTTCAGGGAATTGGGACTACTTAGGGCACTCGCCACAATAGATGAATGATTTAGTGGGGAAGCTGAGAAAGTATATGTAAGATTTTAAGCCAGCTCATCTGTGTAATCACACCGTCACCTAGCATTTCTGTTTCTGGATTACCCAGAAGGCTCATTCAACTGGAAAGACTGCTTGCTCACCATTCTGGACAGTTGTTAGAGCTGAGTGACCCAGTTCTTCTTTCATCCCCTTCCCCATTTCCAGTAGTCTCAGTGGAGAACAAAATATGCACAAAGACAGAGTCAGCCATTCTAGACCCTATGTCTGAGTGGTGACTGGTCAATCTATGAAGCCCCTCCTTCAGGATGTTTGTTCCCTACAGCTACCCTATACTGAGCAGCTAAGTGGTATGGTGAACACGGTGTTAGAGTTGGAGTAATGGAAACCTGAATTTGAATTCTACTTTATATATCAACTTGCTGCGTAACCCAAGACAAGTCACTTAACTTCTCTCAACCTCAGTTTTCTCATCTGTAAAAGGGGGATACTAATGGCACTTCTATCACATGGATTGGTCAATTCAGCCTATGCAAAAATTTATAGGTCAGTGAGAAGAAATTGGCTCCTTCTGCTCTTTGTTTTGGATAGTAAGATGCATGAAAGTACAAATCAACAAATCTTGATATTGTCACAAGTGGGGTATAGTCATTAACTACTACTGGATAAGAAGATAAAGGTGCTATGATGTGAATGTTACCAACAGCATGCAGAGGGAAAAAAATCATGCATTCTTCTAAGCAAAAATCCATCAACCACTTTTTATCCAGTCATGGGTTCCAATAAGGCATTGGCTAGTCTAATTAGGGACTTTCTTCCTAAAACATTTTTGAATTTAAATTATTCTTAATTTAATCTTGGTCACAACAATCTAGGAAGGAAAGGATTCTTAGGGGTAGGGAATGAGACAATGCTGCCACTGTTGAGGGAGGGCTTAAGATGGACAAGCTTCATCTCATTGCTTTCAGATCACTTGACAGACTCTAAATGGAACATCTGATCTTCATTTATAATTTGGATATTCTAGCTGCAAAAACAGTTTATAATGTACCAATTTATATTAGTGCCAAGGGGCATTAAATCACTTGGACTTTAAGGGTGCTTTCATATATAATACAAAAGCTCCCTTCCTTTTCCTTTTCCTTAGCAAACCTACTTCTTTCTCTCTGACTGGCAATAGTAGGTCTTGTACCTTTTATTTATTGGCAACATGAAGTAGTTAAAGGGAGGAGTGTGTCTTTTGTACTTTTATAGAGAAAAGAAGAAAATGTGACTAGAGTCAGAGGACATGAATAAACTAAACATTTTACTTCTTATTGCCGGACTCTGGGTAAGTCACTATACCTCTTTCCATTTCTTGTTTCCTTATCTCCACCCTCAAGCTTATTCAAGGATTATCAATCCCTGCTTTTCCACTTTTGTACCTACCACTTGGTCCTGACATAGCTAACTTCCTTCCTTCCTTCCTTCCTTCCTTCCTTCCTTCCTTCCTTCCTTCCTCCCTTCCTCCCTCCCTTCCTCCCTCCCTTCCTCCCTCCCTTTCCAGCTCCCCTTTATGTTTTGCCTTCCTCTATTAGAACATAAGCTCCTTGAGAGTAAAGACTACCTTGAGTTTTTTTTTCCTTTTGGTAACCATTGCACTTAATAACATTGCCTAACACTGTGAGCACTCAATCAATGCTCTATATAACTATCTCATTTGGAAAATAATGATGAAAAACTAAATGACCTCTTAAGTCTTTCCTAGTTTTAGATCCCATGATCCTACAGTCTTATATTTTTGCCGAACTCTAAAAGGTCAATAGAAACAATGAAGATCCATTTGTGGGGTTATTTTGGGGCTAGATTATATTAGACTATAGTTTCTACAATCTGGCACTTGATGCAGGCTAGTCTTAATGGCTTTATGAAATTTGATGTCTTAGCTCGGAAGTCTTGCTAACCAAACCCTTTGTATTTAATGAATACTTGGTATCCAACAGCACTTCCACTCTGAAAATCAAGTACAGAGCACCAGGTCATGTATCACTCATGCCTGTCAAGGGTAGTGTATGACTTTAAAGGGTCAGCAGTTCTGTTTTTTATTTGTTTGCTTTTTCCCTCAAGACAAGCGCAGTAGGGAACAAGTTTTGCTGAGAGAAGATGAGCAACAAGGTGTGGACTGATATCTTCTGATACATAGGGGTGACAGTACGAAGAAAGAGAAGACAGTCTCACCATGGTTAAATCTTCAAAGTGTGTTTGTGTGTGTGTGGGGATGTCAGGGCACTGAGAAGAAGACTGTCCATGTAAGTAGCAGCGACTATTGTCACAACCCTGGGATAGTAAAAAGAACACTGTATTTGAAATTGTTAACAGTAATAATATTAATAGCTAACATTTATAAAGGAAGCCCTTTATTAATTAATATTAATATTCTCATTTGATCCTCACAACAATCCTGATTATTTTCCTCATTTTACAGGTGAAGAAAATGAACAGTGTTTAAGTGACTTGCCCAGGGTCACACAGCTAGTAGGTATCCAAATCTGGATTCGAACTCAGGTCTTTCTGATTCAAGTCCCAATGCTTTAATAACTGTGCCACCTAGCTGGATGACCTTGGTTAGAATCCTTAGTAACCATGTAACCTTGGTAGAGACCTTCTGGGCTTCCATTTATACATCTATGATCTAGGAAAAATTACCTCAATTTCCTGCCATACAGAGTTTTTGAGAGTAACTCTGAAGTTCTCTAGCAATGGGATTTCATAGTGATTATTGTTACAGCATTTCCATGCTTTCCTAAGGTAAAGGCCCAGCCAGAATGTGAGCCTGTTTTCAGTGTTTGCTATTACGGGCATGAGTCACACAACCTGCTTCTGCTGTGGGCAGCAGTTCCCCCATCCCATCCACTCTGAAAGAGGAAGCCAGACATTTCACTGGTTCAGGTTAGCACAGATGTTTTTAAAAATTGGAAATCAAGTATATTTTTATTAGTCTTCTGGGAAAGAGGAAAAGCATTTAATGCAATACTAGCGTAGATTTCCATAACTATCCATTAGGAAATTACTTTCAGGCTAAAAAAATTCCACCTCCCTTCAGCCCGCATTGTTTCAGGCAGTGTTTAGTGGATTAAAAAGATTTTAAGGTGTGAATTAGAATTGAGGAAAGTCTTAGCTTTGAAATATGGAGAGAGTGAGTAAATGGGGTAAGATAACAAATGTCTTATCCTTAAGCTGCTATGAGAGCCAAGATAATATAATAGGAATAGTATGGCCTAGGAGTCAGGGGATCTGGGTTCTTATCCCAGTTGCCACTCAAATTAGCCGTGTGACCTTGGGCAAGTCATTGCCTCTCCTCTGTATCTCAGCTTTTCCTTCTATAAAATCAAAGTGTTCCATAGGATGATCTCTATGGCTTCTTCTAGCTCTAGTTCAATGTTCAAAGACAGTGGTTCCCAAATCATGGACTCAGGCCTGTGAATTATTGCAAGGGACTTATATATGCAAAACAAGTACTGTCATTTTCATCTTTATCTCCAATAAGGTACCCAACATGACCCAATGTAATAAATAAGAAAATGTGACTCTGGAGAATAAATAGTGCCTGTTACATATATGTATTATTATTATTATTATTTTGAAAAATGTGTGTAAGATGCTGTAGTGATTAATAATTTTGTTGTTGAGTTATTTCAGTCCTGTCTGACTATCCATGACCCCATTTGAGGTTTTCTTGACAATGATACTGTAGTGGTTTCCCATTTTCTTCTCCAGCTCATTTTACTAATGAGGAAACTGAAGCAAACAGGGTTGAGTGACTTGCCCAGGATCATACAGCTAGTAAGTGTCTGAGGCCAGATTTGAACTTAGATCCTCTTGATTCCATTGTCTATGTTCTGTAAAGGACACCACCTAGCTACCCAGAAATAGAAATTCATTTCAAAACTCCACTGAATTTATAGAAATTTTTTGTCAGTGTAAATTTTCCCAATTAGCAGATACTCATAGTACAACTACTATCACATGAAACTATGAATTTTTTTAATGCTGGAAAGGAATTTTCTTACTAGAAAAGGTTGAGAACCAGTGTTCTAAGTTCCCTTCTAGAGTAGCTCTGACATTCTATGTTCTAACATCTTTCCCTACTCTACCATTCTGTGTTCTAAGTGCCCTTCCAGCTCTGTGTTTTACATTCTAGAGTCTCTTCTGGCTCAGATATTCTGGGTTCCAAGTCCCCATCTAGTTTTGAGACTTCATCAGGTTCCCTTCCAGGTCTGTGTTCTATGGTTAAAGTCCTTTCCAGCTCAGACATTCTGTGATCTAAGTCTCATCTGTCTTTTGACATTGCTTTCTAAGATTCCTTCTTGCTCTAACATATTCTGGGTTCTCAAGCATCTCTGACTGTATTTATTTCTTCAGTGTTTTTGTATTTTCAACTCTGTCGCTTCACCCCATTCAAAGTTTGAAGTTTTTAAATGCTATACACATGCCTTGAATATAATTCAAAGGACTCTGGAAGTTCTTCCCTCCTGCAGAAGAGGAATTATGTCTAGATAGGAAGCTCATAACTGCTTTGCTCAATATTTATGTCAGGAGATAAAATAAAAAAAACACCCTTTCCTTTTTATTACTATTTCCCAATAACATAGTATGACATTAATTGTTCTAATGCTCTGAGACTCAGGGAAACAGAATCAATACAGCATCATCACCTTAATAAAGGGCTAATAATACACAATGCAGCCTGTGATGTTGAGCCCACATTACTCTAATGTTTCCATATATTTTGCACTTCAACTCATTAGTTTGTTCCACCAAGTCCTCATCTTGGAGAGGAAGAAGTAATATGAATAAATCATCTTGCTACAAAGCGAGTTTATGTTTCCAATTTGAACAATAGATTTGTCCACTAGGAAGAAAGCTTTGCACAGATGATGGATACTCAAAGCCACCCACTGCAGCTCGGTAAATGGACTTTTCGTTTCACAGTCTGGCTCTGTCTTCAGAGGCTGATCTAGTGAAACAAAAGCCAAGCACAATAGATTTCAGTATCTTTGCAGTATCGTAACAACCTGAGCAAAGGCCATTCCCATCTTTGTCTCAGACAGTCTCTTTCTTGGTACATGTGGGACGCTGTATCCCCAGCCTGTATCCTGACCTCCATCCCTGCCCCCTCCACTGGTGTTCTGATCAGGAAACATTTAGTGTCATCATCTGTCTGTGCCTTTAGGGCTAGGGAAGGTTAATTTCTGCTGCTGGAGAAATTGCTCTGATGCCAGTTGACTTTCAATAACCTACCTGTAGGCAAACATCTGAAGGCAAACCCTCACAGATGCCTCCCCTCAGGCAAAGCTATACTGTTAGAAGAGAAAGAAGCCTAGGCTGGCACATACTTTGATTCAACACTAACTTTGCTACAGCTGCATTTTCCTGAATGGAAGGAATTCTGTAAACAATCGCTCCAGTATTTTCTGAGACCTGGTGCATCGGGGAAGGGGAGAGAAACAGACAGTAATATCTGATAACATCTCATTTTTCTGAGATCACCAGGAAATGAAGTGTAATATCTTCTTCGATGTCCTATATAACATAAAATTACTCTGTCAAGTGCCAAAATTTTAAAAGGTTAATAATATCTTTGTGACAATGACATAAGGCTGGTCTTGAGTTCAAGTGCAACTCCTGACATTAATTGGCAATGTGACCTTGGGCCAGTCATTAAAACTCTCAGTGTTCTAGGCAACTCTCTAAGATAGTAAATTGCCCAGAAGTAACTGACCTGCATTGATAGAGTTTCCTTTCATGGAAGTTCTCAATACTGATGAAATCACCGGCTCAAGTTCCATTCTTAAGACCCAAATTTCTAAAATATTTATGTTGTTTCTTTCTTTGCCAAGGACTTTAAAAATAGCTTTCTTTCCTCACCTTGGTGACTCAGGATCATCATTAGGAACAGTAATAATGAATAATACCTTCGGGTTTTTTTCTTTTTGAGGGGGGAGGGAGGAGCTCTGAATCTGTGGTGCACTGGTACAGGGAACTCCTGGTGAGCAAATTCCTTTCTACTAATGCAGACAGGCAACAATTCTGAAATTTATAGTCATTCAATGGTTAAGTGAGTTGCTCAGGGTCACACAGACAACGTGTGTTAAAGGTAGGATGTTAAATCAGGTAATTCTAGGCCTTCTCTCTATCTGCTATGCCAGACTACCTTCATAATAAAAAAATGACATTACATTAATAATAGAATGATGTTTCCAGAGACTACTGAAGTACACAGGACTACATTAAATTGTCTTTATGTTAAATATCTGTATCAATAATGCAATATTCACAACATCCATGGTGGTTATGAATATGCTGGTATAGTTGTGAATCACAAAATGTAGCAAACTCTCCACATGGAGAGCAGAACCAAAGCCTTTATTCAAATATCAGAAAACTGAGTCCCAGAACCAGAAAGCCAAAGTTATTACAGTAGTTATGAAGTTGATACACATGGTTAATGCAGTGAACACCCACATTCCCAAGCCTTCACAATAGAACAGGCTCCCTTAAGCAGGGTTCCCTCTCTCACTCATGATAGCTCCTCAGCCTGGTTCTTGAAAGTTTTCAGGAAAAGTTGCAGAAGAAGGATCTCAGCAGTATCCAGGTGGTGACTGAGAGAATATCTGACTGTCCTGCTGGTTCTCTTCCTTATATACAGTATAGCTCCTCCCTGTTCTGCACCTTCCTGTTAAGGTGTTAACTACTCCCAAGGTATTCACTTGAAGTAAGCTGCTAAGTGCCTGTTTACTAAGTGCTAATAGAAAGGGGCATGGAAGATCTTCTGATTCCATTAACATTACAATATCTGATACTACTACTGTTTTTATATTTCTTGTGTCTCCTTTTTCCACTTTGTGTGTCTCCCTATTCTGATTTGTTCATTCTTTCCCGAGGCCTGAAAAACCAGAAAACTAAACCTGTTAGAATCATAGAAATTAGGAGCTAACACGGTCTGAACAAAAGGCCTTTAGTATCTTCTGTAGAAAAAGTGCAGAGGCTTTGGGGCAGCTTTCTCCACCACTTGCTTTTGGATCCTCTGACGTATTCTCAGGATACTGGCCTCAGAATAAACTACAAGGAATGCAGAAATGGGAGAGGGCAATGTGCACTGGATGACAGAGTCTAAGATTTGTGTACTGTATTCTAGTAAAAATGCTGTGATAAAACAATAAGGAAGGCGGGAGCAAATGTACATGTGTGTACGTGTGTGTGGGTATGTGCATATGTGTATGTGTTTTCCTCTATTGGAAGTTTCTTAATCTTCAGAGGATTCCTTTTGTTAAAGGTGATATCTCCCCAAGCAAAGAACAAAGTTGGGATGGTTTGAAAAACAGTTTTTTAAATTATGAATTATAGTTTTAAGTGAATTCATTTGAGTCCTTCAGGAGGCCTCAATCACCCATTAAAGAAGATAACTGTCCACTGAGCCAAAATGTCTTGAACTCCTTTACAGATCACAGTAAGATTAATCACTCAGTTTTGAGTGACTGTTTTCTTCTTCTCAGGGGAAATGCCTCAGTCTCTAAATCCTGTTCCCACCGAACACCACCTACTTAAGGACTCCAGGGGAGTTATTTGATTTCTGTCAGCTTCAGTGCCCACTTCTAAAACATTAAGCAAATCATACAGTCATACAGAGCTAGTTCACGAAGCAGCATGGGGGAAGAGGAAGCGTGGTGTCCACAGCACTCCCTACAAATGGAAGTGCAGGGCACTCACTGATGAAGCTGGCTACTGTAGAAGTAACCTGCCTGTTGTACAACCAATCAGCCAACAAATGCTCAGTGATCCTTTTTCATCTGTGCTTGCCTGGATTTCAACATAGAAATACTCCTTCCCCTCAAAGGGCTTAATGTTTTGAAGCATAGTGAAACAGGCTAGAGCAGTGGTTCTCAACCTGTGGGTTATGTTCAATTCGTAACAGTGAAAATACATCCTGCATATCAGATTGATTCACAACAGTAGCAAAATTACAGTTATGAAGTAGCAACGAAAATAATTTTATGGTTGGGGGTCACCACAACATGAGGAACTATATTAAAGGGTCATGGTATTAGGAAGGTTGAGAACCACCGGGCTAGAGGGATGGACATGGTGTTAAGAAGTTCTGGGTTCTAATCCTACCTTAGATATATTAGCTGTGTTGTCCTAAATAAACGACTTAACCTGTTTCTTCATCTACAAAGTGAGTGGGTGGGACTTGCCTGCCTCTGGGGAATTTTCCCAGATTCTGAGTTTATGGCCTGACATCATGTCACCTTGAATTGATCTCATTTCTTCCTTCTTCCCAATTCATGGGGCCACAGTTTCATAGACCAAGGGCTAGAAGTGATTTCAGAAGGTACCTGACCCAATCTTTAACAGTTCTGGGCACCGTGTGTGCTTAATAAATACTTAGTGATTGATTTCTTAAGTTTAAGAAGTTATTAAGCATCAGAGTTGAGGTTTAAACCCAGGTCCTCTATTTCTAGAGCCAGAGTTCTTCCCCGTGTGCCCCAAAAGAAGGCAATAGATTCTAGGATCATACACTTACAGGGACAGTGCAAAGAGTGCTTGGCCTGGAGTCAGGAAGATTCCCCTTCTTGAGTTCAAATCCAGTCTCGGACATTAGCTATGTGATGCTGAGCAAGTCGCTTAAGCCCATTTGTCTCAGTTTCCTTAAGTATAAAATGAGCCAGAGAAGGAAATATCAAACCATTTTGTTAAGTATCTTTGCCAAGAAAACCCCGAATGGGTCCAGAAGAGTCAGATGTGATTGAAATGACTGAACATCAATAATCTTAGGGCTAGAAGGGATGTTGGAGAATAACCCCTTTATTTGTAGATGGAAAATGCAGAGAATTTAAAGAGGCAGGATCTGACATATTAAATACAACACTGTGTATGATAGACATTCTCAGAAGGGATGGATCAGCTTGGGTTGCTATGTTTAGAGAAGGCTCTCAGAAGGAGGCTGGCGCTTGAAAGGTAAGCAGGACTCCAGAAAGTGAACTAGGAGGGAAGATGAGGAAGGACATAATCAGAAGCATGAAGTTAGAATCTTAGGTGGTCCTGCTGGGCTGGAGCTCGGAGTTTGTTCTAAGAAATCATAAATAAACCTTGAAAAGTAAACTTGGGACCAAGATGATCTTTGGTAACAATCTAAGGACTTTGGACTTTAAGTTTAAGACAATCAGAAGTGACATAAGAAAGAAGTTTTAATGAAATCAATGGGGCAGCATGAATTAAAAGAGACTGGAGGGAGGGAGACCATTAAGAAGTTGTTGAAATAATGCAGGCTTGAGTTTGGTATGGTGGCAGAGGGGTGGAAAGGCATCAATCGAGATGCAAAGAAAAAATCTGGTAACTGACTGAGCAGAGGCTGGGGCTGGGCCTGTGATTTCATCCATATAGGGACCTCCCTTGTGAGGAAGCTGTCTCTTTAGTGGGGGTGGGTGAGCACCTTTTCTACAGCTTTTAGAGAGTTGCCTAGGGCACTGACAGGCAAAGAACCTTGCTTGGGGCCATGTAGCCAACATGTATTTAAATCAGGGCCTGGACTTCCTGGCTCTAAGGTTAGCTGATTCTCTAACCACTATGCAATACTTACTTTCACACTGTTACTGACTATGGAAAGCAAAAAAAACAAAGGGAAGACACAAAGACACCAGGAGGATTATAAGGGAAATTAAATGGAAAAAGGATGTGACCATTGATTTTGTTTTGGTTCAGACTCGTGATTTTGTCAGTCTAGGGAGTTCCCAGTGAGGAAACTCCCTCCAACAATAGAGATCTTCAATTATTCTTACATTTATAGTAGCCAAGCTGGGGTTCTCAACTTCTTGGGGGATCATCAGCAATCTGAAGATTTAAGCCCAGGAATCTCTGAAAATCTATCCTTGGAACTCTGGCCTTTATAAGGGTTAAGAAACCCTTATAAATGAGATACTTGGGGCACCAAGAAGCCTTATCCATGGTCACAGTAATGTCAGGCATAGACCTTGAAACTGGAGCTTTCTGACTCCAAGGTCTCTTATCCATTACTCTCTATCCATGATGTTGTGGGGTTTTTTCTTCATTCCCATTGATAGACATGGTCAAACCAGGAGAAAAAGCTGCCTTCATGAATATGAGATTAAGTTCAGTTTTAGATATATGGATTCTGAAGTGATGGCATAGAAGCCAAGTGGAAATATACATTTGGAAATTGTTATTTAATCGAAGTGGTGATTCCTTCTTCTGATTCACAACCCTTTAGGCTGCCATTTCCTTATGCCTTTTCACAACTGCTCCATAGAGGATCTACCTAACTGGCTGTAGCTCCTCCTCTTACTTTATTAGTCTCTCTGGTTATCGTGGTGCCCTTTGGGCCTGTTTTCTGGTGTGTCTCCTGCTCACTACATGGCTGGTTCATTTTGTTTTCTGGGCATACATATCCTCGGTAATGTCCTTTATGTGACCAACCACAATTCCAGTGACAGAGAGGTGGTGGACTCAGGTTATATAATGGGACTGATTTCAAGGTGAGAATTTGTTTTGCTTGACTCTCTGTGCATATTTATTACAAGAGTTTTGCTTTACTTGTTTTCCCAAATGGAGAGAAAGATAAGTAAAAGAAAAAAATAGATTTTTGCTAATTGAAGAAAAATAAATTTTAATGAAAAAAATAAAGGAAATGTACATCTGGAGGTGTATGTTTGGAGTCTGGGAGAGAGAGCTGAATAGCTCCTTTAAGGGGAAATGACTTCACTGAGGTTACAGGTAAAGGCTTGAAAGGAGATATAACCTCTGATGTGTGCAGTGAGACAAGAACAAAGGGTCAAGAAGTAAACTTAAAGTTAATATGCAAATGAGACCTAACTAAATAAACTGAGGTAATCTGCTATAGAGAGAAGTCTGCTGGATTCTGGGATAAGAGGGCTCTGCCATTTGCTACCTAAGCTATTTGGATGAAGCCCTTGCATCTCTTGGATCTTCACTTTCCTTATTTATAAATTGAAAGGGGTTGGACTATGGGTTATCAGACAAATGGCCAGAATCAGATGAAAATACAATTGGGAATTACTGAACAAAAAAAATTACAGATACAACAGAACATAGATAATGGCAATATGTAGTTTTCCAAGCAAATGTGTGCCCTGCAGGGATCCAAATGTCAGATTTAGTGGCTCCTGTTTCTGAGTTTAATATCACTGGATTAGAAGATGTCTTAGATTCCTTCCAGATCTCAATATAGATTCCTGTGAATAAGGGGAATCCTATTTTTCCTTCATCTTCACTTAATCTCAACAGAGCAACCCGAAATCCTGAGTTAAGCATTAAACAAATCTGGTATTTAAGAAACAGGTCTGGTTTCTCAGCCCTAGGTTCAAATAATGTAATAACGTTTTCCCTCAGTGTCCCCCATTTTGGGCTTAGAGCCTAACATTCCTACGCTAGTGGAAGCAGAATTACAGAAGCATATAGCTAGGTTAAGTTTTAAAATAATCCAAATTGGTGGAGGTATGTCCTTCAACCCACGTCTAATCAAGAGCTTGATAGAAGTCTGTTAAGGATTGATAGAGACCAGACTTGGAATAAACTTTTAATCAGAGGGATTGAATTGAGTAAGTGCTGGGAAATATAAATCAGGGGACTAGATTTATTCTGTTTCCTAGAGGGACCAAATTTTGGTCTCAACTCTTCTAAATTCAATTCCTACTAATGTCAGTCCTTGAGAATGAAAGAGGTATACTGTGAACATAAACAAGCTACTTTGCCACTCTGAGTTTCAGCCAGCTCTATAAGACTGAAAGATACTGATCAGCTATAAATTATAAAAGGGAAGTACACAAAGATTTTTCCAGACTGACAGAATCATGTGTCCTTAATGTGCTGACATTTTGAGAAAAATGTGATACTGTATTAGAATGCAGTTATACTACATTGAAAGACGTATATTCCTAAACATACATGCATATATATATAGACATGCACTAAGAGAAATAAAAACGAAATAGCACTTATTTCAGAAGAGAAGAAGGCAGATTACATTGAGAGCTGATAACACATGTGTATCAACTTTCTTTTGATCTATTTACCTGTCAGTTTTGTTGTTGTTCAGTCATTTTTAATTGTTTCTAACTCTGTGAACCTATTGGGGTTCTTCTGGAGTGGTTTGCCATTTCCTTATCCAGTTCATTCCAGAAGATGAAACTGAGGCAAATAGAGTTAAGTGACTTGCCCTTGTTTGATGTAAGATTTAAATTCAGGAAGATAAGTCTTCTTGACCAGGTCCATCACTTTATCCACTGTGCCACCTAATTACATCCATCCATCCATCTATCTATCTATCTATCTATCTATCTATCTATCTATCTATCTATCTATCTATCTGTCTGTCTGTCTGTCCATCCGTCTGTCCATCCATCCATCTATCTAACTACTTATTTATCTATATCTATATTTGTCTATCTAATCTATATACAATGTACATACCCATGCGCACATACACATGCAGTCACATACTTTGTCAGGGTCTTAGAATCAGAATGTATCAGAGACAGCACTGGAGCCCAGGTCTTTCTGACTATCTAGGCTATCTCTACTATACCACATTCCCTTTTTCAATGACATCTTAATGTGTTATAGACATCAGTGAAGTCACAAGTCCACCCTACCCTACCCCATTCCCAATATATATGAGTGTGTGTACATATATATGTATATACATACACATGCATACATGAAAATAGGTTATTGCTTTATCCAAGGATCATTTCCTTTACCAACAGAGATTTACTAGACTATTCTGAAATGATGAGTATATTCAAAATGATTTCTTGAACCTTAAATTTAGATTAACATGAATATAGCTATTGTGTTAAATGATCCCCAGGTATATATTCCACCGAATCCTACTTCATTTTAAAACATAAAAATGAGATCTTCTTGCCTCTTCCATAAACTGATCCTTATTTTCACAGCTGGTAGTTAAATTTTCCTTATCTGATCTCTATTGCCTCATGTGCCCGTATGCTTATCATATGCTAATTTGTATTTTATTGCCCTATCTCTGTGCCTTATCATCCCTCCTGATCCTAAGCTGCTTAAAGGCAGGGATTGGGCCACATTTATCTTTGCATCTCTTTCAGCACCAAGAACAGGTGTTTGTTGATGTTTAAAATGGTTTTCATACATTTAAAAACACTTTCATATT
>CM053595.1:30992165-31006943 GCA_028646575.1 Pseudocheirus occidentalis | reverse complement strand
ACTGTATCTTCCTTTCTGAGCATTCAGACTAGCTGTTGAAAGCTCTGATGTCCAAACAAATAGCCTGTTGGCCTGGAGGCCTTCAGGTCAAGTCTGCTGTTGTCCATATCTCCCAGGAGATTGGACATTAGATAGATTCCACCTCCCCCCCCCCCACCGTCTTTACCAGTGTAGTACAAATCACAGAAAGACAGTATTCTTACAACAGAAGTTTGTAAACACGCCTTCTAATTTGGATTCAATGAATTAATTATAAGGGATAACAACCCCAGTAGCTACGCAGGCTAATAAACATAACTTACCTCAATAGAACCTCTGTAACTTACTAAGTATTTTTCTTGAAACAACCCTGTGAGGTAGGTATTGTTAGACCCATTTTACAGATGAAGAAAGCAAAAAAGAGAGATTAAAGGGCTTTCCTAAGATTATACAGCTACTAGATCCTAGAGCAGGGACTCTACTTTAGGTCTGGTGACTTTTAATCCTGCATTCTTTCCATTATAGCAAAAATGGGGTAGAGGTCTGGCTCCAGCTTGGTGCCTAATGTCTTTAAAATTCAACATTGCCAGTGCCAGAAATGAAGGGAAATTGCTGTTCTGTGTTGTTTCTGTTGGTTGAAGTGCTAATGAAACTGTCCCTTGTGAAGGATAAATGTGGATTTAATAGGTGAGATGCCTTTTCCAGAATTGCTTCCTCAACTCTATTATGAATGAGTCCCAAAAGAAAAACTGCTCAATTCACACTCTGTCCTGGGATCTCAGTTGTTCTATAGAGTTCTTTTAGGACATGAGAAGAAAATAAGCATTATTATTTCCATTTTATTGATGTAAAAACTGAGGTAGAGAGGTCAACCAATCTTAAAGTATTATTGTACACCTAACTCTTCCCCAGCATTGTGCTGGGCACTGGAACAGATATGTAGAAGTAAATGGCATAGTTACTACCCTCAAGAATCTTTTTTTGGGAGATAAGACAAATACAAATGCAATGGTTACAATTAATTACCAGGGACAACATAAGGAAGGGTTATATAGTTGCATAGATTATTAATATGATATCATAGTTATTTGTAAAAACCAATCCCTCTGTGGATATTTGTACACTGAAAAAGACTTCATGGAGGCAGTTTCTCCCTCCTTGAGACTTGCTCAAGCCTCAATAGTGAGGCAGAGAAGGAGAATAACTTTTGAGTATTAGTTTTGAAGTGAAAAGAACACTGATTTTGAATTTGAAGTCCTGAGTTCAAATTTCAGTTTCAAAATTCACTAGAAGCCTAGGTGACCTTAGTCAATTAATTTAACCTCTTTGAGCTTTAGTTGCTTCATCATTCAAAAATGAAGATGTTAGGCTAAATGATATCCAAGTTCCCTTTTAGTTACAAATACTATAAGAACCCTAAACCTAACTTGTCTTCTTTCTTACATGACCAGAGCCCAAATAGGTTCAAAATGAACAGATGCCTTTCATACAAAGGTCAGGAAGCCCACAGAATGTTAGGAGAAAGGAATGTGCTGAAGGCAGCAGAGGATTTGGCCTATATTACTCTATTTTACTGATGATCTCAGTCACATTGAGAACCCACACAATCCTTGGAAAACTTGTCTTCCCTCCATGAACCACAGCCCCCTCTAATTGTTGGTGTACAAACCAAAACTCGGTCGATAATTTCCCCCACACAAACCTCCCCTCTACATATTTTAGAGTTGTTTGTACATATTTTTCTTTGCCTCTTTACTGAGATCCTTTTGTTCAAGATCTTTGCCCTTGAAGAAAAGGGAACATGAAATTCTGGTTACCAAAAGTAATTTCTTAGGGGGAAAAATTCTCACTTGATAATGGAAACTTCTTAGAGGAGGAATGCTATCTGTGATCTGAATCGTTAATGCAGAGATTAAAAACAACAGCACCGTGGTGCCCACCATATGCTCTTCTAATTTCTCCAGCTGACTGCTTTCAGGTAAAATGCAGCTGGTCTAGTAGAGAGAGGTAGTTTGTAGTAGCCTTTGGCTTTCAGTAAACAACTCTGTTTAGGAGATGAAAAAAAAATAAACTGCACAAAATAAAAACAAATGAAAAAAATATCTCAACAAACAATAAGAAAATTGAGCCTGTTGTCAGGTGATAGTAGAGTTCCATTTTGTCATTGTCCCTGAATGGGATATATTTTACCCGCCAAGCTAGATCACGAGTTTCTTGAAGGCATGAATTATACCTTCCATTTATTTTTAGCTTTCCCCTATTTCTGAGTAAAGGGCTTTGCATAGGGTGGAACTGGGGGCCACTTATGCGATGTCAGTTGAGGATTGTTGAATTGCACCCTTATTACTCATGCTGGACATTAAAATAACAAGCCTGTCAGAGAGCTTGGAATTCCAACTCTTACTGGTTCTTCTATCAAAGTGAAGATTACCTGAGAAGGGTCTGGCCTGCTCAATCCATTTGCTGGGAGTAGTATCTGAGATTGAGATTTTATGTTAAAGAAGTTGGAAGGGTCCTTACACGTCACCTCGTATCACTGCATACCAGAGGGATAAATCTGTCAATGCTAGTCCTTTATTCAACAAATGATTAGTACAGACCAAGGATGGGAAAAGCAAAAAGCCCAAAGCAAGACAGCTTAACACTTAAAAAACGGATACAAAAGCAACTGATATTGTTCCTGCCTTCATGAAACTAGTATTTATTCAGTTTCTACTTGATAACTTCCAGGAATGGAGACACTTTTAAGACAATCTATTCTACTAATTCCATTGATATCCCTCATCTACAGCCTTGGGAAATGATACATATGATTGGACAAATGTTGACTGAAGTGGCATACAAAAGAAACATAGGGTCTTTTGGCGCAGGGTATCATATATTAGAGTGATGGACATGGGTCAGAATGGACATGAGTCAGGAAGACTAAGATTTGAATTTTGCCTTAGGCACTTATTAGTGTTTGACTCTAAGAAAGTCACTTAGCTGCTTTCAGCCTCAGTTGCACCTTCTGTAAAATAAGGGAACTGGTCTCTAGGTATGTTCTATGTCTATCTCAATGATCCATGTGTAGTGTTGCATGAAAATACTGATACTGATGAGACCAATAGAGAGAGGGAACCTTCTTAACAGTTTTGTCTAGGGTTATTAAGCATTTTGTATACATTTTCTTTTCACTGGATCGTCATGAGAATTCTGCTAGGTAAGTAGTAGAGATATAATTTTCATTTTTCATATGAGGACAATGAATCAGACTCAAGCGATAAAGAGGCATTTTAAGATCATACATTTAGATCTGGAAGGGACCTTAGAGGTCCCTGAGTCCAACCTCCTTCATTCTGTGCATGAAAAAACCAAGGCACAAACTGGACCCATGTCCAGTCTCAAAACCAAGACTTTGGAACTGAAATCCATTTCCTTTGCAACTTGTTGAAACTGGGAGAGATCTTAGAGGCCAAATGATCTAATCTCTTCATTTACAGATGAAGCAACTGAAGGCCAGAGAGGCTACATTGCTTATTTGATATAGAATGATACATTAATAGTTAAGTTTAGGCTAAGGTCCTAGTATTCTGATTGCCAACCTGGTTTCTTTCTGTGCTGCCATGATGCCTCTGAGACATTGTCATTATTCGATTTTTAGTATGAATAAAATAAATTGAATTATCATGTGCTTTAAAAACTGAAACATAGGTAATATGCTACATTTCTTAATATCCCATCTTACAAAAACAAAATAAAACCCTATTCTTTGGAAGAAATAAAAAATTTGAAAATTGATTGAAAAGCACTGATCCTTTAAAAAAGAATTCTAAAACTTTTTGAAACAAACTCAGAATTTCCCCCCTACTTTAATAAGCTTAATATTTGCCTTCCATTGGCTAATTTAAACAGAGTAGATTTCAAATGAGGCACCAAGATAAGTTAGCCCACATTTATAACGGCAATAAGCCATGTCATTCCACAAAAGGATTTCCTATTTTTAAAATTTACATTATGTCTTTTGTATCACTTCTTTTAGTCAACAGTAACAAAAGAAAATAATATTTTGTAACCTATTCAGTGGGCCTAGGGATATGCAGTAGGATTGGTCAGAATGTACATCATATAACACCAAGGTAATATGGTAGAGCATAAAGGACACTGAATTGAGAATTCTGGCATTGATTAGCTAATCTTAAGCAAGTCACTGCCCCCTCTGGGTTTTTGTTTCCTCAGTTGTAAAATAAGGGAATTGGACCAGATAATCATTAAAGTTTCTTCCAGGTCTGTCTTTTATTAATTATTAGGTGAAGGATGGATTCTGTACATAAATAAGTCATATTCTACGCTAAAGACTCCGTCTGCCATTTTGTAAATGACAATAATAACAACAATAAGGAAGAGCACCTGCTATGTGTTAGGAACTGTGCTAAGCCATTTACAATTATAATCTCATTCCATCCTCACAACAATCATGAGGAGTAGGTATTATTATCCACATTTAATAGATGAGGGAAACTGAGGCAGACAAAAATTAAACAATGTGCCCAGGATCACACAGCTAGCTGGTAAGTAAGTGTCTGAGGTTGGATTTGCACTCAGGTCCTGCCTCTAGGCCTACAACTCTTGTCTCTTTTGCCATGTTCAATATATAGGGGATATGGGTGAGATCATGGGATGTATTAGCAAAACTCTCCCCACAAGTGCTGATGCAGTTCAAATAGACTGTTCTTCTGCTGATCTTCTGTAGTGGGGCCTCATTAGTCTGTGGTGATTTTGATTTACGTCATAGTTTCTGGTATTAAGTTTTTGTGGTGGTCCCTTTTATTATATGTATGTTTACTTCTTAGAATTTTGTAAGCACAATGGCTATATTCCCTCTGGGGAAACGTAAAGAATTTATATTGCTTGCTCAAGGACATATGTACGTTGACCAATATTGGTAAATTGAGGCCATTTTCTCCTTAGCACTGGAATTTTTGTGAAAGTTTTGCCCTTTCTTTTAAAATTCTGAGTTGGCATTTCATATTTAGAAACTCAAAGGGGGAAGAAAAAGCAAGAAACACTTTCAATAAACCTTTTGACACTTACTCTAAGAACACAATCTATGGGTAGCTAGGATTTGCAGTGGCTAGAGTACAGGGACCTGGAGACATAGGTACTGCCTCAGACACCTAGTAACTGTGTGACCCTGGTCAAGTCATTTGATTTTTTTTTTGCCACTTTCTCTTCTTCTGTTAAATAAGGGTGCTAACATCCCTTACCTCCTTGGTTGTTGCAAGGATCAAATGAAATAATAGTAGAAAAATGCATTGCAAACCTCCACATGCTAGATAAATGCTAGCTGTTTTTAAAATAGTTAATATTAATTCTAGATCATTGTCCTGACCCTCTTCCTAAACTCCCTGAGAGGACTCATAACCATATCAAATGGTTGGTATTCTAGAAGTGTACATTGTTTTGTTTGTTTTGTTTTCATCCCCAAACCAGCCAAAGCTCCTATTTCTTCCCAATAATAATCTCATAGATAAATCCTCAGTTGCATGCAAATGGCTCCTTCCAGCCTAGTATCATAGAAAAGACCTTCCACATACCCCCTGTTAACCAACCTGGAGTATCTGGCACATAGAAGGCACTTAAATGCTCGTTGAATTGACTTGCTAGCAAAATAGAACACTACTACATTGGGGAAACGAGGTGGCATAGTGATTGAACACTGGGCTTGGGATCAAGAACACTTCGTCTTCGTGAGTTGAAATCCAGCCTCAGACACTTACTAGGTCTGTTTCCCTAGGCAAGTCACTTAACCCAATTTACCTCAGTTTCCTCATTGATAAACTGAGTTAGATAAGGAAATGGGAAACTACTTTAGAATCTCTGTCAAGAAAACCCCAAATGCGGTCACAAAGAGTTGGACATGATTGAACAACAACAAAAATCTCCTCCATTAAATAATTATGTATTAAAAATAACTTTATTCTGGTAGAAGCATATTAGTATTTCTTTTGGATACTAAGCTTATATATATTTGGGATGATTTGGTATTAAAAAACCAGTTTGAATTAAATACACCAAGAAAAATTAGCGCTTTCAGGGCTTTGATTAATGTCATCTGGTCAATAGACATATTTCTGTTCTAGGAAGACAGTTCTCAGAGTACTTAGGTTGAAAGACAATAATCTAGGGCCGGGGGAATTTTTATCTTGAAATGGCAAAGATGATCAGATATAATTAAGTTCATGCCTTCTTTGAAGAACTGTCAAATCCCATTTCTCCAAGTTTAATATTTTAACAAGTCTATTACCTACAGGAGAAGCTAAAATTTTCATGAAACCTAAATACAACCCAACGTGTGAGTTATTGTGCAAACACAATGATTAGCTTCATTTAGTAAGAATTGTACATAAAAAAACGAACTGAAACTGCAGGGGAAAATACTTAATATTTATGAGTTAAAGTAGGAAAACAACAGACAGAATTGGCTTCAATAGGCCATGAGAGCAGCCTGTCAGATGGAACAAATCAAGAGCCCTTGCTCAGCCTTTATCTCTTTCTTCTAGAAAGGAAGATATTTTTGTGCTTGTGAAACTCAATTCATTTGTCTGATGAGCTGATTTTGGAAATATATGCAATGTTTTAAATAATTTATCTGATCAAATATTTGAAAATGATGATAATTCTTTCATCCTTTTCACCTAGAAACCAAAATGCAATTGCTTATTTATGTTTAGAGAAGTTTTGATTTGTATTTCCACATTCTCGGGGATATCTACGCTCCCTTTAACCAACGCATTTGAGGAACTCAGTTCAATTGTTTCAAGACCTCAGTTTTTAGAAGAATATCAGGAAGGGTCTTTAGCAGGCAAGATGAGGGTTCCATGAAAGTACTAGAATATAAGTTCTTTGGGAACACAAGAACCTAGTTCTGTTCTGTGAGAACACAAGAACTCAGTTCTGTTTTAAAACTCAGAGAATACTTATACCCCAGAGTTGGGGAGCTTCCTTTGGCTCCACATGAGCATTCCTTTACCATTCATTTCTTTTAAAAGTTGGGGAATTGGGATCTAAAGTCAGCAACACTTATTGTAAGACTATTTCATTCACATCCTATTGGTCCAGAATTCTCAGAAGGACTAAATTTGAGTTTATCATTGCATTATAATCAAAATAAAGATTTGCCAATCAAATTAATAGCATGAGAAAAATTCCTTTCAGCAAAGTTAAGCTACTTTAGAGTACAAAGTCATAGACTCTTTGGAAAGGACTTTACAAAAATATTCCTATGCCTTTATTTTATAAGCAAAGAAATTGAGGCCCAGAGAGTTCAAGCAATTTACCAAACAGATATAGGTATTTAAGGTAAATGACCAGGAAAAGAGCCTAGTTCTCCCAATTCTTGGGCCATAGCTACTTCTGCTCCTTCATAATCAAAGACTTAAGCAAAATCCAGTCTAATACAGGCAAACATACTCATTATAAGCAGTTTTTATGTCTCTGTGGAGTCTAGGTTATGTATAGATGCTGTACAGATTCCATAATCTCCATAATTAGCTGTGTCTAGTTATGAAACATTTGCAATCGTAGAATCATATATTAAAGATCATTTTTAGAGGTCTTTTGGTACAACTCTCTTATTTTATAACTAAGAATTTAAGAGAACTAGAGAAATTCAGAGATTTCCCCAAAGTTTCCTAGGTAGTCAGGGGGTAGATATCAGATCTGAATCCTTGTCCTCTCACTGTAAAACCAGAAATTTTTCTTTTCAGAGGTGAGGGGAGCCGGTGGCCTCGAGGTCAGCCATGTGTGGCCTCAAGGCCACAGGTTTCCCACCATGTCTCTAAACCAATTTGAATTGTTGGCTTTACTTTGGCAAGATAGAAAGGCAGAGAAAGACATATTAAACAGTTATTTGGCCAGGGTTTCATTTTTTCTTCTTCTCTAAAGTCAAGCTTGTAAGGCTTGAATAGAGAAAGAAAGTTTAATTGGTTTTGTTTATAGTGTGAACACAAGTATAGACAATTTCACACTGAAAGCATACTTTGCAAGAGATGGACTGAAATTAATATTTTAATTAATATGGAATTGTCTTAAGGGTTTTTGTTTATTTTACATTTGGGCAAGGGAAATGAACAGCACCTATGTTTGAGAGGGTCAAACCTCTTTCAATAAAGCAGGCTCTCTTTCTGACAAGCCAGTTAATGCTCTTTGTTGAATATACTTGAGATTAATGAAAGTGAATTTCTCTAAAAATATCATTCAATTCATGTTGCTCAATTAAGAAAGGTGTTCCTTCTCTTCCAATGAAGGAAGTCTTACTGTATATTACAATATAAGAAATATCCCAGTTAATGTTATTTAGTCCGAAGAAGCAAAGAGATCAGAAAGGATAAGAGTTGATAAGCATGAGAGAGAAGACTGTAAGAGAGAGAAGGTGAGGTGGCTAGGTGGCACAGTGAATAGGACACTGGTCCTGGAGTCAGGAGGACCTGAGTTCAAATCAGGCCTCAGATACTTAAGACTTACTAGCCATGTGACCTTGGGCAAGTCACTTAACCCCAATTGCCCTACCTTCCGAGAGAGAGAGAGAGAGAGAGAGAGAGAGAGAGAGAGAGAGAGAGAAAGAAAGCAGAAAAGAGTCAGATAGGGTACCTATATACCTAACACCAGATTCCAGGAAATGGTTAAAAACAGTTTGATAAGGGCACTGTGTTTCAAATGCCTTTGCCTCAGAAAGGGAGCCTTGTTTCTATTAAAAAAAACAACCCAAAACTTTCAGCATTATTGTATTAACGTGAAATTTCTTCATAATGGCTAAAATAAAATCATATTTATTCAATGCTGCATTAAAGGCCATGATTATGGAGAAATCTATTTTATTTCTCAAATAATAGGGAAGGAAACATTATTGGATTTCTGGCTATATCACTAAATCCCTCCTGGAAATTTGACATGGCTCTTCTCCAGCTTGCCTTTTTTTAAATGGCTGATGAACCAGATTCAGATTTTATGACATCTCAGGGAGAATAGGGCTTTTCCTCCTCCAAGGCAGCTAGCTCTTCAGCTGCTCTATAACTGAGAATTTGGGGGAGGGAGGTGCAGGAGAATTAAATTACAGTATGTTTGCTTCCATTAAGAAATGTAAGAGGAAACAGCTACATCTGGCTCCATTTCTTTGCCAAATTCTTTGTTTAATTGTTTTGTAATTTGAAGAAAATCACAGACCACAAAACAAAATTGATAGAAGTAACTAAAAACAAAAAGTAGGCAGTAAGCACTCTGCAGGAATTATAACTCAAGTCACCTTGGCAATGAACATTTACAACTTTAACCTCTGCCCTTAGTTTGCACCAGAGGGTCTTTTGGAAAACAGTTCTCTCCAGGACTCAAACGTGATTTGTGATCTCATTGATTTGGATGGTTTATCAAAGAATGCAGATCTTAACTACTGGTGCCTTTCTATCCTGTTCCAATACTGTCCATGTCATCCCAGAAGTCCATCACAGGAAATTCACCCCATGTTCTGAAGGTCCTCCTAACATCAGGTATATACAGATGTACCCCTGGGAAACAGTATTTCTTTTGTATGTGGGGAGGTAGGAATGAAACAACTGTTAATAGAAAGATTCATGACTCTCCCTGAGGAATGTTGAGCTAATAATAGAAAGAAACAAATGCCACAAATTCTCATAAGAAACAAAGCGGTCTTGATATATTCAGAAATAAGGGACAAAAATCTCCTTAACAAATATTTGCAAGGTTAAAAGTCCCTGATAAAGTTAAAAGTCCATAAATTCTCATAAGAAACAAAGTGCTCTTGATATATTCAGAAATAAGGGACAAAAATCTCCTTAAATATTTGCAAAGTTAAAAGTCCCTGATACAGGTAGGTACATAATGCAACCAGGCTGGACCAGACTCATGGATGCTCTGAAGCTTTCAGGAATCACATTAATACTTCACATGTACATGTTCAAGGAGTAATGTGGCCTGAAAAAAATCTCAATGGCCCAACCCTACATAACTATTTAAAAAATTATACAGGACTTTAAAGTTTGCACTGGACTTTACCTATATTTTAGAATTTAAGCCTTATCACAGCCCTGAAAAGAATATGGAAAGGAAAAATATGGAGAGGAAAAAAAATCCCCATACTACAGATGGATACAGAGGCCCAGAGTGGTTAAGTAACTTGCCCATGGTCATCCAGCTAGCAAGCATCACAGAACGGAGTTTGAACCTAGCTCTTTCTAACTCCAAATCCAGTATTCTGACCCCTAAGCCACACTACTCTTCTAAACAGAGCTCTGTGTACTGGGGCCCATCCCATTGTCTTCAAATTTTAAAGATCTCAGCATTATTCTGTGACTCCTATATCAGCTGGTAAGGAAGGCCTGGTCTTTGTCTTCTATTTCCTACCTTCTCAAATGTATTAAATGCCAATCTTACTTTAGTGGTATAAGAACTCATACACTACTATTTTCATTCCAGCTGAGAAACTAATCACCTACACCAGGGTCAACCTTACAAGTGAATGGAGTCTGAACTCCTGGCTGTTTCATAGGGCTGGACAGGCTACTATCCTGTTTCCTCTCTACCTTTCAATACCTCTTTTACAGGACAGAATTTTGTCTGAAATTCTACAGTGAGAGTTTTATTCCTTTGACTTAAAAAGGAAAAGAAATGAAGAAAGGGCGATTAGGAAGAGGCAAAGATAAATTGTTTTACCATCCCAGTGCCTCCTGATCCTAACCACTGCTGCCACTATATCTGCCCCTCCAGAAGCCTTTCCTACCTCTAGAAGATGTTGTTCCAGGAGGCTGGACTGCAACCAAAGGATGGAAATCACCAAGAGGTTGATTTGGGTTCAGTGTAATCAATCCTACTGTCCAGCAATAGGAAAGGTTGTTCTGGTTTGTGCATCATGTTTACCTGGAGATGCTTAGGCAGTGATACAGAATCTCAGAATGTGAAATTGGGAAGGGACTTCAGAGCTCATCTATTCTAACCCTATCATGATACAGAGGAGGAAACATGCCCAGAAGACATCTGGATGCCCATCTCTCGGGCAAACTGTATTTCTTAGTGCAGCATGCAGGTGATTGGCTTCGATGAGATCTAGAATTTCTTCTAATTCTGTGCGTGGGTTTCTTCACCACTTTTACCATCATAAGTCCTGGAAAAAGCAGAGGTTTGGAGATGGACAACCTGTGTTCAAACCCTTCTTCTCCCACTTGCTGCTTGACCTGAAGCAAGTCATTAATGTCTTTGTTTCCCCTTCTTTCAAATGAGTGGTGGGCTAGACAAGCTCTAAATCCTGGGGTCCCCCTGCTTGACTCTTCACAGCAAACTCAATCAGACTTGGCTTTGCTGGTTAAGGACTCTTTCTGTCTCTTTCCTCATACTTCTCATTAAATCAAAATAAATAAATAAGCATTTAATAACTTACTTAGGCTCCAGACATGGTAGTAGGGTTCTACAGAAACAAAGATAAAAACAATGAGATATAAATCTCTTGCTTTCAAGGAGTTCAAGTTGTATTGGAGAGAATATATAAATGTAAATATATATATAGTAATGTGAATGTATATATACATACCCATATATAAACAGAAATATATACATAAGTGCACATATATGTGAACATATTATACATACTAGTTCCTTCCCACAAAGTTATCTTGTGTATACATGCACACTCACACTACTATATATGGTGTCTTTGCCCATTTATCTTGTATTTAACATATATTTGTATTTAATATATAGTTTTATATATAGTCATGTATAATATGTACATGGTTAATATATTGCATAATATTACATATGCATGTGTATATATATGTATGGCTATATCATCATATATTATATATCATTATACAATAATACATCATTATATATGATATATGATATATAATTATATCCACACATATTCTATAAACGTATATACATACATGCACATACATGTATTCATACATACATTCACACATATACATACATACATATACATACACACATACATTCATACACACACACACACACACACACACACACATATATATATATATATATATAAATTATTGGGAGAAGGCACTCTTATCTGGAGGGATCAGGATAGGAAGGAAAGAAATATTTATTAAATACCTACTATGTTCCAGGTGCCATGCTAAGTGCTTTACAAATCTTATTTTATTTTCACTAGAACCCTTGAAGGTAAGTGCTATTATTATCTCCATTTTGCACATAAGGGAATTGAGACTGACAGTGGGTAAGTAACTTGCCCAGAACCACAGAACTAGTAAAGGGTTTGAGGCTGGATTTGAACTCTGAACTTTCAGACTCTAGAAGCTCAGTGCTCTATCCACTGCACCAGCAGCTTCCTTCAATAGAATAGCTCTTGTGTTGGAGGTAGAATTGAAACTGGACCTTGAGGGAAGACAGGGATTCTACAAGGTAGAGGTGAGGTGGGAGTGAAAAGGAATGGAAGTGACAGATGGAATATCATTTGTCAATAGCTGCGATACAAAAACAAGTTTGTCTGAGTGGAACCATTACTTCCCTTCGTGCACAGATATAATGCCTAATCATCCTGGAAAGGTAGGCTGGAGTTTGGTTGTGAAGGGATTTTAATGTCAAATAAAGGAATGTGTACTTAATCTTAGAGGTGTTAGGGAGCCACTAGAATTTATTGATCAGAGGATCAGAGCTATGACTTAAAAAAAACCTTTGGGAAATGTGAAGGATGTATTGAAGAGGGGAAAGAATTGAGTCAGAGAGACCCTTAAGTAGTTTATTTTAATAGTGCAAGTGAAAGGCTATGAAAGTCTGGTGATAGTGTGATCATAGGTTAAGAAACTGGAGACAAAATCCACAAGATTTGGCAACTGATTAGACGGGGGAATAAGAAAGAGTGAAGAATGAAAGGATGATGACTCCAAGGTTGCCATATCATTGACACAATTAGGGAAGTTTGGAAGATCATCAAGGTTTGGGGGCAAAGATAATGCATTCTTTTGGGGACATGCTGAGATTGAGATACCTAAATTTGAAGTATTTCACAAGCAATTGTTGAGGTAGACCTGGACTCAGGAGGAAGGTTGGGACTGGAGTCCTCTGCACAGAGTTGGCTGTTGGACCCACTGATTCTGAGGGACGAAGAGGGTCCAGTGAGAGGATACAGTGTGAATGATGCCCCAGCATAAATAAATTAAGAGGGAAAGGGCAAGGAAGTAGGAGGAGACAAAGAGAAGGTGATGTTCCAAAAAAGCTAGAGAGGAAAGAGTGTTCTGGAAAAGATGATCAGATGTGTGAAATTCTTCAGAGAGTTGAATGTAATTAGTAGCTTTTTATCAACAGAGAAGAACAGAAATGTGAGTGGGACAATGTTCGTATTTTACTGGGCAGGGGGAAACAAGTCACAAAAGTTAACAATTAAGAATTTAGCCAAAGACTATATTTTTATATAATTATTACATAATCACATAATTATATATTAGAGATTGTTCTATAATTTAATTATAAATTGTTAGATAACTATATAATTATAGTTTGCATGGGCTAATTGTTAAGAATTATTTAAGGTAACTGATGTTGAGAGAGTCTCATGGTGATTGATTTCCCACTGGACTAGGGACTTTCTAATCTTTTTTGTGAAGGCATGGCTACAGAATATTTGGTGTGAAATCTAACTGAGGTCAAAGGCACTATATATATAGTAATATACACTACGTGTGTGTGTGTGTGTGTGTGTATTTTTGGTGTGAAAACTAGTGGGCAGAAAGCTCAATATGAGTCAACAATATGAGTGAAACAAAAATAGTAATGCAATACTGTTTCGGCGTTAGGTTTCAGTAAAAAACATATATGGTTACAGAGCAAGGGAGAATCTATTCTTGTTATTCTATGGTCTATTCAGACTTCATCCAATACATTGTTTTAAGTCCTAAGCATTACATGTCTGGGAGAACATGGGCAAAATGCATCACATATAGAAGAAGTCAACCAAGGTGGTTGAGGGACTGGAAAACTTTTTATAAAAGGAGCAGTTCAAGAAACTGGTGATGCTTAGCCTGGAAAATAGACATTTTGGTGGGGATATGATAGCCACTAAGAGTTTTGAAGTCTTGTCATAGAAAGAAGGATTAGACATATTTTGTTTGGACAATAACTTTAGTAGTCATAAGGGAAGTTACGCAGAGAGAGGTTTTTGATTCAATTTAAGAAAAACTTCCTAATAAATAATGTGAAATGGCAGATTAATCAAGATGACTTCTGAAGCCCTGACCAAATCTGAAATTTTGTGGTTCTGGATCATAAATTCTCAAATAAAATTGACTTTAATTTCTTTTAATTATACTTAAGAGCTTTAATATATCAGTGGATCTGTGATGTGATCAAACCTGGCTAATGCACTGGTGCGGTGCATATTAGTCAGGTCTCATTAATGCAAATAATGAATTCTATGAAGTGATAGTCACATAGATTTGAATTCTTGCAGTTCAAAATTATAATTATGTAAAATATGGTAGTTTGTTCTAGCCCAATAGAAACAAGCAGTGAGGATTCAAAAAATACCAGCACTGGGGGGTGGAGCCAAGATGGCAGCGTAGAAGCAGCAAAGCACCACAGCTCCCACACAAACACACTAAAAAACTCATAAAATGGGACTCTAAACAGATTTTCAAGCTCCAAAACTCTCCACAAGACACAAAATACATCTGTTGCTACAGGCAGCGCAGCAGGCGGGGCTCTTCGCAGCAGTCTGGGACGGGCTGCCAAAACCCCAGCCGGGTCAAGCCCTGGGGCATCAGGTGGAGAGCC